>CP129451.1:44867499-45187499 GCA_030445155.1 Quercus variabilis
GACTACTTAGGAGTCCTAGTTCTTCGAGGAAATGATATAACAATAGCCTATGTAAATAATTTTTTGATAAGCCAATAATATTCATAGTGATTGATTTTAATGAAATTCCAATGACTTATTTTTAGCTTTTAGGGTGTGATTGTGCCTTCTCCCCCTACGTGTGGTTGCCTAGTGTTTTATCTTCCTTGATTTCATGCTCTATTTATTGTTTTAATACCAAACAGCCATCAACACATTCAAGATCTCATAAAGAATCTGATTTAGTTCTGAATTCCTAAAGATCCTACATCAACAAGAAGACCAAAACGTTATTGAAAAAAAATAGAACAGTCAAATAAAATGGTAGGAAAAATTGTGTATGTGTGTGTTAATAGGCAGGACAGATCATTTTTTTTTTTTTTTTTTTTTTTGTACTAGTGGGAACTTGGTATCTGTTGATGTTGAAGAGCAAACATCCACATCCTTTTACTAGTTTGAACTAAAATATAATAGCACTCAGCACAAGCCCCCATCATTTTAATGCTAAGACCATGTATGTACTGTCAATGACAATTAAAACACACATTCCTTACACTAGTCATGTGAACTTACACAAAATGCAGCAAAAGAAAATATTTTTGGTAACTGTCATACAATTGACATAAAATTCAGTGGTTTAGTAGCTTTACCTTTCCTTAGTCCAGGGGATATATCTTCTCCTCTGTAAACGATGGGAATATCAACTTTCAACAAAGCATTTGAGGCGGCCCTTATGAATGTAACATTGAGTGGTGCATCTGTCGCTGAGTGCAGATGAATCTAAAAAACCCAGACCCAACAAATGTCAATTTTATCAGTTTAAACCTCATCATTTGGTATGATAGCAATAAGGTTGTGATTTTGCACTTTGATTTAGATAAAGAATGTCTAAATAGAATGCCAAAACCAAAGATGAATTTAGAGTATTTTGGAGAGTCAAGTGGCTGTTTACATCTCATTACAACGTGCATGCCCGTAAGTACGCAATGTACTATCTATGAGAATGAGATGCAAAGAGACAAATTAGATTGGTTTGTGAAATACAATGGTGATCTTAATTTTGTGACACTTAAATTCCCAAAGATGGAAGGTGGTCGCACTGTTTAAATTATGTGCAACGTCCCTTGTGCTTAGTTGAAGGAGAAAAACAGGAGGAAAATATTTTGCTAGCAATACCTAGGAAAGTGATTTCCTATAATCTTAAGAATAAGCGTTGAAGGTGCTTTGTGATTTGCGGCGGGCTAGAAGAAGTTTCAATGCTCCAGCAATAATGTTAAAGAGGTTCAGAACTTATGAATACATGGAGATCCTTGCTTGCATATTAGCGTGTTACTTTTTTGAGCTTTGTGATTTGCTCTTGGACAATTTTTTTTTTTGTTTTGTTTTTGAGGTAAAAGATAGAAATTGTATTGATTTAAAGTAATGTAAAAGGAATTACAACATGTCATTGAGCATGGCTGGGATTTCATTGTGCCATGTCCTATTTGTTGAACTACACAAAGAAAATTGTACCAATCTCTTAACAGCTTTTAGTATATTGGATCTAGATGGTGCAACCCAATAAATGGATTTGAAGGCTTCCTTATCAGCACTTGCTTCTTCAAGAATTTTCAGCTATGGACCCTTTACTTTAATTTACAAAAATTAAAGTCTCAATTAGGATTTTAATTTGGTTGAGTTTTTATTGGTCTAATATTTTGGAAACTTTGGTATATGTGGGAAAAATAGTGTACAACTAATTAAAAAAAAATCAATTAGTGTCATAAAATTTGGGTCTTTTAATAATGAAGGGTAAGGGGATTCACATCAATCCATTTAAATTTAATAAACATAAATCCCACAATTTGCTCACCTAACTCCAAAAAACACTCACATCAACTCATGCATTGTTGGGCAAAATAAGATTCTAGATATAGTAACCTTGCAAATATACACGGTTATTATTTATAACTTTATATACAAATTTATTTTTTAATATTTTTATTCTAAGAGAGATAAAAAAAAAAAAAAAAACTTGATAATAAAATAATATTTTTGAAATATAATGTAAACTAAATAATAGAATGTGTGTGTGTGTGTTTTTTTTTTTGAAAAGTAGTTATATATATATAAAAAATAAAAATAAAAAACCCCAAGTTCTTCGTTTTTATGTTAAAGTAGACAAAATTCGTATAAGAACTTCGTTTGTATAAACTATAAAGTAGAAAAAATGCTCTCCCCACTTGTAATGGGCCTTGGGCGGCCGTGGCAGTATTGTGAATGGAATTTATGTACTGGATGGCTTTGTACAAAATCATGAAGCATGAGAGATATGTAGTATACCCTTTTCTTTTCTTTTTTGAGAAAGTGTTTGTAGTATACTTAATTTATACAAAATCATAGTGCCATCGTTATATAGTAAGTCTGTTATTCAAGATTAATACAAAGTTGGTACGTGAATATGAATAAGAATATTATTATTGCCATTGTGAATTGTGATCCATCCATGTACGTGGCCCCATCCCCCATGTGATAATTAACATTACATTAACCCCACCCACGTACCGTATCACATTGCGCAGCTACGCTTTTGAGTTGTCAATGCTACGCAACGCTGCCTGTAGGCAAGAGAAATCTCAAATGATTCAAATCTCTCGCCGGCTAACGCAAAGCAAAGCAGCCAAACACATTTGCAAGTTGGCAAGCATGTGAGGGTGAGAGCATTTTGGGCTGGAGTGGCCAGGCCGCCTTTTTGGATTCTTCTTAATTTCTTATTGGTCATTCAAACAACAGCTAAATCAAGAGTGTGTAATAAGATGTGCTAAAAGATACACTTTGTGGGAAAAATCTTGTATGCCACAGTCTCACATGGGACTTGCACGTTAGTGAGATATGAGTTTCACGAGATCGGTTTGGAAGATACTTTTTCTATTTGGTGTATGTCTAAACAATATTATATTATCTAATAACTTGTTATTTACTACTTGATTCATAAACTCATTTTTTATGCATTATTTTAAACTATAAAAACTTAAATTTAAATAATTGATTAATAATATACAAGGGCGGCTCTAGGATTTTTATTCAGGAGGTCAATAAGAAACATAAATTATATAAAATCTAAAACAAAAGAGACTTGAATATATCAATATCACAAAAAAAAAATCTAAAATAAACATATTAATTATTGTTGTTAAGTGATTTTTTTGCAATTATTCAATTTATAAGTTTACAATTCTTTAAATGTTTTATATTTTTATTGTCCTTTAGTGTTAATGTATTGACTAAGTCACATAGCCAACAACCACTCACAACTCACAAGTCACCTCCAGCAAAATGAAAATACCACTCACAACTCACAAATTTAGTCAAATAGTAGTCAAGTGCAAAAGATAACTCATAACTTAACTTTATATCAAATCAATACAATTAGAGACTCAAAACCCAAGATGAGTTACTCAACAACAAATATCAGAACATAGTTCTTAACCCCGTAGCCCCTACTCACTCACATAGATTCAGTGAAATAACGTATCAAAACACTAAAAACACACACTCACAGTGAAAGAAAGAGAGAAAAAGAGAGCTGAAAAACCAGATTAAGCTAGATCAAGCAGCAACAAAAGGCAAATCAAGCGGCAGCGGCAGATCGTGGGAGCCATGCAACGGCAGATTTTGTGTGTGTGAGAAGCAAAGGCAGCTTTTTTCCTTTGAGTTTGGACTTTGGAGAGTGAAAAATGATAATGAGGGATTTTTGAGGTTAGACAGCTGCAAATTCTTAGGTTTTATTTGACATTCTTTTTTTATTTATGATTTTTCAAAATTTGATTTATGAGCTTTTTATTTCTGAGATCAAAGACCAAAATTTTCTTTTGGACTTTTTTTTTTTTTTCTTTTTTTCCGGAGTTTAAGTTGGGCTTAAAAGAAAGGGGTGGGAGGGGGGGGGGGGAGGTCAGGTTCATTGTGAGGGTATGCAAATTTGTATTGCAGGGGGTTTAAAACAATTTTTGTTTAAAATATTATATATATAATTTTCAGGTAAGGGGGTTCATTTGAACCCCCTAACTTTAACGTACCGCTGCCCTGATATTAATATGACTATTTTCTTTTTTTAGATAGTTTTAATCTATGACATCCACTCCTGATGATAACTCTTTATCATTAAACTAAGACAACAATCAGTTTTGGTGTAGGCGAGAATTGAACCTCACATATTCTATTCAACTATCAAAGACTCTACCAGTTGAGCTAATTGGAACCCACGATAATATGACTACTCATCTTTGATCATCTTGAAATTTTACAAGTATAAAGAATATATGAAAATAATGTAATACAACAATGGATTTGTTAAAATTCACATCTAATTAAAAAAGACATCTAAGATGTAATATTAATTAAAATTACACTAGCACTCTGTTTGTTTTGATGAAAAACTTTATGTAAATATATTTTTTAGTGTTTTTAGTGTTTAGTAGTATTAAAAAAAAATAAGTCAAAGAAAAACTATTTTTGGTTAGCTGAAAAATATGGCTTATTTTTAGAAATTATTTTTCACTAAATCTTTTTGGTAAACAACTCTACCTCACATTAAGGTAAATAATGAAAGTTATGAAATTATTTTCTAACTCATTTAAGTTACCATCAAATATATAAAAATAAAATAATTTTTATAAAAAAATCATTTTTAAAAATAATTAATTTTCTAAAAAATATTATCGCCAAAAGACAAATTATGCTAAAAGCTAAGTAATATGAATCCACAAAATATAGATAATCTCAGCAAAAAACTAGCTATTAATCAGTTGTCCAATGCACACGAAAAATCTCACGCTTCTCAATAAAACGCGTTCCAGCCGCATGGGCCAGAGAAAGTTCCTTCCTTCAATTTTTTTTTGACTTCAAACAAAGGAACCGCCAACGAGATTCGTTTAAAGTTGCTCTTCTTCGCTTTTCGCATTATAAAGCTAATCCGAAAATTCTAATCCCTTTTTCAAAAATCAAACTCTCTCTTTCTGCTGAGACTTTCTCTAGGGTTTTGAGAAATGGATTCCACGGATCCGAAGAAAGGCGGTGGGTTTTTCTCCTCCATCGCTGCGAGTATATCGAATTTTGGTAGCGCTATGAGCAAATCAGTCAACGGGTATACTATATAACCTTCGCTTTTTTTTTTTTTTTTTTTTTTAACGTGATCTTAAATTTTGTTCAATTTTGATTTCTTGTACACGATGATTTGTACTGTTAATTGTTCTTTGTTTCTGGATCTTAATGATGCTAAAATATAAAAAATATAGAGTTTGATATTGAGCTCAGTAATCAGCCTTGAATTATTTGCGCTAGTCCTTTAATCCTTTTATATTTAATTCAATATTCATTGAATTCGGGCTTTTTAGAAGTTTGTGCTGATTGAGGTGCCAATGTTAAGGGTTTGTTATGTATATTGAATATATGGTCCGTTTGGTTAGGCTTTTGGGAGATTAAAAAACCGTTTTTATAACCCAGAACTTTGTTTGCAACCACAATTTCTCAATAGTTTATTTATTTATTTATTTTTTTAACAAAACGCTCATTTTACAAATGCACCCATAATATAGTTCCTTGTTTTGAAGAATCTAATCTAAGACAATTTGTGATACTTGTAAATATCCAGTTTAATTGGTTACGAAGGACTTGAAGTTGTTAATCCCGAAGGAGGAACTGAAGATGCTGAAGATGAAGCAAGAAAAGGAAGATGGAAACAGGAGGTACACTACTTTATCAATTATGTTTATCTCGTTTTGCAGTACCTAGCGAGTTGGTTATAAAAACATGTACTTGGATTGCAGTTTTGGAATATCATGCTGAGCTTATGGAGTAATTACCTAAGTAGTAACCTTTAACCTAGGAAGCATGGGGCACTTCATTTGCAGTGTCATACCCATGTCTTATCTGTTGTGTCATGTTATAATTTTTCAGAATTGCTCGTGTTTCTGTATTGTACTTTTACCCGTGTCCGTGCTTCCTAGCCTTTAACATCCACATCTTAAGGAATGGTGAAAACTCAATCTCGGTGCATTTGAGGCCTATTTTGCTCTGCCAAAAAGTATTGTATGACTTGTGATAATTATCATACAATATGTTTCAATACACAAATGAGATCATACGGCAGGATTGTGCAATGCTTAAAAATGTAAATATGTAATTATAAAAGCTTATATTTTGTTGGTAGTTGCACAGTTGCTCAGCTCAAATTTAAATAAGAGAAAGGTGCTTTTTCTTATGTAACAAAAAACTAAAATAGATTTATTATTTTAAAGTTGTCTTCTTCTATATTATTTATGCATACATGCATTCTCAGTTCTCAAGTTTGTTCTTGGCTTTTTTTAGGATCGGGATAGTTACTGGAAAATAATGCAAAAGTATGTAGGCTCTGATGTCACATCAATGGTGACACTTCCAGTACTTATTTTTGAACCAATGTCAATGCTGCAGAAAATGGCTGAGGTTTGTGTTTATTGTATTTTAACTGCATTGTAGGGAAGCTTTTACTTTATTTTGGGCTGTTGAGGAAACTCATAAATTTTATGCTGTTTGTAACAGCTGATGGAATACTCCTACCTGTTAGATCTGGCAGATGAATGTGAAGATCCCTACATGCGATTGATGTATGCTAGTAAGTATTCTTTCACGTGTGTCTTTGTCTGTCTGTCTGTGTTTGTGCTTGTGTCTCTGTTTCTGTGTGAGTATGTGTGATCTGAGACTTGTGCTTGCTGGTTGCAGCAACATGGTTTATATCTGTCTACTATGCGCTCCAAAGAACCTGGAAACCATTTAATCCAATTCTTGGTGAGACTTATGAAATGGTTAATCATGGTGGCATTACATTCATATCAGAACAGGTAAGTTTTAAAGTGTCTATTTGTTTATTTATTTATTGTCGAGATATTTATAAAAAATTTGTCATGATGCTTTTCATGGAAGTAGAAGCAATTCATTTTCAAACTCTTTTTACATAATTTCTAGATTAGTGGGTATTAACTGAAGGTTTCACAATTATCATTGAGTTGGTGCTGCATTGTTGATGCTACCTACTTTTAATATCCCTTACAAATTATTTTTCCTTTCAGGTTAGTCATCACCCTCCAATAAGTGCTGGACATGCTGAGAATGAACATTTCATTTATGACATAACTTCAAAGGTGAAAACCAAATTTTTAGGGAACTCAGTTGATGTCTATCCTATTGGAAGGTAAAAATATTTTGCTCTGTTTATCTATATTGCTATTTTTTAATATATATATATATATATAAATAAAATATCTTATAATTTTTTTTCTTAACTCAATAATATACATAAGGGTCAATTGCACCTTCCTCAAGCCCCCCCCCCCCCCCTCCCCCCCACCCCCCCCCAAAAAAAAAAAAAAATGGGGTCAGTTGCAATGTTCCCTAAACTACAAATTGAGCAATAAGCCCCCTGATTTATTGTCGATTTACATATAACCTGCTGTCATTAGTAATTTTGGTTGATTTTCAAAATTTTAACTTTAAGTGTAATTATTTTCAAAATTCATGCATCTGTCCATGATGGAAATGCCCATCAAACCATTCATAAACAATTACAAAAATTGAATCAAAAAGAAAAGAAAAAATTGGGCTTGCTAAAACATTGGCCAACCACCCTGCAGGTTGGATCAGAAAGAAAAATACAATTTCTTTCATTAAACTTACTTTTTTACTTGAGTCCTTGTATTGTCTTATACAAATAAATAAATATATATATATATATATATATAATCTCATTCAGAATCTCAATATACCATCACATTTCAAATTATTAACAAACAAATTTGGTGTGTTTCTAAACAAACATTTAGATGTTTATACCAAAAAACAATAAATAAGCAAAATCAAACAAATAAAAACAAGAGCCTTATTCTGGGCATCCGAAATTGAGACCCAAAAATTTATACATATAAAAAATCCATTCATTTAAAGCTTTGCAGTAGGAGGCTTCAGATACTCTTTGGAGAATAGAAAACCCCATTCTTGCCCTACACTAGCTCTTTCCCCACCATCTATGAGTATTAATCCGCCAACTGCCGAAAAAACGCTAGCATGCCTTTTGATCTTAATATCCAAAATCCAAATATGGAGAGAGAGAGAGAGAGAGAGAGAGAGTTATGCTTGTCTAAGTTTTTTTTTTTTTTTTTTGGGGGGGGGGGGGAGGTGGGGTGTGGGATTTACTTTACTTTTTGGACCCATTTTAACCCATTTGAGTTGGAGGCAAAATCTACATTGAAATAATATTTGTGATTTGGGAATGCATTTCAAGAAAATTGGATTTTCCGTTAAACTTTTTTGAATTTAACAGAAAATCGTAATGATGGGGACCAATTTTCTATTGCCAATCAATGGGGGTTGATTGCTCGATTTTATAATTTAAGGGATATTGCAACTGATCTTATGGTTTGGAGAGGATTTGTTTTTAGATTGGTGGTTTGGAGGGGAAAATTGCAATTAATGGCTGACTTTGCTCTTTAATGTAGCTACCTCAAATTTTTTTTGATAAATAACGAAATATCATTAATCAAAAGATCCAAGTACACCCGGGAGTGTACGTGGAAAGGTACATCAAGATCGTAAATTACAGTTTTTTTTTTTACTGTCAGTACATTGGATTATTTTTAGGTCTTATTAGCTAGTAAGGTTATTAGTATATCATTCAATTTCCTAGCGTCAAGGTTATTTTCATAATTTAAGAATTAAGTTTTGACCTAAGTCAATTAGGATTAAGGTTTAATCTTAGTAGTCTTTATAAATGTGCTATTGTACTCCAATGGAGAAAAGTTTTGCTTTATGAACAAAATTTTAGTTACAATTTTTTCCAATGGCTTAGTGTTGACTCTAGCCAACCCTAGGTGTTGATTCCAAAGTTTATTATATATTTCTGTCAAATATGGTGTCAGAGTTTTTGTTGTTCTACATCATAAGCTTTGCATAGTGTTGATTTTGTCTGCTATGCATCTTAGTGGCAAGTGTTATTTTACAAGAGGTTGCTGACATTTACATGTTTGTGTGCAGGTCTCGAGTAACCCTCAAAAGAGATGGTGTAGTCCTTGATTTGGTGCCCCCTCCAACAAAAGTAAACAACTTAATCTTTGGACGAACTTGGGTTGACTCACCAGGGGAGATGGTCTTGACAAATTTGACCACTGGAGACAAAGTTGTGCTTTATTTTCAACCATGTGGCTGGTTTGGGTATAGTCTATTTCCTTTGAAGTGGTGTTAATTTCTCCTTCTGGCAGAAATATGGTCCAAATATTTGTTAATTCTGAAAGATAGTATCCTCTGTCAGACATTTTGGACATACAGGCAAGGTTGCAGATCTAGTATGCCACCTTAATATGGTTGTCTAAGATACCTACTGGCCCCATATGAACATTTTTCCATTAAAGAGGCAGGAATTATTTCCTGGTTCTGCAGTCCAAAATCCAGATCGTATACTTGTCAATTCATTCTATTGCAGGCTGCAGCATTCTCTCAACAATATTATTTGGATTTGCTTGCAATACTTATTGCATGTGTATATGCTTATAGTCTCATTAAATCAAACATTTAGAATGGATTGACCGTTATGGAAGCTTGATTATATTTATTTTAAAATTTTTTATTAAGAATATTTAGCTGTATTTCATCAATCTATGTATTGCCTTTTAGGATTTCACGCCTATGCTGACATATAGGGAATTGTGTCTACAGAGCTGGTCGCTACGAAGTGGATGGGTATGTATATAATGCTGCTGAGGAACCCAAGATATTGATGACTGGCAAATGGAATGAATCAATGAGTTATCAACCCTGTGACTCAGAAGGGGAACCACTTCCTGGCACTGAACTGAAAGAGGTAGCTTTTCAACTATTCTTGGCTGTTTGTACTCTTTGATGGGTGACATGGACACACTTGTAAATTTTGTTCGGTATGCACTCTGCACCATTCACTACATTTTTTTTTTTTTTTTGATAGGTAATCAAAAAACTATTATTAAAGAGAAAATACGGATAAGTACAAGTTGTTCACGATAATGAACAATCAAGAAAAAATAGAACAAACAGCACAACAAAAAGAGTAATTAGGAAAGTAAGCTAAGGGAAAGCATAAACTCAGAGAGAGAAGAATAATCAGTAAAACCTCAACAATGAGACCACTCTAAAAGACTACGTTGGCATAAAACCTTTAACTCATCCAATGTCTTCTCATTATCCTCAAAGGAATGACAATTACGTTCCAACCACTAAATCCACATTAAGCCCTGGAACCAAATTCCAAATGTTCGAATTATGTTTCCCAAGCCATTGATGCCAACAAGATAACAAACCCGCCATTGAACCTGGCATAACCCAATGAATATCAAAAGCTTGAAGCATAAAAGTCCATAAGGAATGAGTAATAGGACAATGAAGAAGAAGGTGGTCTATTGACTCCTCATCACAACAACACATACAACACCAAGTAGCCAGAGGGCGACTCCTAAGCATTAGATTATCCAAAGTGAGGATCTGACCATGTGCAGCAGTCCACTAAAAGAACACCACTCGCCTAGGAATCTTTGGTTTCCAAACACCTTTCCAAGGAAACAAAGAATTTGAAGCACCCCGAATCGCATAGTAATAAGTCCGAATGTCAAACTTACCATCACTTTTTAACCGCTAATAAAGAGTATCGCTCCTATCACCCTGAGGGATACAAATTTGGATAAGCTGGAATAGGGAATAAGATGCAGCTAGCTCCCAATTTTCAAAAGCTCTATAAAACCTTAAATCCCATACTCTAATAGTACCCTCTTTAGGAATCCACAGAACCTCAGAGATACAAGCATCCTTGACTGCTGAACACACATAGAGCTCAGGATAGAGATCTTTTAGAGTATTACCCCCAATCCACCTATCATGCCAAAAGAGGATACGAGTGCCTTCACCCACAACAAAAGACAAATGCTTAGAAAAGCTCTCCCACCCTTCATTAATGCTTCTCCATAGGCCACACCCATGAGTCCTCCTGCACACTTTAATACACCATCCCCCTTGACCCTCACCATATTTTATGGAGATAACTCGCCGCCAAAGATGGGTAACTTCATGACCATATCCCCACAACCATTTTCCTAATAATGCTTGATTAAAAGACAACACACTTCTAATTCCCAAACCACCCATCTCGACGGGTAAACACACCTTTTCCCAAGCCATCAAAGGATATTTGAAACTCCCCTCAGAAGACCCCCAAAGAAAATTCCTTTGAATACTTTCCAATCTAGCAGCCACAGATTTAGGAATAGTAAAAAGAGATAAAAAGTACGTTGGGAGGCTTGAGAGAGTACTCTTAAGGAGCATAAGCGTACCACCCTTAGATAAATAGAGATGCTTCCACCCAGATAGCTTCTTCTCCATTTTCTCCAAAATAGGATTCCAAATTGAAGCTGTCTTAAAAGAAGTCCCCAACGACATCCCTAAATATTTCATAGGCAAACTGCCCACTCTACAATGGAGAATATTAGCCAGTGCATCTAGATTTTTCCTCCCCAACAGAGACAATCTCACTTTTCCCAACATTGACCTTCAAACTCGTAAAAGCCTGAAGACAAGACAACACCAACCTTATGGACAGAAGCTGTTCTCTAGAAGCATCACAAAAAAAGATAGTGTCATTAGCAAATAACATATGGGAGATACGCACACCAACAAAGTTCACATAGCCCACCTGAAAACCCCGAATAAGATTACATTCCTTTGTCTTCTTCAATAGTCTACTCAAAACCTTCATTATCAAAAGAAATAGAAGCGGGGATAATTTATCCCCTTGTTTCAATTCACGAGAACTTCCAAAAAAACCTTCAGGGGAGCCATTTACCAGGATTGAAATGCGCACAAAAGTAACACAAGCCCTAATCCACCCCCTCCATTTCAACCCAAAACCCATCCGGCCCAACAAATAAAACAAGACCTCCCAGTTCAAATGGTCATATACTTTTTCAATGTCAAGCTTGCAAACAACACCCGGTAATCTGCTCTTCAACCTGTTATTTAGACATTCATTTGCAGTAAGCACGGAATCTAGGATCTGCCTTCCGCCAACAAATGAATTTTGAGACTCAGAGATAAGATTATCCAGAACCACCCTCAACCTATTAGCCAACACCTTGGATAGTAGCTTGTACACACTACCCACCAAACTGATGGGGCGAAAGTCCTTAATGTTAACAGCATTACACTTCTTGGGAATTAAAGTGAGAAACGAAGCATTCATAGACCTTTCAAACACATAGATTCTAGGAAACATGAACACAGAATTGACATGGACATGACACAGCATGGGGTATGGTAACATGGCAATTCTTGAAAAATTAATACATGACATGGTGGGAATACAAAAATTAATTAATTAATATATGGTGATACCTTGGCCATTCTGTTGTGCTGTGGCCTCATTATGTTCAAAATTGTTGGTGGCTGAGATGTTATGACCATCTTATTTCTTATAGAGTGGTTGAAGTTGTATTTATGCTAAGACTTTGATTTACAATTACATGCTGCTAAAAGGTCAAATTCTGTTCTGAATTTGAGAATTTGTTAATTGTGATACTGCTAAACCATATAGGTCCTAGCCGGGTGATAAGCTGCAGTTGATCTGGTTCATTCTCATTTATGAGGAAAGACAAATGATTCTCCAAAAGGGAATCAAAATGCCTCGCACTGGATATCTTTGTACCTTATTTAAAAATGAGAATCACCGTATATATGCTTTTAGAGAACCTCATGTTTGAGAATAACCGAGCAAGAAATAGCTATTTTTGCTTATTTAGATTTACAATCTATTCATTTATTTTTTTTGTGCTTTCTTCTGTACACAGCCTGTGTATTGGGATTGCCTTCTTTTATTAATGAATTTATTTACAAGTAAAAAAATAAAAAATAAAAAAAAGTAAGAAAAGATTTACAGAGTCTATTGGAGGACCTGGAGGCTGTCTTTGTTTTCATCACATATAGTTTTGGAAATAATTATTAAGATAATCATATTTGTATAATAATAATAAATAAATAAATTATTAAGATGATCATGTAGTAAAATCATGTAATAAACTTATATTGCAAGATGGGATTATATCCTATCAAGGATTTGAAAGTTCCCCACTTCCCCCATAATTTTAATTATTGGTCAATAAATTCCTTACATGTAACATGCAAATATAAAATCACTGCCTTGGTGAGGTGATGATGTTTATGATGCTGCTAAATACCTATGAGATGATTTTTGATCTATAGCTCTCCCTAAATCCTTGGCAGTTGTAATTTTTAGGCTCTTCAGGTTGAACTAGCGTGCAAATTATTCTGTGAATAAATCTCATCGGAAGTATTCTATTATTCTGCTTTGCAGGCTTGGAGAGTTGCTAAAGCACCAGAAAATGACAGATTCCAGTATACACATTTTGCACACAAGCTAAACAGCTTTGACACTGCTCCCAAGAAGTTATTGGAATCAGATTCTCGTTTGCGTCCTGATAGATCGGCACTCGAAAGCGGTGACCTATCCCAAGCCGGTTTTGAGAAGAGCAGGTCTTTCTCTCTAACATGCATGCGCTCGCTCACATACACTTACACACATGCACATGAAACAGATGGATAAAATTTCATAAGACTACTCATGATTTGTGAACTCCATGATAGTTAGCCCAAATCAGGGTGGTACCACGCTATGTGTAGGGCCATGGCAGTTGGGCACTGTTGCTAGCATTTCTCTTTACAAACATAATGAATACGAGATATTAAACTTTGAAACACAACTGTACCCATTGTACCACTAGAAACACGAATTTTTTGTGGATAAAATGTTTATTATTATTATTATTATTATTCCTGTTCATTGAAATAATCAGGTCTCTAGTGTAGCATTTTCATTTAGATTATGGGTAGATAAGGGAGATTCGTTGCTTCTTGGTTGAAAATTTTGATTGGTGAATTGAGTTCTATTCAAGTTGGGATTGAAAAAGAAGCCTTAATATGACTGGTTAATCTTTTGCAGACTGGAGGAGAGGCAGAGAGCTGAAAAGAGAAGCCGAGAGTCCAAGGGCCATCAGTTCACTCCGAAATGGTTTGACCCTACCAGTGAAGTTACTCCTACACCTTGGGGCGACTTGGAAATATACTGCTACAATGGCAAATATACCGAACACCGGGCTGCTATTGATAGCTCAGATGGCGTCAAAGAGACTGATGTTTCATCAAAAGAGTTCAATCCCTGGCAATATGAAATATCGAGCCCTGAATGATCTATGCCATATATATGTTACATCAACAGAGTTCAACCCCTGGCAATATGAAATATTGGGCCCTGAATGATGTATGCCACATATATGTTTGCGTAAATTTATTTATTTATTTTTTCCATTAGGTCATATTGTGTTTTAGCTAGTTCTAATATTAATATATTATTGCAAAACTTTTTAAGTTTGATATGCAGTTTTGGTTTTTCGAGCATTTGATTTCTTAATTTTGATCACTCTGGTCCTTTGGTCGACATGGTCTGGGGAGATCATTTTGTATTTACACGAGGGGATCAGTCGGAACTGTGAAGTAGCCCCCTAGCCTACAAACATTTTTGTGAATCTGAGAGGCACTTTGAGCCCCGTTTGGTAGAGCATCTTAAACACTTGTTTTTAGTTTTTAAATAGCATTACATATATTTTTATACATTTTTTCACTTACACGTATTTCAAAAAATTACAAACAATATTACTCAGACTCTTCTATTAAACATGCCATAATATTTGAAATTTTGAATATGCAAGGTCAATTAAATTACTTATATAATATAGACGAATAGCATATATAATTGGGTCATTGATGGGTGGAAAATTATATATTTTTTTAGAAGAGGGTGGAAAATTATAAGTCGGATTGGGATTAATGTTAGGACCATAAATTTTGTCACAATTTTTGTCATAACTCGCTCGTGTGGCAAGTCCTGAGTAGTGGAGTTGCACCACTTTTACTCCATCATTCACGACTTGTCACGTAAGCAAGTTGTTGCAAAAGTAGTAATCTAAACATTTTCTGGCGAATTGATCTAATTCACTGGGTTTTAATGCAAAACAGATATAATTTGTGATAAGAAAGTTTATGTATACTGTGTACATAATTTTGCATGATTTTTTCTTTTTTGTTTATAATTTATTGATGTGTTAAGTTCTAATTGATGTTGAAGATAACTTGTGTAAGTGATTTATCCATGTGAAATTAACTTTAGTTCAACCAAATTTGCCACTTTGAGCATCTCCTCGGTATCCGGGCATACTAGCTAAAATTTGGAGAATTTGTGCACTATTTATGCTCCAGCAGATTCGGTAAACTTGGTTTTTTTTTTTTGGCTCATGAACAGTAGCCCATCAAGTCTAATGGGCTACTGTTCATTCTTCAAATTTTTTTTTCTATTATAATTAGGTGTTGAATAAAAAAATGTTGGAAGATGTGTAGTTGTTAAAAAAAAGAATAAATAATGAATGAAGAAATAATATTTAAATGAGATAAAGAATATGTTGGAAGGTGTATTTAAAAAAGTAGATAGATAAAGGTAAAAGTCACTGTTCATTTTTCAAATAGTACAAAAATTTGATGAATTTGCTGGAGATGCTTTAAACGAGTTATAAAGAAGTGTGAAAATTTTGTGTGTGTGTTGTAGAACCAATTTGTCTTTTGGCAAGAACGCAAGATTGGAAGTTGTACATTAGGAGAATGTATATCATGCATCGGATGTATAATATATTTTTCCGTCCTTTGGAAGCATAGTAGTTCTGTTAAGATCACACTATTGTCACAACTTTGATGACGTGTGATTAGTAAACTATCACTTTCAAATGGACCTTTTTTTTTTTTTTTTTTTTTTTTTTTTTTTTTTTTTTTTTTCATTACTCATAGTAGCATATGTAATGATTGTGGGTTTTTTTGTGCCTATTATGTTATTTTTGCAAACATATTATTTATGTGGCAAAAAATGAAACATATTAGTTATGCGGCCTCATTTTGAACTTTGAGATTTGAGTTCTATGGAGATAAACATGAGGTGATACACACACACACACACACACACACATCTATACATTCTCCCAAAAAAAAAAAAAAAGTTTCTAGCGAAACACGAGTTTTAGAGACTCGAGTTCTAAATAATGCAATATAACTAATATGTTTTGTTTCCCATCACATAACGAACATGTTTACAAAAATAGCAAAACGAGTAAAAAATATCTCAAAAAATGTGGTACAAAATTGTGTGCATGGATCTTCTCTAAGAAGAGGCAATAAGAGAAATGTGAACATAACTTTTATTATAACTTTGATATGGTCGATTGTCATGAGTTATAGAAAAAGAAACGAGCGATGAATTATTTGTAAGTCAAAATTGTGACATAAAAGTTGTGGTCGTAAAAGATTGAGATATGCCATTGATGTTCCATTCTTGCATGGACAAGTGTAATGAGGATGTGGACCTCACGTGTAAGGTGGCAACGGGCTAAGCCCACGTTATTGGGCGAGAGAGTCTAGAGAGGGTGGCATGGGCAGTGTCAAGTGTCAACCAACGCTACAAAGTACGTATGAATGAGAACAGCCATTGACGAGTACGTATCTCTGTGGTGAGTACGTATCAGTCTCTCCGATTTATACTCAGTCTTGGACTCATGTTTCCCCTCACTGTTAACCCTCTTTTCACACCACAAAAATAAAACCACCCTTATCTCGAAGTTTCCGTACTTTTCGTCCCTCTACGACAAATCATTGTGTCTTTCGTGCAACTTTTGGCTTCTTTTGAATTAGGCAGTTTCAGATTTAGAATGCTAACATCATGGCTTTAATTCAAAACTTCGAAATGAGGAGGGACATGCTTTTGAGTTTTGAATATGATTAATCGTTCAAGTATATGATAGTTCTTTTGAGACATTCTATACCCAATGATGCTAGAAAGTGGCCACAACCCTTTCATTTATTAAAATACAGTGGTGAAGAGAGTGGGAAGGATAATTACGACCATATTTATCTTTGTATTTAGAAAAAAAAAATGATAATAAATTAATAATAAGAACATGATGATGAATTATACGTTGTTGAACTTTATCTTTGTATTTACAAAGTTAGGTGTTGTTTGCATGAGTATGGTATATGGTAGATTAAAAGCATAGGTTTCTATGCCCTTTTATTTGCAGCTTAGAAAAGTATGGTTTGCAAATTCATTGATCATTTAATGTTCGAAAAAAGTTCTACTATTTAGCAAGTACATGAACATGCAAAGTCAAATAGATTCTCGTGGAGGTTTCACAACTTTAACAAAAATTTAAAAAGTTAGGCATTATGAGGTGGCTATCAAGCTATGTTTTTTTTTGGTTGATACATAGCTATCCGGCGTTGTGAAATGAAATAATTCCCCCTTTCCCAAAAGAAAAATTTTGGTATCACACCATTGGTCACAACTCACCATGTGGTAAGTTCTGATCGGTGGAAAAGTGTCCCCACTATCACTCCTCTACTAATCATAACTTGCCACATGGGTGAGTTGTGACCAATAGTGTAACACCTCGCTCTTTCCAAATAAAAAAGAATCTTTTCAAGCTAACCTTAAGGTAAAACTTTATATATTAAATTATTAATAACGTGCATAGGACAATTTTTTAAACAATTGAGTTGACTTATTTTAGGGGAAAAAAAAAATGAAGGAATTTGATTTATAAAAGTGAGCAGTAGATTTTAGCATTTCAAACACTTCACCTACTATTTCCTAGTGAAAAGTATTATTAATAAATGAACAGTATTTTTTCTTTTTTCTTTTTTGAAACCTTTTCTCTTTTTCCTACCATTGACTTGTTATTATTTTTTGTTTTGTTAATTTGGGTCGTACATTTTTCATTCAAATTCAATTAGATTCCATTGGGGCCTACTTAAATTCAATAAATAAATAAAAAGGTACAGGTGAATATGTGAAATGGAATTGTTTGACCATCTTTTCCTGAAAAAAAAAAATTTAAGGTAATATATCAATACTGCGCAATTAATTCCACAAAAATCATAAACAAATGAAGTGGACTTATAAAAATTAAAAAGTGAGCAACATAGATTAATTTGAATTATGCGAAATCCCCCTACGGTTCCTGATGACAGGTGAGAAGAGAATAGGAATATAAAAAGTAAGAAACATAGATATTAAATTTATCGTTTGTTCCTAGCATATTTATTGCATGTGAATGGGATAGTGATAGTACTTGAGTTGGCCCAATTGGATAAGGAAATCTAGCATAAAAAATGGAAAGTTGGAAACAAACAATAAAATAGGACCCATGTTTCTTGTTCATAAAAAAAAAAAAAAAAAAAAAAAAAAAAAAAAAAAAAAAAAAAAAAATAGGACCCATGTTTCTTGTTTCCTTTTAAACCTGTAGATTGGAAAACTCAGAAGCTTTTCCTCTCTCTCTCTCTCTTCTCTTTTCTTTTTAACGATTCAAAAAAAAAAAAAGTATTATACTTTTCACTTTAGGATTGTGTCAAATAATATGTTGTTTTTAAAAATTAGGATTTTAGCCTTTCTTTACTTTTTTTTTTTGGGAGAAAAATCTTGCTTTTACTTTAAGTAAATAAATTTCTAATAAAAAAAGCGTAAATAAAAAATATTTTAGAATAGAGAAAGTTTTCTTCTAAATTGAATGTCACTAATACTTTAATATATATATACTCTAAGATTCTTGAGAACATGTCGTGTTAGAACTTAAATGCCCTAGAATGTAATTAAGCCCACGTCTTGGTTGACTAGAATCAAATAAATTTATCAAAAATATGAGATCTCAATATTTGGTTTATTCTCTGCCGTTTATTCTCAAAAAATAAAAAATATTTGGTTTATTCATAGCAATTCTATACAAATTTATTTTTCAAAAAATATTCTTAGTAGGGGTATCTGTAGGTTTAGTTGAAGCTCAATCTGTCACTCAACTTAACCATGTCAAATGGGAGAGAAAAAAACTGCTATCGACTAAGAAGAAACAGAGTCTCAATCGTTTGGAAATCCATTAGTTGTAATCAAATGATGGAAGGATCTAGGCCATCTAGTGATGGGAGGGGTGAAAGATCGCAAGATCTTCACCAAATTTGGGTGGAGATTGGTCTAGATGAATATGTCCTTGAAAATAGAGATAAGCAAACAATGGGTAAGATGGGTTAGGTGTGTTGGATTCCCATGTGGGAAACTCAACACTCAACCCATAAAAGGCAAGTTTTAAATCTTTTAACTCATCGTTGATTGGCAATCTTCATTGAATTTGGCCTAATCCCAACGGGTTTACCTAGGTTCAGTGAGTGGGTCGACTTATTCGGGTATTTAGATGGTTCTAATCCTTATGTTTATAAATTCAATGCCAAGTGTATTATTGCATGATCAACAATATCATAACGAAAAATATAACAATACAAGCAATATGCAACATCTTCTATAATGCTATATTCAACCAACTACTGATGCAATATTTTGCCAAATTATTAGTGGAAAATTATAGTTAATTGGTTGACAAAGTCCATTTTGTAGATATGCCCTTTGAATTTGATCCCTATTAGTAGAACAAAAATAAAAACAAAAAAAGTATCTTCTTATACAGGGATCCACAAGAAGATTTGCAAACTTTAGCTCGATATGAGTCTATTTACAATTTGATTAGGACTCGTTACTATGCTCAAGTTTCTCCATAATCTTAATTTCTATTAGCATATATTTCATACAATTAAAATCGATAAACATATCAATTAATAGCTAATAACATTCAACTCAATATATTAATTTAAATACATAAAGTTTAAACATACAATTTGATAACCTAAAAAATGAGAAAATAAATTAGCATAAAATTTTTAAAAGCCTTATAACTCAACTGAGTGTTTTCAATAGAGATATTCAAAATTTAAATCATTTTTCTCCCAACTGTCAAAGTATCAAAAAAAGAAAAAAAAAAAAAAAAGAGACTATAATAATGTATCTTGAACCTTTTAAAAATTTGTAAAATTCATTATTTCCTTTTCTATTCTTCTACTCATATCATTGTAATTAAGTGATTTTATGTCAATAAATTGATAAGTCATAAGACACATATAGGGACATAATATGAATTTATAGTGACATTTATAATCTCAAATGGAAATGATTAAATTTTAATTTTTAAAAAATCTAAAAAAATTACAAGTTAAAATAGAGACAAATGAAAATAAAATATTTTTTGGGATAATTACAATTTACCAACCTGTGGTTTGCCTCTAATTCTATGTGCCAATCCGTGGTTTTAATTTTGACACTTTACCCACCTGTGATTCTCACCGTGAGTGTGCCGTAACCCACCTCTCCACTTTCCGTTACTCTAACACAGAATAAGTAAAAAACAAACCCCAAAACGGATCAAAACACTCTCACTCAAATTTTAAACATGAAGAACATGAAGAACATTCCCAAAATAATAAAGATCACATAACAATAAAGACTAGAGACTAAGCAATAAACACTAAAGACTAAAAAATAAAGCTAATCTAAAATAAAGACTAAAGACTAAAGACATAACCATAAACACTCTCACAACAAATAAGGCCCAGTTTTCTTTTTTTCTTTTTCCTTTTTTTATGTGTGATCTTTTTACGTTATACACGTTATACTGTTGTTCAAAATTCCAAATAGCCCAATTGATCTCGCCGGTAACCTCTTCCCGGAACCCACAGTCGACCACCAAACTTCACTCACGGCTCCGCTGAAGGCCATCGAAGAGGTCCTCATCAAGATCCTCGTCGATCTCACAGTCGTCCATCTCTGCCAGGGCGATGACGTCGTCGCCGTCCTCGCCCATGTCGCCGATGAGATCCAATGGCCTCTGGTGAAAGACGAAGCTAAGGGAGAGGATAGAGAGGATATTGGCTGATCCGACTCAACCTACGCCTACGCCTGATCCGATGACATTGGCTGTCAATGGTGGGTGTCCAAACTCAACAACGGCAGGTCAAGTGGTGGGTCTCCTCCAAAATCAAACTTGACTCGATCCGACTGTGAAAACCCATCTCCATCCAAATCACTGCCCAGATTGGTGGAGGTCTCTTGATCTTCCACCAGGTGGAGATTTTGTGATCTCCGACAAGTTTTCCTGCATCTCTCTTCATCGCCGTTGCTCCCAGTTTCAACTGAAACCAATCTGCCACTGTGGACAACTAACTCAACTCGATTCATTTCTTCTCTTTGGTTGATCGCGGGTCACGTTTTCTACCATCTAATTTTTCTGGGTTTGAGAAGTCTGGATTTGAAATTGGGGTTTCAAATATATGTCTGGGTTTGAATCCATTTGTTCTTAAGTTCCTGGGATTGTATACATGCTTGATTTGAATTCATTTGTTCTTAAGTTCTTGGGTTTGAATTCATTTGTTCTTAAGTTCCTGGGATCAAATGTTGTGCTATATTTTGGGGTTGTATTTTGATAGATTTATGTATAATGGTATTACTTGATTTGATTTGTATTATTTTTCTGGAAGCATGTTCTTCATGTTTGTGAATGGTGAGGGATTAATACCATATTTTAATCTTTGTTTTTTTTTTTTGTTTTTCTTGTTTTGGGGGGAGAGAGATATAAAATGGGCGTAAAAAGACTTATTTACCTTTTTTTTTTAAACAGAGGTGGGTTACGGAGCATAAACGGCAGTAACCTCAGGTGGGTAAAGTGTCAAAATTGAAACCACGGATAGACACATAGAATTAGAGGCAAATCACAGATGAGTAAAGTGTAATTATTTCATATTTTTTTAATATAATATTGATAAAAAAAAATATTACACATTACTAAACACACAAGATACAGTCTAAATAGAGATAACGTCGAGAGGAAAACCACGCAAACAAATTATCAAATATTTTTAATATATATATATTTTTTATCTTAAGAACAATATGAAAGGAATGAAATATCAACTGGCCATGGTCCCCACCCTCCATTGAGTCAGAGGAAAATTCAGTACTTAAAAGAAAAAAATGATATATATATTTAAAATTCATTTTACATTTTTATTAGAGTGAGATTTTTCATATACAAATACCAGTAAAATTAATAATAATAAAAAAAAAGGAATAATTGTTTGTATTTGGCTTGGGGCAAAAAATTGCGAAAAAGTTTAGTTGTTTTTTTTGAGAAGTGCGAAAAAGATTTAAATTTGAAAGTTGAAAGTGAGTGAATTTTATTTATGTGAAGGAGATAAGATGAAGCCAAATGAATGGAGAGCCTCCCACGTGGTGAGCATAGAACTCATACGGAGAGGAGTGGATCATCCAAAAACGGAGGAACTGGTCCAAGTAGTTTTTGTCAACCTGCTGTAGCCAGTAAACTTTACACCAAGTTACCGGTTAACCCAGGTACAGTTACTTGGGAAAGGTCAAAGTTTATAAAGCTTGGGGTTGTACTTGTACTTGTTGTAGGGGTTTAAGATTTTATTATATGAAACACAAAAAAAGGTTTGAGGTGGTTTTTCAGGGGGGTTTTTGGTGATCAGACACAACCCAGTTTCATAGGTGAGAATTATATTATATCCCTTTTTACCAGACTCTGTTTTCAGACAGATAAAATAAATAATATGATAATTTAACAGACAAAGATTTTTACTTCTAACGATAATAACTTTGATGAATTTGACTGTTGTTCTTTCCATTTTTTGTCCTAAAATTTCACCAGTTTCAGTTTCTTTCATTTATTATTTATTTTTTTTTTTGAGGGAAACTCATTTCTTATTTCTTGTGGTTTTATTTTTCATAAAATTTTTGGAACCCTTTTTCTTTTGTTGCATTTTTTTAATGGACTCATGTTGTAAAAGCCTCACACTCTCTCTCTCTCTCTCTCTCTCTCTCTCTTTGATATACAAAGAAAAGTGTGATCTTTAAGTATAATAAGGGTATAACCTTAAATGGTATTAAAATAATTGGTTTTGGCGGGACTTGTTATCCAAGAGGGTTTAAGGATCCCAAAACCCATTTGGACAAAAAAGAAAAATCATAAACTATTCTATCATTGGTAATGTTTTTTTGGCGTCTTTATGTTTTTATAAAATTTCCCCCCTTTTCATGCGCTGTAGGCTCTGTCGCGGTTTAAAGTTGTAGTTTTTATTTTTTAAAGATAAGATTTTTATTGTCATTTCTGTTTGGATTTGCAGTGACTGAAGGGTGTATGTATTAGGCTCAAGTGTGCATAAATTGTCGTCAAGGATGGGGTGAAATGGAGGTTCCTCAAATACCCATGTAAATGTAAGTTTTTTATTTATTTTTTGTCTGCTTCAAACAAACAGTTACCACATTTTTGCTTCAAATGTGTTTGATTTTTAAGTGCAAGATTAGATTTTTGTTTAGTTCTTCCTTGTATAATGAATTTTTGTTTTTTTTTTTTTAAAAATTTTTTTTTTCCGGTTTGTTTCAAGTTTCAAATTTCAAGTCCTACTTGGATTATCATCCATAGATTGGATAATATGAAAGTGTACTAATGGTACTCTTTTTTATTTTTTATTTTTTATTTTATTTTTATTCATGAATAAAGCAGCATTTGGCTGCAAATTTTTTTGTGAAATCTTAAAAAAAAAAAAAAAATTGTATTGTTATATTTGTCTGGTGATTTGGTAAAGTCAAATTTAAAAGATTTTATTAATCCATTGGTGAACAAGGAACTTAAACAAAAATTGGAACTAGTAGACAGACTCCAACACCAGTAATATTATAATCGGGTCATCTATATTTTCTAAGATCATTTGTAAATTTTAATGTAATTTTATTAAATTATTGCATGTCTGTCGTTTCCTTTTCTTCATGGAATCAGAGTCCATAGATTGGCTCTGTTTTTATTTCTAAATTATTAAGTTTCAAGCGATCAAGTGTCTTTTATTGAATGGGTGGACTTTTTTTCCCCGAATATCTATTCGTTTTTGTTGACTCTTATGCCCTTGCTGAAGTAGAGAATGCATTCACAGGCTGTAGTGCTCTTTGCCATTTTGGAATTATGACATTTTTTATATAGAAATTGCTATATGTACTGAATATTGCTATCTATTTAATACAGTTGAAGAATATATGTAATTGTTTTCATCTTAATGTTGGTATGCTTGGTATTTATGTTGTCTAAAAGCCCCTGATGATTACTAATTTTGGTTTGGCAGGTGCTCTGGTGTCTGCAAACTCAAGGAAGCTGGTTATTTTCATCTAATGATTTTTTCTTTTTGTATTGAATGTCTAAAATATGGTCTTGCAAAGGAGGATAGAGTACGGTTTCAATGGCTACCAGGTTCCTGTTGTTCCTCGAGCTTCAAGATCAGTCAGGGTAAACAAATGCTTCCATTCCAAGGTTGCTTATTGACCTTTTTTTGTATGGAAATGGTCAGTGCCCTGATTCTGTAAATTTTTTTTTTTTTTTTTTTTAATTCCTGGTTCTAGGGGAGGGGACCAATCAGGAAGAAGTGTGATGGCAATCAAATACGTGCATTTGAAATTTTAGCTAGTGTAGCTGGCAATATATTGCAGGAGAGTGAAAGTTCTGTTCAAAGCAATGCTGCTGGTGTTAAGGATCAGAATCACATTTTCTACGCTAACTCTAAAGGAGAGAGAGAGGATGAAGGACGATCAATCAAGAAAGATCCTTGTGAAGGGGAAAATTTTGATGAGAAATCCTTTGCTTGTGTGCCAGGTTTCCAAGGGCACCATAAAAGCTATAAATTAAATGAATTTTGCGAGGCCCATGACAATATTAGTCATAAGGTTGGTTCTGCATCAAATACTTATGATCATTCAGAGGTGACATGTTCTGCTGAGAAGTTGGCTACAATCAGTAGGAAAAATAATTGTGGATATTCCTCAAGCAGAGTAGTGGGTGGCCCCCCTTACTTTGGGGACTTTTATGAAGGCAAAGTAGGAGGTATTCTTGAGAGTAAATTAGAAGATGGACTGTATAGAAGTAGAAGTGGGAGAGACCTAAGTCTAACTGTTGCAGGCAGTTCAGAGGTTCCAATGGAACTGGACAGGGAACCTCTTGCCCTGGTCGATTCAGAAAGTGATGTAAAGGTGACATCATCAAGGGACTGTGTAAATTTTGTTCCTTTTCCCAGGCATTGTGATAATATGAAAGTAGTTAGTAGAGATGATGACGAAAATTCTGTTGGGTGCACTCAAACCAGCACCATAATGAAAGCCTATAGGTCACCACCAGATATTCAACAGAGAAGAATGAAGAAACTCATTCCTTCCAGACACTGGAGGAAATCTCAAAAATTGAAGGGTAGGGGTTTTTTGGAACTGGAAATATGCTTTATGTTTTAGTTACTAGTGGGTCACTCACTGTCACTGAAATTTAATTACGTAATATAATACAGTCCATTGAACTTCATATATATACTATTCAATTCATAATAGGTTCTTGTTGATGTTTTTTGTTGAGGATCATGAGGAATAACACACTATTGTTTGTGCAAGTCCTTTTAGTATTACCAATCAACCTTTTTGTAATTTATGATCTATAATTACTCGTAGTTTCAACTTGGGTTGATGTTTCAGATGGAAAAAAGAAGCCAATTTACTGCAACGGGAGAAATTTTCATATAGATGAAAGACCACAAAATATCTATCCTTTCAAAAAGAGGAAGTTCTTCAGTCAAAGTCCAATATCTGCATCTGATGGAGGATCACACCATGAAGGTGTAATTAATTTTCCTAACAAGAGAATAAATGGTGACAACCGCTCTGCAGGTTCACAACACATGGATTCCTGCTTTCCTATTTTGTTATATTTTCTGTTTGTGTTCAAGGTTAAGGCTTTAGGAATATATTCAGTTTTGGCTGAATATTCCTAACTCTTACTTGCAGCATTTGGAGCATCATCCTCAGTAGCAAGTCAACAAGTACCTCATGAGTCCAAGGGTTGTGATGGTAGGAAATTCTGTAATGTACTGAGCTTTAGGATCTGGTTTCACTTTGATAGGTTCTTATGCATTTTTCTTTGTTATTCAGTGAAGCTTAGCATAAAATCTTTCAAGGTTCCAGAGCTCTTTATAGAGATTCCTGCAACTGCAACTGTTGGTTCTCTCAAGGTATGCATTTCCTTCTGTTTTGAATATGTCATACTATTTTTTGAAGAATTATTAAGTACTCCAAAGTACAGCCACGTTGTACTCCATATTAATAAAAGCAAACCACCTAATACAAAATTTAACTTTTTGACATGATTTTTGGAGGTTTTGTCATATTTTTTTAATTAGGTAGTGTTTATCATGTGGAGTACCATCTCAGCTGAACTCCAAGAGTATTTTGGTATAAAATACTTTTGTGAAATGTTTTCTTTATTTTCTTGTATTTGGTGCAATAGAAAATTGTAAATAAATAGAAAATATTTTTCACAATCAACAGAAAATTATGCTTAAAGAAGGTGGAAACGGCTTATGCTTTGGTGAAGTGCAAACCATTTTTCAGAAAAACTTATGCCCCTTCCCTAGCTCGCCTCAATTCTCTATGCCTGCTTTAGCCATCTCCCTCCCTCCCCACCCTCCTGCATTGCCTTTTACCACCTCTTGTCCCCTACTCTTCTGTGTTGCCATTACCACCTCTCCTCCATTCCACTGCACTACCACCATCAACTCCCTCCCGTGCTCCCATCTTTTTGGGGGTTATAATCGTGTTGAGTATTAAAAGTTAGTGTTGGTTATTTAATTTTCTTTTGAGCGCAGGTTAATCATTAAACTTGATTAACTTATTATTTTCTCATATAAAGTAAACACTATGACTAGAATTTTTTACACCTTCACAAATATATTGTAATTATTAATAACTAAATTGTAGTTAAGTTTATAATTAGATAGATTAATTTTTATCAATTAATTTGTAAAAGTTATATTCACCAACCTTGTATTCTTATAAATCCTATATAAATTCTACTACGAAATGGATTATATACATAATTAATAAATTGAAAATAATTTTTTGATATCTTTTGAACTTAGAAATCTAATCTTAAGATTGTATATGTATGCTTTATAGGGTAAAATTTAGGTACAGTTCTATCTTATAAAAAAAAAACTTAGGTATGATCCCTTAGGTGTACTTAGGTGTAGTACATTAGGTTCCTCAATTAAATTTAAATAAATTGATATATCGAATTTAACTGTCCCTGGAAAAGATAATATTGTTTGTGCAATCATGTGTTTAGATTTAATTGGAGAACCTAATGTACGATACATAAGGAATTGTACCTAAGTTTGACATATTTTATATATGTATGCACACAAACACGCTCATATGAAGCCTCATAGTAGCCCTGCCACCACCATCTCTCCTTATTCTCCTTCGTTACCGCAACCACCTCCTACACTCCTGTTCTCCACTTCTCTGTGTTGAGACCACCACCACCACCCCCTCCATCCCTCATTCCCTCCCTACCCCTACACTGCCACCATACTCATTAGTGCCACTGGACGATTAATTTTAGGTTTTTGCGGGATTTATAGGAGAGATTATTGATGCAACAAAGTACTCTAATCTTTTTTTTCAATGCCTGAACCAAACAACAGAAAGAAAATCATTTACCTTTTAAAAATTTTTCTATTGAGATTTATGTCAAAACAGTGTGTATAAATTTAGTTCCAGTAAAATAAAAAAGACATGTATGGCTTTTAGAAATTACAAAGAATATAGTTGAATAAAATGTTTGTTTCAAAGCCACAAATGGTTGCACATGCACAAGTTTCTCTGTCACTCATGATTGTAATTTCTTTGAAGTGTTGTTAGTTAGATGGATTGCTTAGGTTGATGCATGGTTTGTAGATTTAGCAGTGTCTATGATTTTTTTTTCTTGATAGTTAATAACTGTAAAATTGCACAAATCAAGGACTAATTATAATATACAGGTTTTATGCACTCTCTCTCTTTCTCTCATATTGTGTTACAACTTCCCTGTCTCATTCTATGTCTTCTTTGTTGGGGAAAATTAGGTCCAGGATATTAGTTATTGTACAATTTATTCTCAGCACTGGAGGATTAGTACCTTTGGAGTTGTCGTGATGCCTTTTCCTTCTGATGCCCGATTAAGAGAAATAAGCTGGCTGTGGATGTTTCATTCGTTTCATCAGGGTACAAATATATTAACAATGTCACATAACAGGTTTAAGATCATATAATACCTGTGTCATCTGGGAATATAATGAACTTCTTATTGTTGAATGGTACTTTGGTTTTTTTGGTATAAAATTTTGCACTAACTTATTGCAAAGTGCATTTTTTGTAACACTTAGGAAGGAAGCAAAAAGTTTTTCTGTGCAAGCTTCATGTGCGTATTTATTGTATCAGTGGTGTCTGATTATTAAATTTCTGCAGAGGGCAGTTATGGAGGCAGTGACTGCTGTGCTTGGAGATGGATTGCATGTTGGTATCCTGCTTCAGGGAAAGGAGATCAGAGATGACAACAAAAGTCTGCTTCAGACTGGGATTTCTCAAGTTCAGAAGCGTCATAGTTTGGGTTTTATATTGGAGCCCGGACATACACAAATTAGTCCACCTGCATGCACTGAACACCCTTCTATGGTATCTGGGGGCAAACCTCGCAGTTTATCTAGGTAACAATATTGTATGTCAACTTTATGGTTAGTATCATCTTCTAGTTGCTCTTTTTTTCTTCGCACTCATTCTTTACATTTCACAAGCCTGGGAATTTATGATTTTATCTTGTCACCTTCTAATTGTGCTACTATGTTCTATATTATCAGGCATTTAATTGTGTTACTAATGAGTTTATTATGTTCTATTATCAGGCATTTGGCACCTTTGACGTTACAACCAGGAGCATTGTATGCATCCCCAGATTGCCAATTGTTGAATTCAGGTGGTTCAGTTGAAAGAGACCTCAATATTGTTCCCTCTCTTGCTGATAGTTCAACTGGCAATGCCATGCCAGAGACCCAGGCATTGGTTGCAGTTCCAGCTACCAGCGTGGAGCCATTGGCTGTGGTTCCATTTGATCAGAAATCACATCCTGAGTTTGTACAGCGCCGAATCAGGAGACCATTCTCTGTTTCAGAAGTAGAAGCATTGGTTCAGGCGGTTGAGAAACTTGGAACTGGAAGGTTTATTTTCTTTTTATGTTTACTTTTATTGCTTAGATTGTGTCTGGATTATAAGCTTCTTTCTTGGGTTTTAGGTGGCGTGATGTTAAATTGCGTGCTTTTGACAGTGCAAAGCATCGAACTTATGTTGATTTAAAGGTTAGTGATTCATTTAATATTTAACTTGTAGCTGAATGGTTCATTTGATACCCCCCTGGACTTCTTTGTGCTTGTTTCCTTTTTCTTTGGTTATTGTTTTTATTTATTTATTTATGCAATTTCTTGACTAGATGGGAGAAAAAAAATAACTCCACTTTTGGTGTTAGTGTTTTTGCCATGTTTTATTTAATTCTAGTCAAATGCTCTGTAGTTGGAGTCAATGCTTTGAGTTTAGTAGTTGTTGAGGTTTCAATTGCATCATTCTGGCCACTGGAAGTAGAAAAATATTGGTTAATTTAGATTGTCCATATGTAATGTATGGGTTATGGGGATTGTGCAGGATAAATGGAAGACATTGGTGCACACAGCAAGAATCTCGCCTCATCAAAGGAGGGGAGAGCCTGTTCCTCAAGAGCTTTTGGACAGGGTCCTAGCTGCCCATGCCTACTGGTCGCAGCATCAGGTGACAACAGCTCAAAACAGCTGAGGCATTGTGTTCTTGAGAAGTACAAAGGAGCATGTAGAAAAAGGGTTAGAGTTAGATCTATGGTTGTTATTATTAAGTGAAAGATTGACACAATAGAAATTTTATGTAAACGAAAGTTTATGCAATATGTTCACATTCACTTGATCCACAAACCAGCACTCCTTTCCTTATGAAGGGTTGGTTGATCTGTACAGGATTTATTGAAGAAATGGCAGTATGCTTAGAAGTCACCAAATTCACTGTAAAGGTTCAAGAATTCTCTTTTTCTGATTCCTTTGCTGCCTTGCTGCAATTTAGATTTTTCAGTGTAATTTATTCTCTGTTGTATATAAATTCTTTAATCACCAGGACTATATTTTTCAATGCATTTTTTTACTTTTTACGAAGTACAAACCAATGTTTCCTGATAATCTGGCTTTGCTTGATTTTCTTATAACCAGTGTTTTAACTTTGAATACAAGGAAATGACCTTTAACCTTGTAAATTTTCCAAGCCTGACATAGATAATTACAGGCAAAGATCATCTTGCTGAAAGTGATATGAAAGTCCACTTAGGCCCCGTTTAGTGGCCTTAGTGGAGGATTGGTTAATTATTATCCTAGTCTTATGTTTTGTACTCTACTGGACATAGGCTGAAGATACAGTGATCCCTGTGTGACTAATGGAAATTTACTTAAAACATATTAATATCGAACATTGTTTTTTCTCTAAAATAAATATATTTTAAGCAAAAATATATGTTTAATTCTTGCATCTTGGGTAAAATTCTCTTTTAATTTGTCTTTGAATTTTAAAAGTTAAAAAAAATAATAATAATAATAAACTTTGTACTCCCAATTATTTCCTGCAGTAATTCTTGTTTATATCAGTTTGTTTCAGCAGGGTTCACTAGTGTCACTCCAAAGATAAAGTCATAGGATTTTTGGAATGGTAGTTTAATTATTTGGGTTTTTCAAATGCGTACCTCTTTCTCACGTTTGTTGGTTTTTATACTCGCAAATTGCTCCCCCCTCCCTCTTCCAAAAATGGGTCCTAAAGCCTACATTTTTCTGATTAATTTGTGGTTAATTTGATGCATGCCATCTCAGTTTGGTAAAGTCCAAGGAACAATTGGATGACTCAATGTTCTGATTCTCACTGAGGGAAGGAATAAATTATTGAGATTTGGAATTAGAACCAGAAGATGAAAATGCTTAAACTGAATATTATTAATTTAGAGAGAGGGTTTATATACATCACAAAAAACAGAGTGCGTAACTAACTTGACTAACAAAAAATAACGAACTCCACTAACCAACTAATTGTATAGTCACGTGTACATCACATGCTTATTTAACAAACTAAAAAACGACTTGTATCATTTCTGCCTATTAGTAAAACTGTGTGTATTATAGCAGCTTCTCAGGACTTATCTTCAACACAGCAGCATCTGCAGGACTTCTTCTTCAACACTCCCTCTCAAGGTGGAGCATAAATATTATTTATGCCCATCTTGGAAAGAAGGTTATTGAATTGCTGGTGTCCAAGAGGCTTTGTTAGAAAGGCTGCAAGCCGATGTTTGGTTGAGACATGGAAAGTCTTCACAATATTGTCTTGAATCTTCTTCTTCACAAAATGGTAGTCCAACTCGATATGTTTTGTCCTTTCATGATACACAGGGTTAGCTGCTATATGAATTGCAACTTGGCTATCACAATAAATAAGTGCAGGTTGATCATGATTGATGGTAAAGTCTTTCAACAAACCAATTAACCACACAAACTCACTGACCAGAGTTGCCATGGATTTGTACTCAAACTGTGCAGAGGACCTAGAGACTGTATGTTGTTTCTTAGACTTCCAAGAAATGAGAGATTCACCCAAGAAGGCGCAGTACCCTGTAATTGACCTTTTGGTATCTGGGCAGCTTGCCCAATCTGAGTCACAACTCACTGTAAACTTTTAGGTGCAAATCTAAACTTATGGAGAACAACAACCCTTGACCTGGTGATCTCTTTAAGTACTTCAACACCCTGTGAGCTGCCTACAAGTATGTTGTCTTGGTTGCGAAAGATATTGGTTTTCTAAGATGATGCACACTGAAGGCTATGTCAGGCCTTGTTAAAGTTAAGTACAATAGCTTGCCAATCAACCTTCTGTATTGAGAAGGGTCTGGTAGTAACTCTCCATGATAATTTGAGAGTTTGGCATGTTGTTCCATGGGAGACTTAGCTAGTTTTGCTACCAATTGACTAGCTTCTGCAAGAAGTTCTAGAAAGTAGAACATACTTCCTTTCACCAAACTACCTTGCCACTTTCAATCCCAGAAAATACTTTAAAGGTCCAAGATCTTTTTAACTTGAATTGATCATGAAGGAAAGTCTTGAATTCTGAAACAACCTTTAGATTATTGCTAGCCACGAAGATATCATTCACATAAATCAAGAGTATAAGAATCACTCCATCTTAGACCCTGGTTAACATAGAGCAATCTGGCCTTTACTGGCTAAAACCATGATTGACAATGGTAGTAGACAGTTTAGAGAACCACTGCTTGCAGGCTTGCTTAAGGCCATAAAAGGACTTGGTGAGTCTGTAAACCTTCTCCCCCTTGCTACGAAAACTAGGTGGAGGTAGCATATATACCTCCTCATCCAAGTCACCATGAAGAAAAGTATTGTTGACATCAAGCTGCACCAAATGCCAATTGAGGGCAGCAGCAACAACAAGGTTCTGACAGTAACAAACTCAACCACATGACTGAATGTTTCATAATAGTTAAGTCCTTCCCTACTGTGTATAACCCTTGGCCACCAACCTAGCCTTAAACCTTTCAATACTGCCATCAGCCCTACGCTTTATTTTGTACACCCACTTACACCTAATTGGAACCTTGCCAACAGGTAAATCAGTGAGCACCCAAGTGTGATTGGCTTCAAGGGCTTGGATTTTATCATCCATAGCATCATGCTATCTTGGATCTCTATAAGCCTCAAAATATGAAGAAGGTTTAGTAGCAAAGACAAAGCAATAGTAAGAGCTATGTGAGGAGAGGATAATTGATCATAGGATAAAGTTGATTCAATGGGAAAATGCTGAATAGGCAAAGGGGAATTAGTAGCAATAGCAAGCTTACAATGAAAGTCTTTTAGATAGGCAGGAGTTTTATGGTGCCTAGTGGAATGCCTATTGGGTTGAACCGGAGAGTGAGTAGCAGGAATAGATGGGATAATGTCACTAGATTTGGAATGTGTAACTGGGAGATCAGTATTGGATGGAGAGGATGTGCTCATGGAAGGGGGTTTGTGTCTAGAAAAGCATCCGTAGTGGGGTTTGTGTTTAGAATAGCATCAATAGTTGAACTAGAAAGAATAGAGGAAGTAGGTGAATCTGAATCAGTATTAAGAACAAAAGGAGGAGGGGATGGGAAGAGAGAACCAGAAAATGAAGATGAAAAAGGAATATGGGAAGTCAGATGATGATTCATTTAATGAAAAGAAAAAATAGGTTCATGAAAAACCATATCTCTAGAAAGAAAAATAGTGTTGGACTCTTAAGTCAAAAAGTTTGTAACCTTTAACACCATATGGATGACCGAGAAATATGCAGGGTTTAGCTCTAGGATCAAGCTTAGACCTATGTCTAGACAGTGTAGAACCCTGAGGCGAGAGTAGGAAGGGATGGAACCAAGTAAGACTTCATAAGGAGACTTGTTATGCAAAAGGGGACTAGGCAATCTATTAATCAAGTAAATTGCAGTGAGAACACAATCACCCCTGAATTTTAAAGGAAGATTGGCTTGAAAATGAAATGCTCTAGCAACACTGAGTATGTGCCGATGCTTTCTCTCAACCACAGACTTTTGTTGAGGAGTATTAACACAACTCAGTTGATGGAGGACACCTTTGTTAGTGAAAAATTAAGACATAGAGAATTTAGGACCATTATCTGATCTTAGGGATTTAATCTTTGTTTGAAATTGAGTTTCAACAAAGGTAAAGAAAGAATGTAAAATGCTTTGTGTATCAGATTTGAGTTTTATTGAATAAACCCAAGTACACCTACTGCAATCATCAATAATTGTAAGAAAGTACTTGAAACCATTCAAAGAGGGTACAAAAAAGAGACCCCAGATATCACAATGGATAAGATCAAACATTGAGAAACAAACATGATTCTCATTAGGAAAAGGAAGTCTTTTTTGCTTTGCAAGAGGACAAACAGTACATATAGGAAAATCAAAAGTAGAGAAGGTCACATCAAAAGCAGTAGCAGTAACACTGTGCATTCTCAATAGAGAGGAATGACCTAATCTATTATGCCAAAGAACAGATTTATTAGTAATACCAACATTATTACAAGATGGAAAAGACAAACAACTAGCTAAAGAAGCTCAAGGAGAGTAGACACCAAGATGAGACAGGACAGCAGGCAAGAAAGTGGAGAGTTGAAATGGTATAGAAAGCTGATCAGAATTGGATTGCTATAGAATGTACAAACCCCCATGCTTTCTACTCAATTCAATTGTCTTCCATTGCACTAAGTCCTGGATAAAACAAAAGTTGGAAAAAAATATGCAACAACACCTTAGATGGTGTGTCAATTTGCCAATGGAAATGAGATTGAAAGAGAATGAAGGCACACATAACACATTATCAAGGACCAAATCAGTAGAGAGCTGAACTTGACCAATGTGAGTAACTAAGAGTAAGACAGATTCACCATTAGGAAGTTTAATAGATATGTGAGCAATCAAGGTAATCTTTGTGAGTAAGGAAATTGAATGGACCATGTGGCCAGTAGCACCACTGTCAATAATCCAATCATGTGGGAAAATATCAAAAGGAACAATAAGATTGGACGAAAAAACTGAATGTTCTAAAGTGATTGATGTATGCAAACATAGAGAATCAACTTTATCGAAATCTTTATCCTTAGTCATAAAGATAATACCTGCTGTGTTGAAAGAACCAGAAAGCTGAGATGGTTTGGAAGGTTGGGTGATGAGAGTAGCTGCTTGATGAGTCCCAAGAGATGACTCTAGACAAGGCTGCTGTGATCCCAAAGCATGAGATTGAAGCATTGTCATCAGTTGTTGACAGTGAGATGAAGTGAGTGCTATTGTGGTTAACTCTTCCATACCATTTGCGTAACTAGCGGGAGAGAAAGCAACTTGGTTTGCTGAATAACTCTTTCCCTTGGACTTATATCCAGGAGGATAGCTATGGATTTTATAGCACTTATCCACCACATGCTCAGTTACAACACAGTGTGAACAAATTGGCCTATCTTTCTTGGCATTAGGCTTACCAGAGTAATTGCCTTTGTTAGAACCATTAGGACCTTTTGAGAAAAGAGCAACAACAGTCTCAATGGCATTGGGTTAGAACTTAGAACCAACCCTTCTTTGCCTCTCTTCTTGTGTAACAAGAGAGAACACTTTGTTCAGTGAGTGCAAAGGTTCCAGTAACAGAATTTGTATTAACACCTTGAGAAAATTCATAGTGCATTTCTCTTTTTGATATTGTGCAGAAGCAACCATAGAACCACAAGTACAGACTCCACATGAGTAGGAAGGAATAGACTTGTAATTGGCCAATTCATCCCACACAATCTTGAATTTGGTGTAATAACTACTCACAAAAAGATTATCTTGTACCATTCTTCGAAGCTCAAAAACCCTAGGTCCATTTCCTTGAGAGAGACGATTCTTCAAATCTGCCCAAACTTCATGTGCAGTGTTAAAGTAGATAACACTAGAAAGCAAATTTTAGGACATGCAATTGAGAAGCCATGAATGAACCATCCTATTGCACCGCTGGAAAGATTGGATCTGAGGTATTTGCAGGAACTCAAATGGTACCATCAATGAACTCAGTCTTGTTCTTTGAATCAAGAGCATAAAAGATGGACCTACTCCAAGTTGAGTAATTCTCTTCAGTGAGAGGTTCTTTGACAAGAATTGTTCTAGGATTTTCTCCAGAATGGAGGTAGTAAGGACTGGAAGGTTTTTCCTAAGCACGTACGGGAACTTGAGGTGCAAAATCAGGAGTTGTAGAAGCGGAAGCCATTAAAATTCAAGAAAAGAAACTTGAAGCAAGATTTCAATGAAGATTCTGAAATGGAAACAAAGACCAGGAAAACGAAAGATTGAAGAAGAAAATGTGAATTCAACAATGAGAACTTGAAGAACAACGAACAATGGTGAAACGAGTTGAGTCAGGAAATCAATGCACAAAAAACACTGAGCTAACTCGGCTCTAATACCATGTTGAGATTTGGAATTAGAACCAAATGATGAAAATGCTTAACTGAATATTATTGGTCCAAAGAAAGGGTTTATATACATCACAGAAAACAGAGTGCGTAACTAACTTGACTAACAGAAAATAACCGACTCCACTAACCAACTAATTACATAGTTACGTGTACATCGCATGCTTATATAACAAACTATAAAACGACTTGTAGCATTTTTGCCTAATAGTAAAATTGCGTGTGCAGAGCTTATCTTCTACACAGCAGCATTTGCAGGACTTCTTCGTCAACATAAATTACTTTCACATTAGATGCGATTGAAAGTTGTTGGGAGAAATTAATGCAAAGAATAGATGACATTCTGCTCGACTGACTCTTCTTTCTAAGCAAGAAATCCACAAATGCGGTGAGGCCAACATGTTGGACTTCTTTAGTCATGTTTGATACAAATAATGGTAGCTTCTTGTTGAAAATGTTTCCATTCTCCATGACGTTGTAGTTTGGTTTGAGTCCCCACAAATGTTGATCCTAAGTACAACCTTGTCTTTATTAATGAAGAAAAATGAAGAGTATTAATTACAGAGAAAAAGGAAACAAATTAGGTAGCTGGAATAGAAACAGAAAGAGAAGAAGAAAGAGGCACAAATGAATGAGAAACATCACTCATATTCAATCTTTCATTACACGTTTCTCTGTACAATGATTTGCACTTACACACGTACCTAAGCTTAACTAACCGACAACAGTACAATCCTGGTTGTAAGTTGTAACCATTAGAACATTCTCATCAAAGATTGGATAAATGCTAAAAGCTATTTTTAGCAACAAAACCACTAAAAAAGTCCATACATCAATGGTGCTAAATTTTAAAATTTTCAGCACCTTCCTCCAGTAGGATGTTTCTAACACCCTATTGTTGCAAGTTGCTACTCATTTATTATTATTTTTTATTCTCCTTCTCTCTCTCCCCTCAGATCTCACTCCTTGGTCTCTCTCAAAAAGAATAAAAAATGATAAAAAAAAATATTTTAATGAAGTGGTAAAAAAAATAGAAGTTTTGATATTAGGTGTATTGTAAAGTGATGTGTTAAATGTTATAAAGTTGATTTTTTAAGTGCTAAATGTTAAATTTTTTAAAACTCTATAAAAATGCTCTTATACATATATAACAAATAACAAAGGTATAACTTACTTTAATTAATTTAAACTACCATAACTGAAACTACCATAAGTATTGACGTGAACTACTTAATTTGTCACTTAGCCCTTTGTTATTAATAATGTCTAGGCGACGAGATGATAATAACTAAACAAAGAGTCTTATAATTCAACTACTATTTTTTAGTTTTTTTAGTAGATACTTTTAAAATACAGATCCTCCTTTCCCTAGCTCCCTCTCCCAATGCCCGAATTATCCAAGATATATATATATATATATATATATATTAATGACTATATAGCTCAGTCAATTCCTTCTTCTTTTAAAAAAAGAAAAAAAAGAAAAAAGAAAAAAAAAGCTCAGTCAATTCCTTACTTGGTGAGGAATGACTTGTAGCCTGGGATTGTACTGGATATCATTTGTTACATTATGAGTGGGTTTGGATAGCAACATGTTTGTGTTGTTATTCGCGTCTGCATTTCTTTAGGTGGGTCTCATGCACTGTTTACGAGATTCACAATTACCTCTTTCAGCAAATATAACTTCTAACCTAGGTTGCACACACTATTTACATATTTAAAAATTATTTTACTATAATATTTTAGTTTTTAAAAATAAATAGTATCTAAACAGGCCCAAAAATCAGCTTTTATCTCGTGCTACTACTCATATACTCTCAACAATTAATATTGTCTATATCTCACATAACGTAGCATGGTGGATAATGCTAGACTGCTAGTTGGTTGGGCTCCAGAAAAAGACAGTTGCAAATTACTACGAATAAAAAAGTTTTAGATTTGATGCCCTCAACCAACAAAATTAGAAGTTGGTGTCGTGTCACTTCAATTATACAAGGACTGCTTAAACTGAGGTTACCAAGATAAAATTGAGTTTTACCCGGATGTGCATTGATAAAAGATTTTAGCAATTGTGAACAGTAAATTTGTATTTATAGCAATTACCATGGTTGTTAAAATTCCGATATGGATCCTACGATTTTACGATCTCACCTGCCCAAAACGATCTAAATCTTTCAAAGATCTTAGCGATCGTTCAGGATCATACGATTTTAATGATTTCAAACGATTTTAGTTTCTTGTAATCTTCTTTAACTTAACAGAAGATTTAGTTGGACCCAAATAAAAAATAATATTCTAATAGATCAAGTTTTGCTATTCTAATGCAGCAAGATAGATTGTTAGTTGAAAACAAACAAAAAATAACATCTCAATAGAGTGTTATGTTTTGAGATTTTTGACATCTTAAATGATGCTTACAAATGGATATAATAATGCATGGTAATTACATCAAATGGATGCAAATTTTTTATTTTTTATGAATGTATAATTTATGTGATTATTTAACATACCAATTTGTTTTTGTTTTTTTTTTTCTCAAATAATGTAAGATCTTACGATTTACGATCCGATCCTACAATCCACGATCCCACCTACCTCTCACGATCTTACGTAAAATCCCGATTTTAACAACCATGGCAATTATTGTAGTAAGTTTGTATTTATTTTTTATTCATTTTTATTCTTACTTCTCTCTCCTCTCTGAGTCTCTTACTCTTTCATTCATTTGTTTATATTATTTGATTATATATTTTATATCATTTTATTGTGCTGTATGTAAAAATAAAAAATGAGATGTTAGTGTATCGTTTAATAAGTATGTACAGTAGATAAAATAGTTTTTTGGAGTATAAAATAAGTATTTTTTTAAAAAAACCTTTGATATGAATGCTTTTATAAAATAAGAAGTTTTGACATTTAGTTCAGACTTCACGTTCACATCACATCACTTACAAATATAAATGAAAGAATAAGATAAAAAAATGATGACAAGAGTTAAAGATAAAAATAAAAAAAATTCAATCATAAGGAATCAAAATAAATTAAAATGCTCCAAGCATAAAAGAATAAAAAAAATATAATTTAGTAAAAAAAAAAAAAAGAAGAAGAAGACAAACATAAGGTTAATACTTAATAGTAGTATAGTACTGTTTTTTTTTTTTTTTTTTTTTTTTTATAGGAATAGTATAGTACTGTTTCACACCTTCCCTTTCCTCGTACAAAAAATTCAAAGTACAATTGCAAAGTCTTAATTTACCGCTGTCACGAGGAAACAATGGAGAGTTTGTCAAACATGGGGGCGACCACGTGCACTGAACATCCAGAAAAACCCAACCATAAAGTCTCATTATGTTTTAATAATCTTGACTACCCATTACATGTTTACGCACAAATAAAAAAGAAAATCAACAAACATGTTCTAATGGTCTGGCCAGAGTCCACTTCAATTCCAGACCCTACCTTATTGGTGAAAATTACACCAGCCAAGTCCATGCTATCTCTCTGCACGTCACATAACACCAAAAACCTTCCGAGTCAACCTACGGTGGACACGCAATTTAATGTGCAAACAACTACTCTCTCTCTCTCTCTCTGACTGTGTCTGTGCATCCCAATTCAAATTTCGTCTTCTTCTCAGCGACCCATTCTGCTTTCTAGATATGCCATATTGCTTAGGTTTTTCTCCAACCCTAAACACTGTACGATAATTTATAAGGCTATTTATATAAATATATATATAATTTAAATAAGTTGTAGGACTAAAAGTGCAGTTAAGTGATCTTTTTAACTTTCATATATAGTATGTTAAAGGAAGTTTTTAGCCAAATGTTTTGTTTATTACACAAACTATTTTATATATACCTCAAAAAGCAATTAATACCTTGGTGTAAAATTATTGTTTTCAACTTGAAAATTATGACTTTAAGTCAAAAATTAAGTTATTTTTTGGATGATGTGTAATACCATTTGTATGTACTAAATGTTTTGTTTATTAGGCAGACTATTTTATATATAACCTAAAAAGCAATTAAAACCGTGACATAAAATTACTGTTTTCAATTTGAAAACTGTGACTTAAGTCACCAATTTAGTTATCTTTTGGATTGTGTGTAATACTATCTGTATATATAACAAGGGTATTATCCAAATATAGATTAACACAAAAAGAAGAATAAAATTTATGTGTACTGAACACATGTTTAGTGTATTAATGTAGTGGATACAATTTTAACCCAAAAACAAAAACTAGGGCTCCATGCCATTGCTTGTCCACAATCCCGACACCCATGAGCTCGGGGTAATTTAGGTAATTCGACATCAAAAAAGTGAGACTGAAAGTGCGCTAGTAAAGACTCAGATTTTTTTTTTTGGGATGAAAGTAAAGAATGAGATTGTTCGTCTTCACTTAGAAAAAGAAAGAAAAAGGCAACAATTGGCCGCCACATCAGACAAACAGTCTTTCTCTGCTGGACAGGTGTCGTTTTAGAACAGGCTGGAAAACCAGTGCCTCAGTGCTCCATAATGTAGAGGAAGACAGGATTCCGGGTTATAGCCGGTGACATTTTAACTAAAACGGAACCCGAAATCAACGGCTTGTGTTTGGTCGAGGCCGTCCTGTCTAGAAATAAATAAATGACTACTCACTTCTCACCTGGGAAACAAACATTAATAAATAAATATTTAAACAACAAAATTACCCTGTGGAGTCTCTCAGTGTCGTTCCACTTCTCTTTCTCTCTCTCAAGCTCTCAGCTTTGGCTTTCTTTAAGGTACGCTTTATTCTTCCATATCTCAGTTTCACTGTAAGCGAAGCATGATATTAGTACTTGTTGTTCATTTACTACTAGGCCTATTGAAGTTATTTCCTATTCTGCTTTCATGCTTCTAAGAAATAAATACTGTGGTCGTCATTTTTTTAAGACTTCACTGGTAATTTGGTAAACTATGGTTAATTCTTCAACTTCATAATTTTTTTTTTAGAGAAAAAAAGTTTAGTGCTTAACAAATCTGAAATTTAAGGCCTTTTGACTTACGTTTGGAGCTGTTCTTATGTGTTTTAATGGTTTTTATAGGATTGAAGGAACTCTTTTATTCTTTTATTTTTGGTCAAAGCAAGAAAAGTCGTTGGGGGAAAAGAAACTTGGGTTGCTTGTGAAAATTTAATCGGGATTGAGGTTTGAATTTAGGTTGTTGAGGCGGAGTACTTTTGATTGAGCTCTTGCAAATGGATTCACATTTTAGTGGATTTTCGGGTTCCAATAATGGAGTCCGATTTGGCAATCCATCCTTTTCAGTTCTTTCAAATGAAAACCTTGTTGCCAGGCCCAGATTCGATAATGCCCTTTTAGATCACAATGTTAGGGGATTTCATTTCCTTGAATCCGATCAGACTCCGAGTCATATAGCCCCGACCTCCAGTGTGAACGAAAGGGAAGATTCCCCTGAGGATTGTGACTTTTCCGATGCAGTTTTGAACTACATAAATCAAATTCTTATGGAAGAAGAAATGGAGGACAAGACTTGCATGCTTCAAGAGTCTTTGGAACTTCAAGCTGCTGAGAAATCCTTCTATGATGTTCTTGGGAAGAAGTACCCCCCATCTCCAGAACATAGATTGACGTATATTAATCAAAACGATGGTAGCTCAAATGATCATCACCATGTATATTACACTAATTATTATCCCAGCAGTAGCTTTTTTGGTGATAATAGCTTAATTCAAAGTCAAGGAGAAGAGTATATTATTTCCCAATTACAAAGTCATCCGCTTTATAGAAATCCTCAGTCATCTTATAGCTCTTCAAATAGTGTGATCAGTAGTAGTGTGGATGGCTTGGTAGATTCTCCTAGTAGTACGCTTCAGGTGCCTGATTCAAACTTCGAGAGCCAATCTATTTGGCAGTTCAGGAAGGGGGTTGAGGAGGCTAACAAATTTCTTCCCAGTGGGAGTCAATTGTATGTTAATTTGGAGGCAAATGGGTTGTCATATATGGAGCCCAGGGCCAGGATTGGCAACTTGGAGGTCAAGGTGGAGGGAAAGGATGAGGGGGAGTACTCACCTTCTGGGTCAAGGGGAAAGAAGAATCCTTACAGGGAGGATGGAGATATAGAAGTTGAGAGGAGTAGTAAGCTAGCGGCTGTCTTTACTGAATCTATTCTGCGGTCTGATTTGTTTGATATAATTTTGCTTCATAGTGCAGGGGCTGGTCGTGAGGCCTTGAAAGCTAGGCGTGAGGCCTTGGCAGCTAGACGTGAGGCCTTGCAGAATGTGAAGAGCAAAATAGCGCCGCTGAATGGAAAATTAAAGGGAACTAATAGTGGAAGGGGACGTGCGAAGAAACAAAGAGGAAAGGAAGTGGTGGATTTGAGGACCCTACTAATTAATTGTGCCCAAGCTGTTGCTGCTGATGATCAGAGGAGTGCAAGTGAATTGTTAAAGCAGATCAGGCAGCATTCTTCTCCCTTTGGGGATGGAAATCAGAGATTGGCTCATTATTTTGCTGATGGCCTGGAGGCACGCATGGCTGGTACTGGCAGCCAGATATATAGAGGCCTAGCTAGTAAAAAATTATCTGCTGCCGACACCTTGAAAGCTCACCATCTACTCCTTGCTGCATCTTCAATTGAGAAGATGTCTATTTTTACCTCAAACAGGACAATAATGAGTGGGGCAGCAAAGGCAACCAGGGTACATGTCATAGATTTTGGTATCCTTTATGGTTTCCAATGGCCCACCCTTATTCAGCGGATCTCATGGAGAGATGGTGGGCCACCAAAGCTTCGGATTACTGGAATAGATTTTCCCCAACCTGGCTTTCGGCCAGCTGAGCGAGTTGAGGAAACAGGACGTCGCTTAGCAAATTATGCTGAGACTTTCAAGGTGCCCTTCGAGTACAATGCTATAGCAAAGAAATGGGAAACCATTCAACTTGAAGAACTTAAAATTGACAGGGATGAGTTCCTTGTTGTTAACTGTTTGTATCGAGCTAAGAACTTGCCTGATGAATCTGTTGCAGTTGACAGTTCAAGAAATATCTTTCTCAATTTGATTAGGAAGATCAATCCAGATATTTTCATCCATGGGGTTGTAAATGGCGCCTTCAATGCTCCTTTCTTTGTTACCCGGTTCAGAGAAGCATTGTTTCACTATTCTGCACTTTTTGATATGCTTGAAACTATTGTTCCTCGTGAGGATCAGGAGAGGATGCTACTTGAGAAAGAGGTGTTTGGCAGGCAGGCTTTGAATGTTATAGCATGTGAAGGCTGGGAGAGAGTGGAGAGGCCAGAGACATACAAGCAATGGCAAGTCAGAAACTTAAGAGCTGGGTTTGCTCAGTTACCTTTGGACCGTAAGATTTTGGAGATGGCAATTGATAAGGTGAGGACAAGCTACCACAAGGATTTTGTAATTCATGAAGATGGCCGGTGGATGGTGCAAGGATGGAAGGGCCGAATTATCTATGCTCTTTCATGTTGGAAACCTGCTTAGTGAACTTCAAAGGGATCCATATTTACTTGGGGTCTGCCTTTCGTCTCCATGGTATTTGATAATGATGAATGAGGACCAAAGGTAATGCCATTACATTTTCTTTTTTGTTTTATCAACCTCTCTTTTGCAGTTTCTCTCATCTGTGGTTAATCTGCTTATCTTGCAACTTGTTTAATTGGTAACCTTGCAGTTAAATGTGGTCATACTGAGAGGAGGACATTGATAAAGCAGGGATATGCGATTCAATAGTAGCAGACTCGCAGATTTAAATTATGAGACTTTCTCACCAGAAATGTTGTATTATAGCTACTCATTTTCAGTCTGGCTGAGTGTTTGTAACATGCACATATAGTCAAATTGATATAGAATGTAAAGCGGGAAATATGTGCTACAGAAACTGAAATGGAATAATAGCTTCTTTTCGCAATGTTAGGAGCCTTTGGTTTGCTGCTGCTGTTAGGAACTCTCTCTTTCCCTCTTTCATGACCAACTTTGTTAGCTGTTTGATGAATTTGAGACTATATATTGCAATAGATCCTTTCGTCTTTGAGCAATGGACAGTAGACCTTTACTTCTCTCCGTGCTCAACATTGCCTCATGCTTTGAGGCATTGCAATGTTACCATGTTTTTTTATATAAGTAATATATACTAGCCCCTTCACATGCGCTTTTTTTCTCTACTTACAGTTTTGATAAAATAAAATAGATTAAATTTAAGTATGAGCTAAGGATGAAATTTGTATAAAACTTAAAAGAAAGAAAAATGACTGATATATGGAATTTAAATTCAAATTAATTTTGTTTCTACTATTTTAGTCATCTTATTCATACATACTCATTTAATTATACTTTTTATAAGTTTATTGGATATTTTGGATAGTTTCAAAAAGTGGACACAATTAATTTAAATTAATTAAAATGTTCATTGAGCAACACTTGGTAGATGCAATGCAAAATGGAAATTTCAAGAACTATTTTCCCAGAGCTTTCTTAAAAATTCTTCTAATGTGCAAATTTGATTGATGCAAAATGGAATTTATGAGTAGTGCGCAACTTGAGCTATCTGTTCACATCTTTATTATATTTAATACGTATTGTCTAATTGCTGTTTGGCGCAAATTGCAGTCTATGTCAACTTCTCCACCAGCAGCGTGGGCACACCTTTTTATTTTTATCTTCTTATCACACAATTTCATGTCGGCGGGACCTAAGTTACGCGTTTTGTTTTTATGTATAATATGTTAATGCGATTACACTTTTTGTTTTTTTCTTTGGAATCCGATAAAGTTGTTTTCCCTGTCTGTGTTAGTGTCATTAAGCTGACTGTAGGAATTCCTATATTTTATTTACATTTTTGGACCCGCTACTATTTTATGATCCACAAATACCAATTCTACAAGCTCATGCTCTTGATTTACGTAATTTTTATTCTTTTTTTTTCCTCATAGTATTGGGTATCAATTTTACAATTAACTGTGATGAATGGATAATTTTGTGATATTTTATGTAAGATGTTTTTAAATAATGTTGTACAAACATTATAAAAAAAAAAAGTAAACTAAATTAGAGTAAAAAAAATATATTCATTTTGAGATATTAAAAATTAGTTTAATAGATTTATTGCATATTTGTAGTCTTCTTAAGGTAATAATATTATTTTTTAAATCATGAAACAAAATATAAATACAAAAGAGTAACACGACTATAAAAATAAACTAATTTGTGTTGTATTCACATATTTCATACCATGAAATGAAAGTATGTCAAACTCTCTGACCATCTTCTACTCATCGATAGTGTGATATTAAAACATGGTGTAGGCAAGTGTGTATGCATGTGTCTTATAGATGATTTAAAATTAAATCATGGTAGAATTTGGTTTTACATTGTGCACCAAATATTCTTTCTACTTATATATCCAAAACAAAAACTATCCAACCAAATATATAAACCTAAATCATATTTAAACCCCTAATTTAAAAAGAAAAAAAAAATTGCCTATAAGGGTTTTGGCGTCTTGATGGTGATGAGAGGCCGGTATCACAGAGGTGGTGACCCCTCAAATTCGTCTTTCTCTTTCTTTCAAATGTTTTGTTAATCTCAAGTCTTTTATCTGATAATAGTGAAATAATGCGTTTTATTTAACAATCCATAACATTTTTATATCTCTTTATTTCTTTTCAGGGCTTTATCTAGTTAATTATTACAATTAGTCCTTACTTATTTTATTTTTGCTTTTTTTAACGTACTAAAACAATGAGTATGCTAAAAGACATGAAAAATAGAGATAGGTGTGGTGTAAACTTAGGCAATTAATGAGATATTAATGAGATAACAGTAAAATATGTTAATGTAAACTTTTAGGTAACAGTTAAAAAAAACTTAATAAAAGAGGTAAAAAAATATATGCAAAATTAAAGCGTTACTTGGCAAAATCTCGTGAACTCATGAGGTCTTTACTTTATATATATATATATATATATATATATATTTTTTTTTTTTTTTTTGACATTGATTGATTACATGATTCAGGTCAGGCTTATTCGAGTTGACTTGTTTGCATAACATTTTAAATGACTTGGTCAGGCTTATTCGAGTTGACTTGTTTGCATAACATTTTAAATGACTTGAATCACAAGTCACAACCACGCATTTCTGTACCTATGGTGGAGGAAATCGAATCATAATATTGGAGCAGGAAAACTGGGTTGGATCAGAATGCCAATTTGACTCGCCATTAAATACTCACAGATTTTCATGATGAAACTCAGCAAAGTTTGGTCAATCTGGGTTTCTTTTCGTAACAAAAGAATTAAAGAAACTGACGGACCTTTTAGGCTTTTAGCTACCAACAGGGTTTCTTTGGTTTATAGTGTTGCTCATTTGCTTGCTAACTTTGCATCTACAGAGAGGTTTTTTGTTTGTTGTAATAATTTTTTTCTCCCTCCTTTTGTTTTGTTTTGCAGGAATTGAGGAGGGATGTGTGTGGTTTTTTTTTCTTTAATGAATATCGTGTATTATAAAAATGAAAGAATTTATTTATTTATTTATTTTTTAGTTCTACTTCTACTCTTTCATGTAGGAACTAATTAGACTAATGATATCGATTATATCATTTTATTATTTAGAGTCTGGTTAATAAGTATCTTTAAAACATTTGCAAGGTTAGCTTCAGCTAATGCCCCTAAACAAAAGATTCTCCCCCTAATGTTATATTTTGATTAGAGACTTATTTACCCTTTTAGTTAAATTATAAAAAAATTTAAGACATCTTTCATTAGTTAATATAATGCATTGTATACAAAAAAGACCTCACTTTAATTCAAAACAAATAAACTAGTTTGTAGTATATACTATAGAATCTCACTTTAGACACTGTCACATGGGTTGACGTGTTAGATATCACATCACCATTTGTAAGTTTATTTATTTATTTATTATTATCATTTTTTTATATTTTAGTTAGTTGTTTTTTCCCATTTCCATTGATACTGGTTTTTTTTTTTTTTTTTTTTTTTAATTTTATAATTTCAAGTAATTTATTTAATTTGTATTGTTTAAGTATCTTTCCATCAGTTATCCTCCAAGAATCATCTATGTTTTGTATTAGTAGTAATTTATTCAGTAATATGTGCAAGTTTAGAGTATAAAGTGACCACATTATTAATAAAGTTGCAATCTTACTTTTGATCAATTGACTCTACTATTCAATACTTTGAATTTTATTTTAGTTAAATTATAATTTTATAATATAAATTGTGTTTCATTTATTTGTAAATAAAATTTAAAATTATAAATATCTACTAAAAAATATTCATCTAGATATGATTTTTTTTTTTTTTTAAGAAGAAAGAGAAAACTAGAATAGCAAATTGAATCTATAGATAAATTTGTTATTAATATTAAACAAGACACAATAAAAAATTTAGGTGAAAAATATCAAATGAACAAGAAATTCATTAAAAATATTTAGAAGATAATAATGAAAATAGTCTTAATTAAATAAATATTATTTAGTTAATATTTAAATATAAAAATAAAATAAAAAGTCCCATAAAGTTTTCACCTTAGGCCTAAAATTGGTTGAGCCGGCTTTAGGCATTTGTTAATAGACTATTTCAAGAAAGTTTTAATATCAATTTTATTAGTTTATGACAATTATAAAAAGCTGTTAAAAATATTAAAAAAAAAATTTCCATAAAAAGTTTCTAAAAATACTACCTAAATTAGCGCTTTTTGGACATCCAGTGGAGTGGAAGTTCTTGATTGAAGTCATGAGAAAGATGGGTTTTTGTGAAACATGGATAGCCATTATCTTTCAATGCATCAGCACAATCTCTTACTCTATTATGGTAAATGGTGAGCCGAAAGGAGATTTTTATCCTACACGAGGAATTAGACAAGGAGATCCACTCTCCCCATATCTCTTTCTTTTATGTTTTGAAGGATTGAATAGAATGCTTCAACAGATAGCAAAGGAAAACTTAATAAGAGGCTACTCATTATGCAAGAATGGACCTTAGATTACTCACTTATTCTTTGCGGACGACAGTTTGCTATTTTGCTGGGAAAAAATGGAGGATTTACAGGTTATTCAACACATCATATACAAGTATGAGCAAGCAACGGGGCAACAAATCAACCAAACCAAAACTACATTATTTTTCAGCAAAGTTGTAGTCGAAGAGAAGAAAAGGGTGGTTTTAAATTTCCTTAGAGTATCGGAGATCAAGGAGTATGAAAAATACCTTAGTTTGCCTGCAGTTGTGGGGAGGAAAAAAAAAAAGGCAAGCCTAAATTACATCAAAGAAAAAGTGTGGACAAAATTACAAGGTTGGAAGGAAAAGTTTTTGTCACAAGCAGGAAGAGAGGTGTTGCTAAAAGTGGTGGTCCAAGCTATCCCAAATTTTGCTACGAGTTGTTTCATGTTGCTCATGGGACTTTGTAATGATATTGAGATGCTAATAAGAAAGTTCTGGTGGGGAGAGCGTGGTGGTCAAAGGAGAATCCATTGGAAAAATTGGGAAACATTATGTAAGCCAAAATTTGATGGAGGTATGGGTTTCAAAGATTTGGCTAAGTTTAACAAAGCTATGTTGGCGAAATAGGTATGGAGGTTGCTAACCAACAAGACATCATTATTCTTTAAGGTGTTTAGCACAAAATATTTCCTATCAGGTTTTGTTTTTAATGCAAAGAGTTCTAAAGGATCCTATGCATGACAAAGTACTCTCAAAGCAAGACCAGTGGTGCAAGAAGGGATGCTTTGTAGGATTGGGGATGGAAGCAGAGTCTGTGTATTTCACGACAAATGGATTCCGAGAGTGTTTCCTTTGATGGCAGTAACTCAAAACTAGGAGTTTGTAGATGATAGCATGGGGCCTAGCCTCATTGATGTGGAGACAGGGGAGTGGAATGGGTAGCTGATAGATCAGTTAATTTCCCCTTGGCTAGCTCAACGTATAAAAGTCATACCACTATGTTAGACATTGCAAGAAGACTGCATAATCTGGCCACGGACCAAGGATGTCAACTATTTGGTGAAGACAGGGTATCAGGTACTTGAAGATATAGAAAGAAGAAAGGAAGCATCGGGTTCAGATCAGGCAACTCAAAGGAGTTTTGGGAAGGGTATTTGGAAGTTAAATATTCCAAATAAAATATGAATCTTCTGTTGGCGAGCATGCATTGACTCATTACCAATGATGAAGAATTTGTATCATAGAAAAGTTGTGGCCTCTCCATTATGCACTGCCTGTGGTAAGTCAGAAGAGACAACGATTTGCCGAGGGCACGTGATTAAAGTTTTGGCAAACGGGGCATAGTTTGCACACAAGCCAATTCAAGGTGAGTTACAACTAGACTGATCCCAACTCTCCTATCTAGAATATTTGGGCCACAATATAGCAGGAGATAGTCTAGCCCAAAATCACAAAAAGACCCACCACAACAGTCATCACTTAAAAAATGGGATAAATTACATATTTGGTTCCTATCCTTTACACTAGATTTCAATTTAGTCTCTAACCTTTCAGTTGTGTCAATTTGGTCCTTAACCTTTCAATACCGTGTCAATTTAGTCCTTACCATTATTTGTTGGATGGAAAACTTTGATGTGTTAAACAGTCTAAATAAAAAAAAAAAAAATTTGGCACATCAATTAATGGGTCATTGGGTTTGTTCACTTTTTAAAACTTTGTTTCATTGTCTTCTTCATTTTGTATTTTTCATTGATATGAAAAGCTATGGCACTACTAAGAATTAAGGACGCCCATCTTAAACTTCACAAATTAGTTATAACTTATATCCATCAGCCCTTGTGCTTTGGTTTCACTTTCTTTCACCAAGAACCACCCTCCCACATCAAATTCTCACTGGCCCATTTGTACCAAAACTCACAATGATTGATCTTTTCCTTCAGATCTTACCGGCATTACAAATGGCCTCATTTCCCCCATTCACCAAGCAACCTTTTTCCCTACACAAAACCTTCATCTTCCTCATCATTTAATGGTGTCAAAAGATGACGATTTTTTGGAAGATAGCTAATTTTGTACAAAAGTTTTTAAAAGAAAAAGTTTCAAAGCAATTGAAAAGATCATCGGCAGTTTTATTGTTTCTAATTTACTATATGGATCCAAAGTGTAAAGGGTGGCCACATTCCTAGCAATATGTTGTCCTTTGACTTTACTTATGACAAGTTTGTTTGTATAAAAACAAGAATATAAAAATAGTAGTGCCTTCGTATCAAAAAAAAAAAAATAGTAGTGCCTTACCTTTGAAGCGCAGAGAGAGAGAGAGAGAGAGAGAGAGAGAGAGAGAGAGAGAGAGAGAGAGAGAGAGAGAGACGTGAAAGTGGGTAGTGGTCTAGTGAACCTTGTAGTACGATGAATGTTCAAGCTGTGGTTATTGAAGTAGATGTTAGAGCTATTGTGGATGCTTTCAATCACCAAGCTAGTGCTAATACTGTTGTGTCTTCATTTATGGATGACTGCAGGTACTTAGTTACTCAGATCCCCCAACTGAGCATTAGACACATCTACAGGGAAGCTAATAAGAGTGCAGATTGGCTTGCTAACTTAGGCCTTATGTTAGATTCTGATTTTGAGTTTTTTTCTGATCCGCCTGTGGATCTTGTTTCAATTTTGGAGACTGATTGTAGTGGTCTGTATTGCTACAGACAGTGTTCTGAGCCTGTTTTCTCCTTTTAGCTTTAATGAAATGCCGTTTTATACCAAAAAAAAAAAACCTTGTAGTACGGGTTCACTGGGTTGTAACAAAGATCCATTTCTATTAGGAATTTTGATCCCAAATAGCCTCTCGCATACACGTAAGTCTAATTTATTTATTTATTTATTATTTTAATGTAATCCGATGTGGTAGTACATGTGTTAGTCCACGTGGCAAAAAAATAATATTTATTTAACTCTATTAGTTACGTTAGTATTTTCCATCCACCACTTAACATCAAAGACCATTTTGACACAATTCCAAAAAGTTAAGGACCAAATTGGTATATTTGAAAAGTTAATAACCAAATTGAAATTAGTTGTAAAGGTTAGAGATCAAATTTGCAGTTTACAAAAAAAAAAAAAAAAAAAAAATACACATATCAAATACGCAATTATGTTTTTTCACATTTTAAAATATGTTAGTTGAAATATAGCATCAAACATATTTTTTTGCATTATGGGTACTTTAGATGTGTTTTCACAATGCTTTTTAAACTACAGTTTTTATATGATTTTGAATACCAATACTTAAACACCGCTATCAAACAAGCCTAAAAATACAAAAAACTAGAAGCATTTTTAACCAAACAGATTCTCAGTTTTGAAAACTTTCAACTGCACCATAATTCAGAAAGAAAATGCACCTAGCTTTAAATTTTATGAGTGAATGACCTTTTATAGGTACACCGTACATGTCGTAAACCACTTTGATTATCTTGCATAGCTTTTTGAAGTAGTGGACACCCAACTCAAAATATTACTACTCTTTCAATGGACAACGTTTTCAATCCCTAATCATGATTCATGGCCCTGAATCTGATTCCTACACGGTTCGGCTGTTCCAATGATCAAGAATTGACATTTGCATGTTTTCAATGGTTATTCAGTTGTTTGTACTTGCTGTTAATACCTTCAAATTTCTTTTCTAAAGTTTGATCATTTGAAGGTTAATACCTTCAAATATAATTTCTCATGCCAATTAGACTTCTCATTTCCTTTAATTTTTGGTTTGATTAATGAGATTGATTCTTTGCGATGAATCTAGCAAGCAAATAGTAATTCTAGTACAACATAAAAAAAATCCACATTTTTTGCCACAATTATCTTATGTGATCCTGATAGACTACTATGATTGATTACTTGTTACTTTTACATGAATCAACAACTTTTCTCTACCCTTCACTTAGGCAGTCAAGGCAAAAGCGATAGATTTTTTTAATAGGGTCCTAAAAATTTTGAGTGTTGGGGTAAAGGCTTGCACTTGTGAAAAGAGGAATTGTGGAGGAGGAGAGCTGCCCCATTTGCCATGAGGAGCTAGAATCTATTATCCATGCTCTTTGGGACTGTCCGAGAATCAAAACTATGTGGATTCAGCTGGGTATTAGAGTATCGAATGTGGCTTTCTGGGGAAGCAACCTTCACAATTGGATGGCTTTAAATGGAAGGTAGAACGATAGACTTAATCCAACAAATTGCCCATGGAGGATTCTGTTTCCATTTGCGGTCTGGCTTATTTGGAAAAGTAGAAATCAAATAGTCTTCAGAAGAGAGAGTCAAAACCCGAAGCTGGCAGTCGAGATTATGAACCACTCGAAGGAATGTTTGCATTACATCTCCTCTCCGAGAATGCCAATCTATAAGAGAGTCATGAGAATCTGTTGGGAGTGTCCTCCGGAGGGGTGGATGAAGCTTAACATGGATGGGCCAGCTGTTGGTAGAATGGGTGTAGCTGGCTGTGGGGGTGTAACGAGAGAGATGATCGTGGCGGATGGGTGGCAGGTTTCTCCAGCACATTAGGCAGACAAACAGCTTTGTGGCAGAACTATAGGGGTTGAGGGATGGGTTATTGATGTGTTGGAACTTGAATATCCATTCTCTTATAGTTGAATTAGACGCCAAAGCTATTGCAGATGTGCTTGGAAATTATCAATACGTAAATAATGTCATTTTCCTTATTTTGGATGATTGCAGGCTTTTGGCGTCTCACTTCCACCGGATCCAGTTTCAACACTGCTACAAGCAAGCCAACTTGTGTGTGGACAGTCTTGCAAGGTTGAGCGCTAGTCAGGATTTAGACTTTATTTTATATGATAATCTGCCTGTGGACGTTGTTAATGCTTTTGAAAATGATCTTAACAACATGTACTGTAACAGACTTTGTCTTGAACCACTTTTTGCCTCTTAGTATGTTTTAATGAATCGTCTCTTACCAAAAAAAAAATTGAGCAAGTAAAACTTCTTAAGGTCCAATCACCTTGAGCATATCCAAGCGGAATTTTGGGCAATTCTCGTGGATCTCGCTAGTGCTTGAAATGGACTCTCGCATGGCTTTAATTTTCTTTGTCAACTTGTGATTCTAAACTTTCGCCGTGGCTCTCTGTTTTGCTTGATGATTGGGCAGAATTGCTAGCGCATGCTTGGAGGGTAGAACCTTGGCACATTTATCATTAAATACATTATACACGTGTTGGTATTTTGGCTAACCATGGGTCTCAAAGGTTGTAACATGAGAAATATGGTTCAGGACTCAGTTGCTGAAACCTCCTTCCATACCCAATTGAAGCGAAGAGACAACGCTAAAACATGGCTTTGTTTTTATGCTGAAAAGGAGTATGTTGGCTGAATAAAAGGTTTTGGGTGCTAGTTGATAGAGAGATGGGAGGATTGGGTTCTAGTTGATAGATAGAATGAATGAGTCATGGATTAGGTTAAGGGATTCATGCCTTCTGACAGCTAAAACACTCGTATACAAAGATGTTTAAAGGCCCTGGCCACAAAAAAGGGCCAATACCTAATACTCATGACTGGCAATTAAAGCCCACTTCCAGCAATTACAAAAATGAACAATTTATCGATCACTCAATAAACTTCAATTAAACTCAAATAAAGTTATAATAATTAAAAAAAAAAAAATCCTCCAACATCCATACCCAAACAAATGTAACTCAACTGACACCTCATGGTGTTTTTAATGAAGGGGTTCAAGGTTCAAATCCTCTCGCCTAATTATAACTATTGAACTATCCAAATGAATCCAACATCCATAAAAAAGAACACATTAGTGTCTTTACTTGATGATCAAGACTTTAAATTCTATAGTATCTAAAAATAGATATCATGAACCTGGTAAGACTACCACAGACACGCTCCCAGAACAAAAGAGCTTCTTATTCGGCTGCGGTGAATAGAATATCAATGTAAGGCTTCTAAAGGCAGTACTTCTCTCTATAATCACGTCATAAATATAGGATGAAGTCATTAATCTAACAGTCCCCATATAGCTCAATACAGCCAAAACAAAAGATATCAAAACTCCAAGAAAGTAGGCTATGCCCATCATAGATCAGTTTTCCCTTATTTCCTTCTCAATTTCAAAAGTTTAAACTTGAGCAAAGGCGCTAATCAAGAAGAAGTCAATATAACAACTAGTGTATATGCTGTTAACCCATAGAATTACTGGGCAAAGTTAGGATTTGCATAAGCGGTCAGTGTAGATTATCAGTGTAGAGGCACCTTAACAACCTTACAAAACCGTGTAAAATTTAAGTATGAAGACCAAGGGAGTGTACTATGAATGTCCTTGATGGTTGTCTAATTTAAAATTGGGGAGAATGCTGTTACTGACACTTTAATTCACACATCCGTACACACACAGAAAATGAATTGAAGTGTCACAATTCCTTAATGTGTGGATCAGTGTGTGTGTATAATAAACATTAAAATTGTGCAAATCTACAATATTAATCACTGGACTTTCTCAACTAGGCAATCTACTTGCTAAATCAAATAACGTTCGACCCATAGAAAAATAACTTCCCATGCAGTTACAGACCTCTAGATCATTATTGGTTTGGCCAAGGCATCTCTTAGCACATATAATCTAGTTATATATAAGCAGTCAAAGATGATCAACATGTGAGCCTTTGTTGAGTATCAGTTATTGTTCTGGTTCTGATTCTCCAATTGAAGATTTTGAACGCAACTAAAGAACAAAACTTAGCAACTTAAATCAATAATTTGTCCACTAAAACAAATATCAGGTAACCTAATGCATCAAAAAAGAAAAATTCATTCTTATTACTGTGCACATACACGGGTTCTCTTTGTTTTAACTTAAAATCTCAGTTTATTTTCACCAACTAACCAATGTACATCTCTTTAAAGTTATGTTCACCAAGCTTCACATAGACAACAATGTCTCTTTTACCTTCCACATCAAATATACGCCTCGTGTTTCCAAAATTGAAAACGGGCTATCTTGTGGCAAAATATTAAATAGAGAACAAAAGAGAAAAACAGCAACTGACAAATGCTAGTTATGACAAGTTGAAACCTTAAACTCAAAGAAAGCAAAAATTTACTTATACATCATTCTTCAGGTATACTTGTCTCACCAAACCACCGCGGAGGATCAAATCCAGAACCACCTGACAAAGTACCAGAAAATTCATTCTTATTACAATATACATACATACACATATTATTATTATACCAATAAAAATGAAAACAGAGAGAAATACTAAGTTATAACCATTATTACCAAGGGGATTGCAACGACATAGACGCCAAGCAGTTAAGACAGTACCCTTAACAACTCCGTACTTTTTGTAAGCTGCCATGGAATACTCACTACATGTTGGAACATAACGACAACTTTTTGGAATCACCGGCGATATTTCTCCTAAAACAAAATTTAAGGAATAAATTACTGTTCCTAAGAATAGCAATACCCAGTATTCAAAAATTAAAAAGAACTCACTTTTATAAAAATTGAGCATAGATAGTGCAGCTTTAACTCCTATATTGTCGACTTCATTTTCTGCTTCTTCCACATTCCCTGAATTTGAGTCTTCTGTGCTCAACTTGTAAAGGATTTGGTGTCGGTGTCGGTGGCCTAGAGTCTTGATAGGAACGAAATTGATCGAATTATGTTTTCGATGATTGGTGCTAAAGCGAGAACTTGGGGTTTTGAAATTTGGGTATTGGGAGTGAGGCCATGAAGTGAAGGGTTTATGGCAGTTCAGGGAGACAACAATCGCCATGTTTAGAGCTATTTTTTTTTTTTTTTTTTTTTTAGTACTATTAGATATTTTTGCCCTTCCTTTTCTTTTCTATTTTTTTTTGGGTTTTTATTATCTGTTACCAATTATTTATGAATGTATTTATAAATTAGATTAAAATTTTGAATTCTCTTTCCCTTATTAAAAAAAAAACTCCAATTCTCTTCCATTTCTTTGGAGGTAAGATATGTGATATATTAAAAATTAAATAAATAACACGTATTGCACATCAAGTCAAAAATATAAGAGAATTCAATTGGAGAGGATCATTTTATAAAATTTTATAATTTATAATTTATTTATAATTCTAATCCATCATTCAAATTAGAGTTTAAATAATAGATTAATGATAGCTAATAACTCGAAAGTCAAAACAACAAAATATATCTTAATTAAAAATTAATCTATATGCTCATATGTTAATTTAGAAGGTAGAGTGGATATTATAAATTAATTTTAAATTGAAGAGAAATGAGGGTTTGAATTTTGAACGTCTGCATTGAAAGATTTCTTTTGCACTAAATTTTATAGTTAATAGTGATTGTTCTCTCTCTCATGAGTTATCTAAAGAAATCAATTTAAAGGACACGTTGTAGCCATTATTTTGGCATGCATATTATTTTTTTAAGGGATCAAAATTTCATTATGACTTATCTAGGTGATTTTTCACATCCCAGTGGGGGAATAGAGTGAGGAGAGAGTAAAAGTTTACCTAGACTTTATAATGGTGTAAGAAAAGTTTTTGCCCACCTACCCCAATTATTATTTTTTAACATACCATTTACATATTTTATTTTTGATAAAAACACTCTCATATAAATAGTTAAGTTGCTAAAAGTCTTATAATTTAACTGATATCTCTTGATGTTTCTAATAGAAACGTTCAGGATTCAAATATTATTTTCCCAAATCCCAACTATCAAATTATCAAATATATATAAGCTTAGCATTATTTACAAATAAAGCCTTGATTTACATCATTGAATATTATATGTTGTTTTTATTAATTTTCATATATCTTTTTTTTTTTTTATTAATTTGTTCATAAATTATTTTCTAAATTATGTGGGTTGTGACCTTGTTGGATAGCGACTCATATGGCATGTAATTGCCCTTACTTTCAGGTTGGGTAAAGGATGTAATTGCCCTTATCTCCAATATTTTTTTAGAAGAAATTTCTTTTTGTTCTAATGAAAGACCGCCACATTATCCACTAACTAAATAAAATATGAGGATTAAAACCCATTATCACTTGCCATTATATATTTAAAATAAAAGGACATGTTTAGTTAAAAAAAACAGTAGAGGTAAGCCATCCCCTCATGATCTAGCCATGACCTATTATAGGTTGCCATCTCTACTCTCTTGGTGTGATTTTAGCATTTATTATAGGTTGCAAATTTTCATGATAACAAACTACAAACCACAATTAGACAAACAAAATTGTATATGGTATAATTTTTTATTAATATTATATTACTCATTAAATTTTTATTAATGTTATAACATTCATTAATTTTTTATTAGGTTAATATTTTAAATTCCAATGGTTGGATTACACATTTTCATTATCTTTATTTTATATTTAATTTTAATCGAATGTTATTTCCAATAACTTCTCTTTTATTTTTATTTTTTACAAGTTCATTGTTGGATCATAAGCCACCTAATACAAAAATGACATTAATCATAAGATCTTGTAAAAAAATTAATTTTTGTAGTAGGCAGCTTCCTTGTATTAATTTATTAATTTAAAATACAATGTCATCTGTGTTCTGAAAATACCTTACAATTATCCCTTAATTAAGTGTTAATAATTCTTTATTCTAAGGGGTCTTCTAGCCTAAGTGATTTAGAATGGACGATTTGAGCATTAGCTTTTTTTTGTTAGCTTATTGGTTTATGTATAGTTTTTTAAAGACTCACTTGTTCTATGTAAAAATTTTCTATCAACTTCAAGCAAATAAACTAATCCAAATGCGAATGCCAACCTCCTGAAGGTAGATCATATTCACAACACAAGAAAAGGCAAGATTGTCCAAAAGGGCCAATAATATAAGATGCTAATAGACCCATGATGTCTGTTTCACTAGCAGGTGATAACACGCATAAATCCCGGCTTCTAACCTCAAGATCGCTCTAGGAATAGAAAGTGTTTCAAACAAAGCTTCAGGAACCTGAGCATTTAGAGCTAATAAGCCGGTTACAGTAGCTTTGTTCAACATAGCTAATTATGATGTCAAATAACAATGTTTTGAACTAGAACTTTGAAGTTTGAATGAGGAAACACTGTCCTACACAAAGTATATTGGCAATCAAAAATCAGAAACGGGTGGTGATTTGAGCAAAAAGAGCCTTAAAATCCTTTGTTGGTGTACCGGCTCCCTCAGGCTTTGAGGACAAATCAAACGCCTTAAACTTGGCCTCCTCAAATTGTAGTGCCTGTCGAAAAAACAAAAAACAAAAACAAAATGATGTATTCTTAGTAAATAATGTAAGGCACACAACCATAAGATCAAATGCTGCTTTAAGGGCAACAAGTACGAAGAATCAGGAAAACCATATATTTGGAGAAGCACAACTATAAACAATACCTGAAGGCAGACTTCTGCAACATCAGCCCTCGCAATGGTTCTTGTGTCTGTCTTAAGAAGCTCATCATCCTTTCCAATAAGTAATTCTCGGATACCTCCTTCTTTATCTTGCAGGCCTCCAGCCCTAACTCAACCATATTGGCGGCCAGTGTCAGTTGACAAGTAGCAACCGCATAATAAAATAGTGACAAAATTTCAAAATTACTTTTCAAACTACCAATTCATGGAAGAATAACTGATTTATTCAAAAGTTCAAAGACAATTTTTGGCCCTTAGAAAACCTATATAATTATGAAAAGGTTTCGTTAACTCAATTTGGAACTTTAATTAAGACTTCCAAATATACACGTGCCAAATAGTTTTTCTCCATCACAGTGAATTAAAGACGTAAATATTGGAGCCAAATTGCCAAACAGGAGTTACTAAAACAATGAACATGGTTTCCATTTATCTTTGAGCTACAGACTCCTATGTTGACTTTAGTACAGATTGTCAGTGTTATGTCCTTAAAATAGATTATAGAATTCAAGGCTTCATCTCCAATTTGCTAGACTTCAAAGGAAAATTGGGAGTCTAACTACAAAACCTTCATTTACAGATTATTTGACCACAATGAGAGAGAGAGAGAGAGAGATTCTCAATGCAAAAAAATGTGTAGAAATTGAAGGGGTGTGCAACTATTTGATATAGTGGTGATCAAATGCAGAAATGACTATTGAATGGAAGCTGGCTCAATGCTCTAATTGGTGGCAAATTTAGACATAAGGATGCTGGATATCTGAAGAAGGAAACAAGTGAATCCCTAAGGGAACTAAATGAGAGAGAGAAGGTAACACTGGAACTTTATAAATAAATAAAAAATTAGAAAAAAAGAAAAAAGAAAAGAGGAAAAGCAACTAGGTGCAGGAGTTGCAACCAAATTCTGAAAGGCTTAAGAGGACAGGTTAGAAGGAACTTTTGGAGCTAGTTGAATTTTTCAGTTTAAGTTGAGATGAGATGAAGGCTGGATAAAGACCAGGTCATCAAGTTGAAACAAAAGAGGGGGAAGGAAGTTGTTTCAGGGTTGAGCTGGTATCAATGGAGAATGAAATACAATAGAAATAATTTGGTTAAAGGCAGATCAAAATTACTTGAACCAACAACAACTGACACCTCAGAACATTATAACGGAAGAAAACAAAAAAATAAAGGGGGGCTACAAGGCATAAGTGAATAAAATGCATTAGGTGTTGTCCAAAAACTTCGGAAGGAAAAGACAGGTCACTGAACATCTAAAAGAGACGTGCATGTCCTTTATGACATAATAGATGAAATGACTATCAAACTAATTGTATTCCATGTATACTTGCTTGAATGCAATGGGAAAAAGATTGCCAAATAGCATAACGTAATACTGTTTATCCCCACTTAGTAGAAATTTACATTGTCAATTTCATCCAAGCACCATATAGGTGAAAATACCGACTACATTGGGTCTTTTTTTTTCCTCTATAGCTTATAAGTCATCTATGTTGTTTATAGTATTTCATATGACACTGAAAAAATAAACATGGATAGTAAAAACTAACATGGTACCTTATAATTGTGTATGGAACACCAGAGTCAGCCAAATACTGCTCAGCCTTTCTCTTCCAAACCTATATTATGGTAAACAAGATTAAGCATTTGCCTAGCATTCATTATGAATTTTATTAAGTATAATATTAGCAAAGAACAAATAACTAAAGAAATGAAAACAAAACATAAGAAAAAAGGTCAATTTGATTCTTAAATATAAAGGGATCACGAACCAATATATTGCCGTTACCCAAGCTGTTCAAGGGATTATTTAGATCTGTTCCACCCATAGAGCCAACCAACACAATTTGCTTCACTCCCGCAGCCTTAGCTGTCATAGAAACCATATAACTCAGAAAAACAAAAACTGCTGTAAATAGAATTTGACTAAGTAGAAAGGAGGGAAGCAAATACTCCACCAGCATCTATCTGATTTTTCTGCCCAATCCAATCAACCTAAGAAGCAAAAACATTACATCAACAATAGGAAGAAAAACAGAAATAAAAAACATATCACAATACAAAGATTATGAAATGTAGAAATGACCTGTTCAGGATATGCTCCATCTTCAAAGTAGAACTCGGGCCTTCCACCTTTGCTTGGGTCAAAACCAGGCTTCATCTTCGGCACAGCGCTTGTCAGAATTACAAGAGCATCAATACCTTGGATTGCAGGAACTAGGCTGCCAGCATCCCTTATATCCCCAACAAAAACATCATCTGCTCCACCAATTTTCTCCTTGCTCTCTTCTGTTCTGACCAGACCTCTTGCAACATACTGCTCTGTCCTCTCCTTTAACTTCTTATAAACAATTTGACCTACCAAAGTTTAACAAATTAAAAGCCTGTCAATTGGAAACTCTTCCTTAATAGGAAGAAAGAGAAAGATATCTACTTTCTCATCTACATTTCTATTTCAATTATCAAAACCCATTGAAAATCCAAGATTATATAAAGTGACCCAATCACCCAATCAAAAATCAGAGGGTCAGTAAAAATTCATAGCAACTAGCTACTGATTCAGTAGAAATACAAATTGTGTTTATTACAAGAATTCATTTAGAAACTAAAGAAATGTCTCACTAAAATTCAATGGGGGTGACTTCCATTTCTTCAAAACCCCTTTTCTATATTAACAATTTCACCATCAAGCCTTGGGTAAATCGCAATATAACTATCTAATTTACAGCGTGAGATTGTTGAGTATACAGGCGTGACTAGACGGAATAAAATAATACAATACAATATAATGTAATTGCACATAAAACCATATGGCTAAAGGCAATCCATTTAACCCTCCAGAGCACCAATATAGTTATTACACCCACGTAAACACAAAGCACCATTTTTTACATGATTATCCAAACAATTAAACCCTTTAACAAATCTACAAAAACCCCACTTACAGACAAAAAAAAAAAAAAAAAGTGAAAAAGAAAGGGAGGGAATTAAACCTGTTCTGCCACCAGCTCCAGTAACAAGAACAGTGCTTGGAGCCAAATCTGCCATTGCTGCTGATACCACTTTAACTCTTCTGAAACCCTTTGTGTCCCTCTTTTGCAGAAATGGTGAATTACTCAATATAATATGATGAGAGAAAAGTGTGGAAGTTTCTGGAACCCTTGTAGATGTTGTAGATGGTGATGATAATGCCACCAAACTATGTCTATGTTTATGATTATGAGTATGACATTGACTTGATTTGCTTAATGAGGAGGAGAAGCTAGGTGTAGGGAAGCCCAATGGGACACGTGTAACGATAGCCATTGAGGAAAAAAGAAAGTAGTACGGACACTAATATGTGCTGTCCATTTTGCCGTCGGTGAGATTCAGAATTTCTTTTGTTCCGAGCTTTTTGGATTGCTTTTCCTCGTTGCCGTTAATCGGGTTAGGTTCGTTTGTTTTAGATTCTCGTTCCTCCTCGTCTTATCCCTATCTTATCTTAGCGAAGCTACTAGGAAGAGGAAGTCATGTCACGCTATGCTCTACGCTACGCATACGCTCTCTTTGTTTCCAAACTTTGTGAATAATTGCCAATTGTGTGTTGGCCTCCACAATTTTTTTAAATGTTAAAACCATAAACTCCACATTTTTTTTTAATGTTAACATTTTTTACAAATGTCTGATGACGTGGTTATTAGTTATTAATGAGTAAAATAATGATATTATTGATATGTTTAAATAAAAATTTATTACATCAATAATTTATAAAGAAATTATAAAATAATTTATATTTACAGTATTGCTCATTTTTTTAATCTATTTCTTATTGTCACTATTATTTTGGTCACTTCAATCTTTAAACATCTTATGTATTTTTCCCCTATTATATCCTCCATCACTTATTGCATGATGAAGGTCTGCTTTGGACAGTTTGGTCATTTCGAGAATCTTTTTTTTCCCCTAATCGTTAACCTCAATTACAATAATACAATGTCCCCCCCCCCCCTCCCAATTTTAAAAGCATTGTTTGAAAATACATTGCACAAAACTTCTAGATCTATTAAGTGAGCTAGACTCTACTAAAGTTAAAAGACTAAAGTACCCCTTCTTCCATCTTCGTAAAACATGAATTCTCATACCAAATCCAAAGATTATATCAATTACTTTTTTTTTTTTGAGAAACAAGATCATATCAATTACTAATCTTGTCTTTTTCCAGCAGCAGCAACAAGAAGTTACTCAAAAAAGGGAATTTCAGAATCCTTGAGATACTAGCAAAAAATATAAGAATACATTTTTTTTCCTATACACACTTTGACATAATTTGCTTGAGTGTCAATTGGTAATTAAATTACTTCAAGTGGTAGGTCCATGTACTAGTGATGTAATCCAATATTATCAGTTGACATCAAACAAATTGTGGCAAATTGTATGACAAATGGTGTGTCTTGAGAACTTGGGATACTTGACCTACTTCTATGCCATCAGCTCCTTCATTTTTGTCTTCTTGTTTACGTGGTCCAGCTTTGGCCAGCACCTAATCCACCATTTGGTTAACGTTTCTTTCCTCTTCCCTTCTTCTCTTTTGGTTTGTTTCCTCCTCTCTAAACGGGTTATGCTATCTTGGTCCTTCCTTAGGCTAGTGATGGAACATGGGTCCAACTAATTTGGATGGCCCAAATGGCTTTCTTGAGAGGAGCTTTTACTTCTTATAGCCCGTCTCGTAGTCAAATAGTCTTGGGCTTTAATAGACAGAAACTATGGGCTTCCAAACTTGATCCATGTAGTAAGGAGGTTTGGGCTTTTAGACCCAATTGTGGGGCAAGAGTTGATGGGCTTGTCAGCCTATCTCGTGTAGTACAAGCTTTTAATAAAAATAATGTTCACGAGCATCAAGCCCAATTTATGGGGTGAGAAAGTTTGAGTTTTTGGGCCCAACTCATGAAGCAATAAATAATGGGCTCTAAAGCCCTTCCGTGTAATAATGAGTGAGTCTAATTTTTTTTAAGGAATGTGAAAGTTGGGCAAAAGCCCAACCCATGTAGGCCCTTTTAAAAAAAATTCGTTTTCAGGTTCTTCCTCTGGCCTTGAATGTGAGATAATTTCCTTTTGTTGACTTGGCATAATTTTCCCCTTGAGGCCATGCGTGTGGCACATTTAAAAGAAGAAAGGAAAAAAAAAAAAAAAAAAGATCTTGTATACACACAAATTTTGTAAAAGATAAATCACACGGTCATGAAATAGTATAAAAAATGATCAATTTATATTGATTTATATGAAAGTGGGTACAATTCTCTACATGACTTTTTATAATAAAAGAATACAATAAACTCCTCCGATTCAAGCTCTGCAGTGCTTTTCAAGCTTGATCTTGAATTATGCATTGAAATCTCCAAGTTTGATGCATTTGATTTGATGTCGAGGGCCGTTGGCTTAATCTTGAACTAAATCAATATGAATTTAAAGGAAAATTCCTACTTTGATTTGAAAAAAGTAGGAATGAGCATTGACTTTAAGGGAGCAAGAGTGCTCTTTTGGACTTAGATATGACTCTATATTTTGGCAGAGTGTCAATAAGATTTTCTTTCTAAGTTTTTGTTATTTTTCTCACATGAGAAACCTATACTTATAAGCGACTCAATAGTCTTTAATTTAGAATTTTCCTTCAGCATTTATTGAGAGTTAATTACAAATTTTACATGTACATATTTTCTTCTAACATTGCTAAATGACAAATCAATACTAATAAAAATGAATTAGACAAGTACCAGAGTCATAAAGTTTTCTCTCCCTCGCTCTCTGCAGTCTTGAAAAGTAAAAGAAACCAACTTATGTTTTCTCACCTAAGATTCAAACCTCTGAGATTTGAGTATCAAATTGTAGTTGGGGATTTTTTTTTTTAAAATTTTTTATTTTTTATGTCTAGCTCTTGTCACAATCCATTCATTCTTATCTCATAATTTTTTTTCATACCTTCATTCCTTCTTTTCCTTTCATTTCCTTATTAACCTTTTTTTTTTTTTTAAAATCCAACATGGATGCTTCATTGGAGGAGTTATGGAAAAAGTTTTACCTTTCTGAAGAAGAAAAAGAGCTCTTGGCTTAGCTCTCAGGATGTGACTCTCTCTAAACAACAAGTCCAACTTTGGCACTGCTCACATGGTGTAACTATTAAAAAAGTTGGAAATAATTTATTTCTAGCTATCTTTGCCACGGAGGAGAAGTGGAGAACAATGGTTGAAGTTCAAGATAGAAGCCCTTGATCTTTTGGTAAAAGATTTATTTTATTGAAGCGTTTCAATGGTGATCTCAACTCTAATAATGTTATTTTCCAACGTTCTCCTTTCTAGATTTGGGTTTTTAACATTCCTATTAAAATTATGAACATAGTTGTTGGTACTCGTATCGCTAATGAGATCAATACTTGTCGTATGGTTGATGCCCTTAAGAATGGTCTAGCTTGGGGACCCTTTCTTCGTATCTGGGTGGATATTGATATCACAAAACCTTTTATGAGAGGAAAAATGGTTCATATTGAAGATGTATAAGAAGGGAGGGTCTTTTTCAAATACAAGAGGCTACCTATCTTTTGCCATCATTGTGGTATACTTGGTCACCAAGATCGTGAATGTCAAAAAACTAAAGAAGCTCGTCTTTCATCAGACGATGACGATTTTCAATTTGGTCCATAAGTTCGTTCTGTGTGTTAGGACATATGTGAATCATGTTAAGAGCATATGTCATTATAGAATTGACTAATTCTTTGACAAAATACACTTTACTTGTAATTGGGTAGATCTAGTTTGTGTTTAATGTTTCAAGAAATAAGGTTTCAAGTTCAAGTGTTAAAGTCATGCAAATCTGTCCAAGAATCAATTAAAGAAGTGTTGGATTTTACAGCTTGACAGCTAGTATCTATCAAGGCTTAAAAGACTGTTCTAGCCTGAGGCTTGACAGTTGCTTGATAGATAGGGTATCTGTCGAGGTTTATAAAAATTAGTTTTCAGATCTGATTTCATTCAAATCCGTGAATAGATGTTTGAACTTTCTTTTCTCACAACCCTAAACATACATAAGGATTATTTTAAGGATCGTCGTAGCTGATGCAATTTAATGCAAAGGTTTTTCACAAGCATATTGTGAACTGGAGACATATGCTCTAATTCATCTTTTTATTCAAGAAGTTGCTGTGTTTGTACATTGTAGGGTTTTGTGACCAAGGAGTTTCATGATCTTCATCGTGTGATGAACTGAAGAACTTTGCAGCTAGCTTCATTCTCAAGTTGGTGATTAAGTCATGTACTGGGATTTGCGCAATTAGTTAATCACGTATTGGGAGTCGTGCATTAAAAGGAGAGATTGTTACTACAGAATAAATCCAATTGGGTATTGGGATAATGGTTCAACTGTAGGTTGGTATAAGGTACTGGGATTCCTTTACTTGTAACTACTTGTTGTGATAATAGTGGATTCTCAAGAGTGGTGAACCAAACAAAGATTTTATTTTCTCTCCTATTTGTTTGGTTGAGAGTGGAAAAGTGGAGGGATGCAAAAAAATGAGCTTGAATAAATTTACTCATATACTCTTGTTAAAGAATGATGTCCAATTAAAAAAAAAAGTGACAAATAACCACAAAAAAAGAACAATCTCTCAAATTTATTAAAAAAATAAAATCATGTCTACAAAAATAAAAATCATGTCTAGTTAAAAAAAAAAAAAAAAAAAAAAAAACCAACTCATGCCCAGCCCTTAGAAAATCAAAAGAAAAAAGAAAAAGAAAAAGAAAAGGCAACTTTGCTGCCAGAAGAAGAAGAAAAAGAAAAAAGAAAAAAAAAAAAGGCAACGTTTCTATTTTGCCGAGAAGAAGAAAAAAGGCAGCCTAGAAAATCAAAAGAAAAAAAAGAAGAGGCAACATTGCCAAAGAAAAAAAAAAAAAAAAATCATAAGCCAAAGCAACGTTATTGAAAAGAGGCAAAAGTCATCAAGTCGTGAATAAAATAAGAGGTAGGTGAGAGAGTATTTGTGTAAAATGCATTTATGACCTTTTTCCTTCCCATCTTCCTCCTAAATTGGGAGGATAAAAAAGTGGGCTCGGAGGGAAAACTTTCTCCCCTATTTTCTATCTCTTCTATTTTCTTTCCTCAATCAAACAGTAGAAAATGACATTTTCCACCCTATTTTCCTCTATCTATTTTCCATTCTCTTTGTTTTCACCTCAACCAAACACACCTTGAAAGATGGAGCGAGGGAGAAGAACTAAGTGGGTGAGTTGAGAGATGGAGAGAAGGAGAAGATCTGAGAAAGTGAAGGGGAGAATCTGTGTGGGTTGAGAGTGAGAGCGAGAAGAAAATATAAAATGTTTTACTAATTTTTTAAGTGTAAAATATTTTACATTTTTTGCCTTTGGTTTTTCCTTTGACTAAAAATATTTTACATTTGACCAATTATTTGACTGCAAAACAAAAATTGTAAAATGTGAAAATATTTTCCTGAAAATATTTTACATCAAAACAAACGGAGCGTTAATTACATTACATATTTGAGAAGCGTTTTATTCATAATATTTTTACAACAAATCATATGTAGCAATTATTATTGGTTCTAATTTGAACTCACAATTAAAATTACTTTTTTGCTCACCTATAACAACCATAACATCCTGCCACTTAACATAGCATTCCTCTTACATAGTTACATACAATCATAACAACTTGCCACTTAACATAGCATTACTCTTACATATTTATATTCAGATTAATTGGAGCCCTTCCTGCCACTTAACATAGCATTTCTCTTTTCTCTTACATATTTACATAGAATCATAATAACCTACCACTTAACATAGCATTTGTCCTTAACTGCTTGAGAAAGATCTGCTTCCAACTCTCGAAGTATCTGGTTTTTTAGCAAGAATAGCAATAGGGTTATATTCCATCGTGAAAAATGAAAAAGGGTTGTGCACAATCTCAAAGAATAATGCCTTTTTGTACCAGTTTCAAAACCAATTCAGCTTTTTGATAGCCAACTAGGAAAATCTAAATTCCATAAACGTTCTGGTGATTTTGAACATTAAAAAGACAACAACCTGCCAAAACATATTGATACAAAACCTAGATATTCCATATACTTTACAAATTACAAAATAATCAACTATAAAAATTTCGTACTAAACAAGATGATGGGCATTACAGTTCACAAACACAATTAGTAAGGGCTAAGGAGGTTTATTATTTGTAATTTTGCAATGCTAAAAAGAATGAAGATAAGAGGATTAGACAAAGAGAAGTAATTATTTTAAATTTTCAATATCAGAAAGTGGTAGAGTTACCTGGCTCATTCCTGGCCGTTCCTCATATGATAGACACACGCATTTAGCAGCACAACTAACCATTCGAGCCATTTCTTTAGAGTCAAAGTTCTTTTCCAACCTTTTATCAACGAGATCATCAAATTTCTTCTTTTTCAAAGCTGGTGGGAGCAAAGGCTTTGCCTAAAATTCCATAAGAGTAAAATGTTATTTGTCTCACGTCACTCCAAGTTATGCAATTAAAATGCCGCACCTTTTAAGAAGAAAAAAAATATAGAAGTTATAACAGCCTAAACTAAATGAGGATACACTAAAAAATTTCCTTGTATCTGCGTGTCTAAAGGGCCTAGAAAATCTATGAATTTAGAACGCTTTATTAAAATATAATGAACAAGAAATGACATGGGTTTACTTTCTCAAACGCATAACTGAAAGGATATCAACTATCCAATACAAAACAAAAAATCAAATTAAATCAATGAATCAATATACTATTATTATAGAAGGTACCCTACACTCTTTTCCACCACCAGTTCTTTAAGAGGATTTACCTATCAAAAAAAGTGTTCTCTTAAGAGCCATATTGGCACCATTTTATTTGAAGAACTAATTACGTGTGACAAGCTTATGTGACATTTAATAGAAAATAAGGACAAAGGGGTTGCTAATGCACACATAATATAACTTTAAGAGGTAAAATTCAAATTCTAAAGTTTTAGAGCATAAAATTTAAAAACTCCCAAACTTAAAGGGTGTAATTTGCACTTTAGCCTAAATTTTTTTATTAAAAGAAGAACCGAAAATCAATTCACACATCATATAAACATAGAATAGGACACCATAAAGGAATAATGAAAACCCTAGACAAAATTTAACTAGAAAATTGGTTAGAGCCTGAGGTTACAACCTTACTCAATATCTTTTTATTAGAGGTTAATTTTGACAAATCAACTATTGGATTGCATCTTCTTTTTATAAAATTCATACTTGCAAAATTTTTAGAAAATTAAGGATCAATAGCTATATCATCAATAAATTGTTTAAATTGCAAGTTTTTGTAGTTTAAAATTATGTATCAAATATAAGCGCGTATAAATCATATAGTAAATAATATCCGATTGACACAAAATTTGACATGTATATTAAAAAAGTAAAGAACATGCAATTCAACGATTATATTTTCAAAATATGTAGTAATTTTTATTTTATTGAATAATGTTGTAATTTAAGGCTACAACCAATTTTGTCGGTAAACTTTGTCCAAAACCCCTACCCCCCATGCAAACGAACACATACTTGCAAAGATTTTTTTGTTCCAAACAAAGTGATTGTTCTTTTTAATATTTGAACAACAAAAAAAAGTTATATCCCAAGATGATCTGATTACATTGACAAAGTATAGTGAACAATTAAGGACTAGTGATCATGATTACATACGCACTCAACCATGTTATTACCGGAGAAGGGTTGATTTTGTCCGATAGGTTTGAGTCTAGTAATCAACTCCAAAAGCACAACGCCAAAGGAGTAAACATCCAACTTATCAGTGAGCTGTCCATGAGAAAAATACATTGGATCCACATAACTGCATTTGGTGAATACAGGATTATTTCAACACATTAAGAAACAATTAATTCAAAAGTTAAAAAGAATATGTAATAGCCAAGCCATCATTGCTTTTTAAGCATTAATTAGACTGCTCCATAACTAAAAGTCATGGCAGCACCACAGCTTTGCAGAAAGAACACAGAGAAATGGATCTTACCCAGGAGTTCCCATTATTCTAGTGGAGTAGTAAGCATCAGCATCTGGTAAAAACCTAGCAAGCCCAAAATCTGCAACCTGAACAAAATATCCCAGGTACATTATTTATCATAAAAGTCAATATTTAAAAGTATTTAATTACAAAATGAGAATGAAGTTTTTCCACATAACTTATGCCATGCAAACAGAACCATGCAATTAAATGACACAACTTTCTGTTTGTTGTGGGCAGAGGAAAAGAGAAAAAGGAATCAAAATTTTTCCCATCATGGCAGCATCTCCTGACCCATTTCGAGCCAAGGATAATCCAAATGGATCTAAATCTAGAACTTTCAAAACTCAATCACAGATATAAATGGAGCAGCAAGTCAAAAATAAACAATGCAGAAATACATGTATAGATATTTGAAACTTAACAAATAATCCTTTGAAACTTAATAGCCTTACCTTTGCATCAAAGTTATCATCAATAAGAATATTAGCTGCCTTGATGTCACGGTGTATGATCTTATGCTGACCTGAAGAACATTTAGCTCCAAAGGAGAGTGAAACTATAACCAGAAAATATTTTTATTGTTTGCAATGTAAAGATAGAACATAAAGGAAACTCACAGTCCTCATGCAGATATGCCAATCCTTTAGCAGCGCCTAGAGCTATCTTCATTCTATTTGGCCAGCTCATAGTCGGTTCCCCCTTTCCTGCAATGTCATTTTTCTTTAATAAAACATTGTATGGAAATTTAGAAAATAAGGTTACTAGACCAAAATCAAATTGAAAAACAATGATCTCAATCTTAACAACACATTGTGATCCAACTTACTGTTAAAACTCTCAGGATGGTAAAACCCAATAGGAACACTACTTGGAATGACAACCCAATGATGCTACTCAGTGAAGTTTAATCACCAATTTGGCTATTTATACTCTCTTTTTCACATAAGGTTATTAAAGAGGCTCATGCCTCTCCGCTAATACTTTAAGCCAATTAAGTTGCATTTAAGAGGTTTGAATCAATAGATAAATCTAGAGAAATGAACAAATGATATTTAACAATGCAAAAGATCTTCTTCTTCTTCTTCTTCTTCAACAACTCAACTTCTCTTTATCATATAAGCCATCTTCTGATTTTGCTTATATTTTACCATATTTTGAAGCAACTCTTGAGTTCTTAGTAAATTAAGTATTAACTAATTTGTTTTTGTTTTCTTTTAAAATTATTTTACATTTCATAAAGTAAGCCCTGATTCAATTACTTTTGACAATTTTATCTACTAGTTCTACTAATACAACTAAAATCTTTCAAGTATCTTATTACTCTAGATATTTTCAGTTTATAGCTTTTTCACTCAAGTTTTACCATAAAAATGCTTTCTCTTGGTCATTTTTTCTATCTCATGAAACTTATGTAATTCTTGAGATCATCATTCCAGAAATCCTGCACTTTGTGAACTAGTGATGCAAATTCTTGATTGACTTAGAACCAACATAGGAAAAATTAAGTGGAGCAAACCAATTGAATCATGACTATGCTTATGGACCTTCCCTTTTTTAAAGAATTATCTTGGGGAAAGGATAACTTCTTGCTCTATTCTTTCAATAACAACAGGACATTTCCGTTTGTAAGAACAAAAGAGACAAATATATTTTATATATAAGACCACCAACATGAATTATTATCCCCCAACAAAAAAAAAAAAGGTTACAGATGAAACAAAATAATATAATCACCAAAAAGACTTACCATGTAGATGAAAATCCAATGTTTTGTTTGGGACAAACTCATAAACAAGCATTCTATGTGCCCCATCTATGCAGTATCCAACCAGTGAAACAAGGTTTTTGTGATGGATACAGCTAATGATATTAACCTCTGCCCGGAATTCCTTCTCCCCCTGTCCACTTCCAGATTTCAACTGCTTAACTGCAACCAATTTGTCATCTGAAACGATTCCTTTATAAACAGATCCAAAACCACCTTCACCAAGGAGGCAGGATTTGGAGAAATTGTTAGTTGCCTTGGCTAAATCTTCATATAAAAATGCCTTCAGAGAAGAACCAAGGGATGGTGATGGCATTTGTTTCTCAGAGTCTGGGACATCAAAAGGTTCATCTAGAGAATCAAAGATCAGCACAAAAAATAAATAAATCAGCGAGTATCAATCAATATCATAAAAAGTAGCAGTTTCTGAAAATACATATAGGCTAGATCATAAATTAAATGAAAGATTTTCATCATCAAGAAAAATGAAATAATAATATACTGTGTTCAATGAAATCCATTTGATGATAAACGGTAAAATAAACGGATATGGTCACGTGCTGCACCTCTTCTTCCGTGAGAGGCTATGACTGGATTGAGGAATTATGGAAAATTAATAGAGAATAAATAAGAAACTTCTGCTTATACTTCGAGAATGTTAGGCCTGTACCATCTGTACCTATGTTTGTAGAATAGTATTGTGTTGTATGACAGGTGTAACAGTTAGCAATGAGTAGTTGGATTAGTTAGCTGATAATCCGGAGGTTAGTTAAAGACGGATGCTTGTATAAGAAGAGAATAGTTCATTGTATCCTGTCATTGATGATTAACATTGTGCTTATGAAACTCTCTCTCTCTCTCTCTCTCTCTCTCTCTCTATCTCTACATTTCTGCTATGGAGGTCTAGGTGCCCTTGGAGTGACCTACTACAATTTTGTAATCCCATTTTGATTCTTAACATTTGGTATCAGAGCCAACCACTACATTGAGTAATTGAATGTAACTCGTTAAGTATGGGATCAAATGAGTTGTGATTTTGTGGTCGGATCTTGGAGGGGGCAACTTAGAGGCTAGATTAAAATGTCTTGCTAAGTCATTGAATAACTAATAGGTGAGTGGAGCCATCAAAAATGAAAAATGGCTACCATTGGGTCAGTGTTGATAGATTGAATTGTCATGAATGTTGGCTGCGGAGCATGGAGGTATGTTACGATTAAAGTGTCCCACATGGATTAAGTGCAGGCTTAAGTATGTGTATATAAGCCCTTGGCCCACCCTCCCCTTGCAAGTCGGTTTTCAAGGGAGAGTTCTGTCTATGGGTTTGTATAATTTGGTATTAGTGCAGTAAATTCAAAAACAACTACAAGCCATTAACATGTTCATGCAGCAGCAAGCAGATAGAGTTTCAAAAATAGATAAAACTAAGCTGTAGTGCAATGATGGAACTAATCCATAAGTTGCTGTCTGAAATAGGTCCATAACATAAACGTGAATAACTGATTGCAAATACTAATTCAGTAGCGTCTGTCAACAATTTGATCATGGCATAGACGCTCAATGCAATATTAAACCTTCCATCAAAGTCAATCTATAATGCTTACTTACCAAAAATAAATTATTTAGCAAACCCATACATATGGTCCCTCCTAATCATGCCTTCATTTTGTAAACCAATAAAGGAGTCACCAACCTTGTTTTGTTGGATTTCCAAAACTTATTCTTAGATTAAGCTAGCAAAAATACTATGCACCATACACAGTAATTTTGTTAGCTTGTTGGCAAGGGCAGGAGGGAGAGGAACAACAGGAGCTTTAGAGATATAGAGATTTGGCTGATGTGGTACCTGATCTCTTTTCTTTTTCTTTTTTTAGAATTTTTTTGGATTGGATGTCAGTATTACACTGTAAGTAATCCTTAAGTTCAGTTAGTGATTTAATGGATATATGTAATTTGCATGATTGATTGTATGGTCCCCAGTCTATACTCATTGTATAGTTGGACTATACTTTTTTTTTTTAATCTTAATAGAATGGAAAATATTAAAGGTACTACAAGTTTTGCTACATGAATTTTACAAATTGATATGACAATAAATGTAATTGGTGGGTTTCAACAACTCATAACTGAATATTTGAATTGCCCATTTCTGATTGGTCACACATCAATTTGTAAGATCAATGTAGTAAAACTTGTAGATCCTATAGCACTAGTCTAATAAAATTTTATTACCTATCAAAAAAACATTACTGTGCATCATAATTTGACACTTAACCTATAACAAACCTCATAATATACCCCCATAATCTTATGTTACAAACTTACAACTCAGTACCCTATCTTATTGTTCTTTTTATACGGCATTTTCCTACATTTTTATACAATTATAGAAAGGAAAATTTCAAAAATACTATCAAATTTTTTACAAATTGATCTAGCAATTAATGTGATTGATGTCACATCAACAATTTTATAAATAAATTTATTAATTAATTTTTTGTTTCGTGGTTAATAGTTGACCTAGTAGTTTGTGAAGCTTTTTATAAGACCTTAAGGCTTTTTAAATAAACTTATTAAAAAAGAAAAAAAAAAAAAAAACCCTTACGCTTACTTTTTGGTCCTTGTGGTTGTGGTGAAGCACCACCGTCAGTGTGACTGTAAGTATTTGCTCTTCCTGGGGGAGGGGGTGGAATGATTTTATTTGCTCTTCCTGTCACATGGCTTTTTTCTAATAGAGTAAATGCAGATTAGAAAGCATTCAAAAACTAGTTCAATCACATGACATTTACGTTTTGTCCACAATTGGAACTATAAGTACTGGGGCTATATCCTCATTGAAATTATGAGCAAAACTTAGGTAGAATTACTTCAATGTTATACCTTAATTTTTTCTGTCAAATTCAACCACATACATGCGTAGGTCAATGCAATAAAAATGGTATTATCTTTCCAAAGAGAATTAAATTCAATTATATGACTTAATGGAGAATTAAATTCAACTATATGACATAATGGCCAGCAATCGCATGTTGGGTATAGTTGGGAACTTAAAGTACTAAATTATTGGTTGTACAATTACCTCCATTGTGCAGCAAAGCTCTCATTTTGAAAAGTATCAAGTTTTCACCAAATACTATTATAATATGAAAAAGATGGATAAGAAAACCTACTTAAGTATGCCAAGTTCCATTGCTGCTTTGTACTGGCTGGGAATCTCCATTAGGACAGCCAGAGCAAAAGCTGTTTCTTTCTCTGAGGGTGGTACATTTTCAGACATAATTTTTGTGAAGTTAACAAACTACAAACCAAAAAGACATATTTTAAAAGTCAATGCATATTGAATTATATTCAATTTATATGGAACGATACAGAGAACTTACATGGAATTCAAAGCTAATTGTGTACTACTACTGTGATACCTGAAAATTGTCATATTCACGTTGAGCAATCTTGTCATCAAAGTTCTTCATGCCTTCCCAGGGTCCATCACCAACTCCGACAAGAACAATTGAGAGTGGATACAAACTGGAAGTTAAAAATATAAGTGTCAGTACCTCCACCATATCTACTTATTTCTCAGTCAAAATTAAGCTGGTAAATTATTCTACAACATTTACTGAACAAAATTTTTAATCTTAATCTTAGGACTTATGTTGAGTGTTGACAAACATTATTTTCAAATAGTTATAGCCAATTTGGATGGATGGGGAGGGAGAGGCTGTAGAGGAGAGTAGAGTAGAACTGACTGGAAATTGCATCCAATTTCCTAACACCTGAGTCACAGCAAATTTTGATGGACCCCATTTGGACAAAACAAGGCTTTCTGTACATACACTTTGTCCAAAGATGATTTATGACACAGCATATTTCAAGTCAGCAAGTCTCCTCAGCTCTAGCCCATCATCCTTAAGATTGCAAAAGCCTAAGTGACTTTTGCAGCTCCCTTTATTACATTAGCACCATTCCAAAGAAAACTTTTGAGAAAAATTGCCAATGGTTGTCATTAATCTTCAAGGAATCACACTGCCCCAACTTAAACCTGTATGGTAACCAGAACAGATTGTATAACTAACAAAAACATTCTATAATAGGACCAAGGTATCCACTACATCGCTCACTACAAACCCACAACAACTCACATAACCAGCACTCAACATATCAAATACAAGAATTAATATAAATTATGGCTTTGAATTCATCTTCCAGTGATTTTTTTCAACAACTCCAATCTCCAGTATATTTTTCTTATTATTGGACAGAAGAATGCCTACTTTCCTAGCTTTTTAAAGAATAACACACAAAAGGACAGCAAAGTAGCTCAAAAGTCTTTTTGGGGGTGGGGGGGGATTCGTCAGAAGCCTAAGGAGAAATTTTAAATAATCAATCTGAAAGGTCACCTTGCGTTGACAATTGAAATGATTGTTTTTTCTTCTTGTGGACTTAGTTCTGTATCTCTTGTATTGACGCTCCTTGTAACCTTCAGAATAGAACATTGCTCAAAATAAGAAAATTAAGCTGTATGCATGCAACAATGTGTCAGTTCAAGAGAGTATGAGAGATGACTTTGAATTCAACCTGGCCATCAGCTATGAGAAGCAGTACATGGTGCTTGCCACCACTTTTCTCCACAATGTCAATTGCAGCCTCAATTACCAGAGCATAAGAAGTTGGCCCTTAAACACAATTACACAAATTGATGAAGCCATGACTTTTTTGAGATAAAGCAGAATGTTATAGAATGATGTGAAACCAGAAAAGTCCATGGTTTTGGTAATGGAAAGCAACTGCCAATTAATGAAAATACCAGCTTTCAAATAAAGGAATATAAAACCAACCTGCAAGGTGAATGATCACTGTGAAAGCTAAACACCCTCTGATCTTGAGTAGTTGCTATAACAGAAAATAAATCCAGTGATTATATAAAAAAAATGAGAGAAACTTGTCCAGATATTCAACTTTAGGGCACTAGACATACCATCACCAAAACCAAAACAATGAATTAAGTTGTCTTTGCTGAAACGGGATAAAGTATTCCCAATGATAAAGATGGCATTCTCATATGGATTAGGTATATCTCCAACAGTATGCAGGCTCCAGTTATTGAATGAGAATTTGCCTTCAATAACAAAACCAATGCATTGGCTTCCTGGATATACAAATCAAATGCAAACCATTTTGACAAATAAATGATACTAAAAAGACAAAACTGATGCATTGCCTCCACTTTACATTCTTGACTATGAGACTGGATAGGCAGTGGCATCATGAGTAGAAATCACATGTTAATTAACAAAGTACAGGGGGGAGGGGCAACAGCAGATTAAATGTTACAGAGGGTATGCAATGACCTTCAGTATAATGCCTTTTACACCAAAACTATCTAGTGTCAAGTCTAATAATGCATGGCCCTTAAGGTTGAGAAAACACTATTCAAGAAGATAATAAGTAACATGGTCATTCTTTTCTATTTAAGTTAGATTAACCCCAGGGTTCTGTAAGGGCAAATATTGACCAGGGGATATCAATTTCTGCTCCATGAATAACTAATGAATGAGACTGTAGAGCATGCTATCCTTACTGCCACAAACCTGTCTCTCCATTGCTTGCAGTGAAATCAATTCCAATGATAAGATTGGTTGATTCTAGACCTTCCCTTCTCAATGCTGCAATAACCTATTAGAAAAGAGAGCCCATTCAAAAATTCAACTTCATGTTAAAAGTTCTAAATATATCAAGTATCAGATGATTTTGCAATGTTATTCTTGGCATGCATATTGTTGCCAATAATTTCCAAAGTCACATATTATAAAAATTCAAAATCCAATGATTTGATGAATGGGAAATATACAAACTGTCATCCATGGTTACTAAAATTTAGCATTTGGTCCCAAAAAACTCAAAATTTAAAATAGTCATATAACCCATATTTGAGGGCAATGGTCTTTCCAAAAAATCCCCTTTTTCATATCAAAACAAAAGCAAATCTCTTAACAGAAAATATTTTTTGAATAAATCTAATACCCAAACAGTTCCACAATACCCAAATGTCGAAATACTAAACTTTTAATTTTCGTCCTAAATAAGTAAATAAATAAACTATCATACCAAACACATTTTTTTATTCAAAGAATATTTTCATAACAAAACAAAAGCAAATCTCTTAACAGAAAATATTATTTGAATAAATTTAATACCGTCTGACCACCTAGCTAGCATCTGAGCACGCATTCTTCTTTTTTTTTTTGAAAAATTTATAAGTAAATGAAAATAGCAAAAACTAAGTTAAAAAAAAAAAAAAAAGCACATGTAGGCAAATGAAAGAAAGGAAAGAAAACCTGTTCAAGTGAGTTGAAATTATCAGGGATGTAACCACATTTCTCCTTGACTGAATACTTTCCTCCTCTTCTTGGTCCATGAGTACTACTACTACTACTCACTGATGGTTTTCTGGACATAGCCGTAGGATTATGATGCGACATCGTTCTTCCTCCTCTGAACTTCCGTTACTGGTAATAATACTTTTCTACTAGTTTCTCAAATTTTCCCAGCTTCCAAAAAAAAAAAAAAACAATCATTCTCAAACCAGACACTTGGTCGTGAGAGAGAGATTGATAAATAAAAAAAAGAGGTAGAGGCGGCGGATCTGGTCACGGTGGTTGTCGTTAGTGGCTGGATAGTCACAGTGGTCCGGTCCGTTCGTGGGTGGGTCACGGCGGCTGGTCCGATTGGGTGTTTTCCAATTTCCGTAAACTTTTTTTCAGAAGAACGAAACACAGCTAAAAAGTAAAAGGTTTGGTGTATTTGATTTGTATTTTAGTGGAATGGTTTCTAATACTAGACCCGTGGTTGATTCTGCTTCTAATTTTCAGCATTCCTGTGCATGTTTCTTCTCCCTCACGCCACGCCACGTGAGGGAGAAGAAGCATGAACCGGAAACGCAATATAACTTTTCGATGGGTAGGGTACATTTTGTGGCTACTATAATTGGACATAAGCCAATACGAAAGCAGGAAAAAAAAAGGACCCAAGAATATGACCAAAAGACGAAGGGAAATCTCTTCACTGCGGAGAGTCTTTATCACAAGTTCGGAGAAATAGCCCGTGCTACTGCCAAGGCTTCAACCACGTCTGAGGAATTTGTTTCCGCTAGCGCAGCAATGGTTTGACCTTGGCTGTACCGAATCCTACTTTGCCAATATCCTTGAATGTTGCTCCATCAAAGTTTACCTTCCAAGAGTTTGAGGGAGGATTTGCGGAGGCGGCGAGCAAGATTAGCATTGCTTGAGTAACATTACTTTGCCAATAAGCCCCAGACCAGCTCCTAAACTCCACCATTAAGGTTTGGACTTAGAGTGATTGAGTTATTTGTGTTCTCATTTGCAAGAAACCTATTACCCGACTGCACTGTATATTGACCCGAAGAAGTATAAGGCAATATTAGCTTGTCCTTAGAGTAAGATCTACACAAAGGGATGCTTCGTATCAAATCAACTTCATGGGAATTAAACAAACCTTGCAGTAGACTTGAATCCCACTACCTAGAAACCGGATCAATAAGATCAGCCACCCTTGCTTCCTTAAAACCATGAGCTATTGGGGACAAAACTCTTAGATGCTCAAAAGATGGTAACCATGAATCAAGCCAAACCTCAATTGACTCACCACTACCCACTCTCCACCTAACACCTTTCAAAAGGACATCACGGCCTTTTAATATACCGTGCCATGCATAATAGCTAGAACTAGAATCAGTAGCTTCCACGATAGAACAATTAAGAAAAATTTTGGATTTAAAGACCCGGTAAAATAGTGATTCCTTATGATGCAGTAATCTCCATGCTTGCTTTGCTAGCAAAGCATCATTAAAGAGAGCTTGGTCTTTGAATCTCATTCCTCCTTCAGATTTTGCTTGACACAGAGTCTCCAATTTAACCTAATGAACTTTTCTTTGATCGCCCTTCTATCCCCACAAAAGCTTTCTTATTAGACTTTCAATCTCTATGCATAATCCCACTAGGAATTTAAAGGAACTCATTGTGTATGTTGAGTTGGAAAGCACGAATGCGGCCCGACGCGGCGACGCGCATCGGACGTGGCAGACCGCATGTTCGTGCCGTGTCGGGCTACGTGGCGAAGCCGACTCGCGCCGATGCGGCTCAAATCAGGCTGACGCGGGCCGATTTGGGCCATTTCGGCTCGAGTCGGCTGTTTTGGCCGTTTCGGCCGAAACCGCTGATATGGCCAGTTCAGGCCGAAATTCAAAAAAAAAAAAAAAAAAAAAAAAAGGTGCAAAACGCACCGTTTGACTTAACCTAAACCTAAAACTCTCTCACGCACCTTCACTTCGTCCAAACACCCTCCGTCCCTCACTCCAATCTCCATCGCTCTCCGTCGCTTGCCTCTCTCTTCTCTCTGTGCTCTGCTCTCTGGTTGCTCGGCTGCTCACTCCCTCCCTCACTCCCATCTCCATTGCTCGTCTCTCTCTTCTCTCTGTGATCTTTGGTTGCTCGGCTGCTTCACTGACTCACCCCCTCCCTCACTCCAATCTCCATCACTCGTCCATTGAATGATTTTTGAGAGGTTATGGTTGCTATAGAAAAAAAAGGTGCAAAACTGCGTTTCGAACGTCATGGAATGTTTTAGACTTTTAGTTTTAATATTGTGGGATGTATTTAATCTATGAACATCATGTTTTAGTTATTAAATTTGGTATATGTTTATATAATGTGAAAAATTATGCTTAGCAATATATTAAAAATATAAATAAAAATATTTTTAATAATTTTTTAATCGCTGAGTCCTGCCGTACCCGTACCCATCTTTTTCAAAAATTGTCGAGTCTCGCACCCGTACCCGCACCTGCACCCGAATCCCGAAACGCGTTCGTGCTTCTTAGATGTTGAGATAGCTAGGACCACTGTCTTGACTAATATTTCTTTTCTTGCCTAATATAGTATCTTTTCTTTCCACCTTTGAATTTTCTTTCCAAACCCTCTTCTTGATGTAATTGAAGCTTGCCTTTTTATTCCTCTCCACAAGTGATGGTAATCCTAAATCCTTCTCATATTTCTTTATTTTTGAGACTCCTAAAGCTGCCTTGATATGATCTCTAAGCTCTTCAGCGGTTGATTTGCTAAAGAAAATAGTAGTTTTGCTTCTATTTATTTGCTACCCTGAACATTTGCCATATACGTCTAAAATATCTAAGACCTTTTGGCATTCCTGATTGTAGGGATGGCGATTTGCCCCATCTTGCTTAATCTGCCCCTCCCCTCTTGGCCTTGCGCGATTTTTTCTTGCCCCACAAAGGTTGTGGGGTAGGAATGGGGCAAGATTTTAGCCCCGCCCCTCCCGGTCTCCGCCCCGCCCCGCCTCGCGTTGCTAAGTGTTATAATTGTAAAATTTTCATACACTAAAACCCTACTATTTAAACAAACATATCAATATTAATTTATTTTATTCTACCCAATGTAGTTCTCTGCATTTATTTTGTTATGTATTATATTATGAATTTTTTATTTTTTTATTTTTATTTTTTTTTTGTGATTGTCTTGTTAAACACTTGGATATATAATTCAACTTTTTCTAAAAATTGATTTGATTTGATGAAATAAATTTAGTTTTAATTTCAACTATATTTTTATTAATGAAATAGGTTTCATTAAAAAAAATTATACTAATTGTAGGGAAAATTAACAAAAAAGTAGAGTTTTACGAGGTGAGGTCAAGTTTCGTGGGGCCCTAAGGGGTGGAGATGGGGTGAGAAAGTTTTCCCTATCATGTGGGACGGGGTGGGGATGGGGCAAAATAAAACCATGCGGGCGGGGACAAAAACCCCATCCTTTAGCCCAGCCCTGTCCTATTACCATCCCTACCAATGTGGTTGCCCTGCAAAATAAAAGACTGTCATCTACAAAAGGGAGGTGAGTCAAATGAGGACTATTTGTAGAAAGAGAACAGCCTCATATATTACCCTAACCAACTGCTTTGCTAATGAGACCATGCAAGCCATCTGTACAAAGGAGGAACAGGAATGGGGATAGTGGGGTCTCCTTGTTAAATGCCTCTTGAGGGATGAATCATGCCTTTAGGTTCCCCATTAATATGGATGGAATGAGATAGATGTAACACAAAGCATTATAAACTTGTTCCATTGATCAATATTAATAAGTAGAAGAATTATTATACATAAGTTGAAAACATAAGAATGAAAGAAATATTCATATTGTCTTTTTCTTGGTAATTTACACCTATAAGAACTAGAACTGGACCCTCAGACCACCAATAATGGATAATGGCCCAACAAGCCCAAAACAATATATTTGTTAGAGAATGGATTTTATAGGGAAACGTCTCAGCAAATTGAGTATGGGCCTTAACTAACTGGATTCGTGCCAAGAAGATAAGAAAACACAATTTAATAGAAATAACACTCCTTGGTCAGGTCCGAGGATGAAGTGTTCTTATATTCACTCAGGTTTATCTAAGTACAATATGTTCTTTCTTTTTTTCTTCCTCCTTAGATTTCATGCCCCATTTTTCATGGGGGCCTTTCTCTTATATAGTCCTTCCATCCTTCATCCCAGCCTTCCACTTGTTGATCATATAGGTGATCTCTTAGATGCTTGTCCCATTAGAAACCTCCTACAAACTTTGTGAACAATAGTAAACTAAGATATCACTGTTCATGTGTCATATCCACATAAATACAGCCTGATGGTTTGGTGTAGAGCATTTAATGTGGTGGGGGCAGCCTTCTCCTCAAATATTTCTTCTTTTATTGTTGGCTTCTTTCCCTAAAGCTTATCCTCAAAAGAATGGTGACCTCTTGCACAACATTCTTAAGGTGGCAAGACTCCAACCTTCCACAATACTTTCTCGAGGAAACTTGACTCCTTAGGAGATACCACCAGTTTGTTATTACCTTTCCTTGTCCTCGGCTCATTGACCCCAATACTTATTAAACCTTTCGACCATCCTTGGGCTCCCATATGTCCTCGGGCACAAGCCACGACCTAACACTCCTGCTAGATTCATTTATCCTCACAACACCTTAAACCGCAATTTTGATAAGTGTTAGCCAAACACTCAACTTTTTTAAAAAGCATTTTTTAACAGTTTTTACCAAACACTTTGCTTTTTAAAAAAAGCCTAATTTCATACTACATTTTTTAAAACCACAACCTTTTCAAAAAGCATAATATCAAAAAATTGAACCAAACTCACCCTTAGTCTTATCCTATTCCTACCTCATCTAATTAGTGAAGCAAAGTCATGTCACACTTTTTGTTCCACGCTGTACTCTACAATAAGCTGATATGCATACACTCAGATTTTGTTCCAATTTCCAAACTTTGAGAATAATTGTGTATTTGCCTCCATTTTTTTTTTTTAAAATGCTAAAAGTTACTAACTTTTTTTATAAGCTAATGATTATTAATAAATAAAAAAATAATATTATTGGTGGACCCAAATGAGAATTAATAAAAATTTGTCACATCAATAATTTATAAAAATGTCAAACTTAAGCATCTTACTTTTTTTTTCCTGTCATATGATGCATTATCGCATTGTTTTTAAACTTGGACTGTTCACAAAACTGAAAAATGGAAAATTTCAAGAATTTTAAGGTCGTACCAAGGAAAAACTGTGATGATATCATAATTAATTTAGTAATTAATTAAAATACAAATAAAATTATATAAAATTACAAATATTAGCAAAATTGACCAATAATATCTAAAAAAATTGAAACGGACTTTCAAATAAAGTTTCTTGATATTATGAGATTAATAGAAAATAATACAACATAAATAAACATGAAAAAAAAAACTTGTATAAGTATCCTTCAAGTAGAAATCATTTTGATTAAATAAAAAAAAACCACTTTTAATTGTTGTAGTAAAGTCCCATACAAATGAATTATTCTTAAATCACAAGTAAATTTAGCAAAAGAAACAAATTTAGTAATATTTAATAAATTGAGAAAGATGTGGTATAATAAGTTGAAAAGTTATAAATCATGTGAGTATAAAATAAATATAATAATAGATCATACTTAAGTACATGAAGTCAAAGTGGTGTGTTGGTTACAATGCTAGTCTTGGTTCTTATTTAGGAGTGAGATCTCTTCTAGATCCATTATGTGAGTTGGACTCCACCACCCAAAGTTAAAAGAATAAATTATCCCCCCTCCATCTTCGTAAAACATGAATTCTCATACCATATTCAAAGATTATACCAATTACAATTACTACTAGTATTTGTCTTTTTCTAGTTTGCAGCAAGGAGTTAATCAAAAAATGAAATTTTGAATCCATGAGATACTTGCAAAAGGTCTAGGAATACATCTTTTAATACATACTTTGTTATAACTTGCTTGGGTGTCAACGCAAAAAGTTTAGGATTCATGTATAAGTGATGTAATCTAATTATCAATTGGCTCCAAACAAGTTGTGATAAATTGTGTGACAAATGGTGTGTCCCAAAAAAACTTGGGATCTACTTCTATGCCATTAACTCATTTGTTTTTCCCTTCTCTCTTATGTTTTGCCTCCTCCTTTCATAATGTGTTAGGCTATCTTGGTCCTTCCTTAGGCTAGTGCTAGAACATGGGTCCAACTGATTTGGATGGCCCAAAGGGCTTTCTTGAGTGGGCTTTCTTGGCCCAACTCATGAAGCAAGAAAGGATGGGCTCTCATGCCCATTCCTTGTAATAATGAGCTTGAGTCTAATTCTTTAGGAATGTGAAGGTTGTCGGGCAAAAGCCCAACCCATGTAGGTCCTTTAAAAAAAAAAAAAAAAATCATTTTTGGGTTCTTCCTTCGGCCTTGAATAAACTAGGCCCATTTTAATTTCCTTTTGTTTGACTTGGCATAATTTTCCCATTGAGGCCATGTGTGTGGCACACATAAGGGGGAAAAAAGTCCTTGAACAAGCAACAAAGTCTACAATTAGATTGACACCTCAGATTATAGAGTTGTTAATTATGAGTTTTTTTTTTTAAATTTTAATTTTAATTAGTCCATATGGACTTTTTTAATGTTTGCATGTGCTTATTACTAATTATTAGTAAAATAAAAACATGTGGTCCTTGCCCCCTGTGTGTGTTGCCTCCTAAAAGCAAAACAGAAACATACAAGTGTTTATTCTTTATGTGTCTATTCTTTTACAATTCGTTAATTGTGTACGTGTAAATTGGTAATTTGCTATTGTAGATGAATGGTATAGACTTCAAATTCAAGGAACATTATGGGAGTACTTTTTGGTGGGACCCAAATTTAGGATATTGTGGTGTGAAAGTTGAAATAGTGTATGATAAGGATCCTGATAAACTTAATTATTTTGAAATAAAAGGTACATGTGATGATTTGAGGGTTGATGAACCATGTACATTGCATTATTTAGTTCCTAAGGCAAATTTGGAGCAAGACTTGAGGCTTATAAATGATGATGCAGATGTGGTGTCTATGTGTAAGCTTTATGCAGAATGGCCAATAGACACCATCATATTATATGTGGAAAGTGGTCATCTTCCCTTGCAATTGGACTTCCTAAAGGGGTTGGTGGAGGGGAAGATAGAGATGGCGAACTAGAGAGTGAAGGTGATGGTGTGGTGGTAGAAGAACCACATAGTGCAGTAACTACTATTAAAGAGGAGTTTGATTGGTTGAATGAAGGTTTAGAAAGAGAAGACTTTGATGATAATGTATTTGGTGTGGTTTCTCCACCTTATAGTGTTCCATTTGAGCCTAACACTATTCCACCTGTGCCTAACAATGAGCCACCTCAACTAACCACTAATACACCTCAGCCAAACACTAATACATCTTCTACAAACACTGATACTTTGGGAGTCGTGGTCTGGAGGGTCAAGATGTATGTTCAGTAAAACTTTAGTGGTTTAAAGTTGAAAAAAGAAACATGTTGCTTGGCATGTTTTCTCCAACTCCCTGAACTTTGACGAGTCTGTATGTAGTGGGTAACATATGGTAAACATTTCTTATCACATAGTACTTAAGATGATAAAACTCCCCATTTCTCATTTCTTAAAACTTAATATTCATCATATGACAAACACTCAATATCTCCAGTCATCTAAATACTGAACAAATAACTATTCATTCAACCTCCAGCTGTTCCTATATAAATTTAAAAATTTCATCATATTATTCTACATAAATCTTATTACTACTTTCAGTTAAAATCCAACTCAAATACATGACCTAATCTGTTGGTTATCTTTATTCTCCATATATATAAAATATTCATTATATTTCTAATACCTAGCTGCTGTCTGCCATAATCAGATTAAATATTTCTCTGCCAGCTAAGCAAAACATTAAATGCTCTTCTTGCTCACTAAGATTAAGTCACAACACAATGAGACCTTAACTAGATCTCTAAACCTTCATTAACTATCAACTAACCATTCTATTATTTACTAAAAATGTGTTGTAATGGAACATTGGACCAAAAATACAAATACCCAGAAAAGGAAACATTTCCAGCAGAACACTAACAATGTGTTCAGCACTTAACACCTGGCTAAAAGCGACATCACCAGCCATTTAATGCTCAAATCCCAGTAGCTTGACATTTGACCTCATCTATTTTTGCCCAAAGCAACAGCTGTCTTATGACAATTGTGACAACTTTTCCTGACAATTAGGACAGCTTTTTCAAAATAGCTGTGACAGTTGACCCAACAGCCTTAACATTACTAATTTTTCTCATTTGGCTAAAAACCAAAACCAACTAAAGTAACTATGTTTTTCTTGCTAAAATATTTTCCTTTTCTGCTATTCTTTCCCTAACAGCTATAACCCAAAATAGCAAAAATATCTTAAAGCTAAACATATCATTTTTGGCGAAATCTTAAGATGTATTTTCTGAAGATTCATTTTTGATTGGGACAGATTTTGGCTGAGATTATTTGCTAAAAAAACCCCTTAAACTCAACTATAAATAAAACCCTTCATCAACACCTCAAAGACACACCAATAGAGGAGAACAACTTTCTCATAAACTTTTCTATTTTCTCTTCATCTAATTAGCTTCTTAAGCTCTTAATGAAGTTTTGAGCTTTTGAGTTTTAGTTTCTAAATTAGGAACTAAACTTTTCAGCCCTTAACTCATAAATGTCTTTATATGCCCTTGTCCATCCTATAGCAAAAAATCCCACCAACATTACTAAACATACTATAACATCATTACTTTCTCATACTCATTCTCTCACTCTCCATATTCAGAAAATATATTTATCTTGCTGCCTATATTTCTAAACATCTCTTTCTCCATTTCTCTTACACAATCCTATACACACTTATTACACCATTACATATAACGTACCATAACTCTTTAAGCTCCACTCTCACACTTTCTTACTCTGAAATTCTACTATTATGCTGCCTATAAACACATTTCAATACTCTTCTCTACCTCTCTTATAGAAGCACTTCTCATGGAATGCATAAACTTCTAATACTAAAGCTCTTCTCCTAGAATGCGTCAAGATCTCATATCAAAGCCCTTGTCATAGAAGACACAAATCTATCTTACATAAAGTCCTTCTCTTAGAAGGAGCAAATACTTTATACAAAAATCATTCTTATGAAAGACAACACTATTCATAACTTCACAACAACAAGAGCATTGTCAAAGAGGAAACTCATTTAAGTGTATGATAAGAGAGGTAAGCTTAACCAGCCTCTACACACAACTAGACATACTTTCTCTCCCTCCAGTTGCACCCATTTTTTCCTTCAATTTTAAAATTATCATGGCAAACTACCTCTCTACCGCTAGAGTCATTTTGTTGAGATGCTATCAACTCACTAATGCTGTACAGCTAGAGCTTCAAACCATACAAAGATAAATGACTCTACTTCCATATCTTTAAATTTACTTCATTGAGTACATGATTACTTTACCTTTAAATACATATTACTTTATTTCAACTACGTATTACTTATTAATCAAAGCTATTACATCAAATGCATATTATATATTTATTCAACTATTATCATGATTCTTAGATTTTGGTTTTAATGGTTTTGTAGGTTTAAAATTACGCTGGTAACCATTGGACCATGTGGCCCAATATTGAGTTCTAGATGCAACTCCCCAAAAACAATCTAAGCCTTGCAAGGTCACCCATCCAACGAACAACATGTGGCAGAGCAATCGAAAAAAAGGCCCCCAAACATAGATCAAGAAAGGCAACTAATGGTTTGATCACTGGGAATGAAGAGCAGCATTATAGCCTACTTAGAGATTATGCAAAAATAATAAGAAGGACAAATGTAGGAAGTAAGGTGATATTGTGAATAGAGATTGAAGATGAGAATGCACAACCCAAGTTCAAAAGGATATACATTTGGTACAATGCTAAAAAATAAGGGTTTCTAAGTGGTTGTAAACCATTTGTTGGGTTAGATAGATGTCACTTGAAAGGTAGGTTTGGTGGGAAATTACTCTCTGCCATTGCCAATGATAGAAATGACAATATATTCCCAGTGGCAATGACTATGGTTGAGCAAGAGAACAAGGATAGCTGGATTTAGTTCTTAGAGCAGTTTGCAGATGATATTGGTAGGCTAGAGCAACTAAATCTAGCATTCATCAGTGATAGGCTGAAGGTATTCTTATATTGCTCATAATTATACTTGCTTGTGATGTTTATATTGATCATACTACTTACTTGTGATTCTAAACTTGCTACTTGCTTGTAATACTCAAGGCCTTATACCTATAATGGAGACTTTATTCCCAACTGTAGAGTATAGGTATTGTGTGAATCACATATACAACAATTTCAAGGTTAACCACAAGGGTATTAAGTATATTGTGGAGGTGTTAGCATAACATCAATTAAGGAATTTGAGAGGGGGATGCAATATTTGAAAGATTTGGATGAAAAAGCTTGGAAATATGTTGCAAATATAAATCGTGCACAATGGACTGGATCTCATTTTACTCCTAGGGCTTTAACTAATTGTATTGTCAACAATTTGAGTGAGAGCTTTAACTCCATGATTTTAAAGGCTAGAGATAAGCCAATCTTATCAATGTTGGAATGGATTAGTGCTAAGCTTATGAGTAGACTTTATATAAAGAGGACTGGCATAGAAAAGTATCGTGGCAAATTGTGTCCAAACGTACAAGACAGGCCGAAGAATTTGAAAGTAGAGTGTGAAGGGTTCTGTGCGATGCCATCTGGGAGATTTGTGTATAAAGTTGACAATGAAAGGGAGAGGCATTGTGGTGGACTAGGTAAGGAAGATATGTAGTTTCAGAGTGTGGAACTTGACAGGAATCCCCTATAAGCATGGAGTTGTGGCCATTTTTGTAAATTGTGAGAAACTAGATGATTACAACCATTCATGCTACTACAAAGATGCTTATGTAGACACATGTAAGACACCCTTACCTCCTATGCTTGACTAGTCTGAGTAGATTCCAATTGGCCTACTTGCTCTTGTTGCACATAATGTTTACAAGCTACTAGGCAAGCCACCCATAAAAGGAAGAGGGATGTTGATGAGCCAAGGAACCCTTACAGAGTTTCTAGAGAGAACAAGCCCATCAAGTGTGGGAGATGTCAAAGGGAAGGGCACAATGCAAGAGGATGCAAGGCTAATGTCACTGGTGAGACACTATAGGAGAGGAGGAAGAGAATGCAAAAAACTAAATTAATAAGTTTTTTGTATGTGTTCATTTAATTGTTACCAGTAATTCCTTAACTCTATACTTTAATATGTTGAAATTTGGTTGTAGGTAAGGGGAAGGGCTTCTACATGCAGACAAAGATCTCAAGCCCTATCTTCATCTCAGGCCCCATCTTCATCCTAAGCCCCATCCTCATCTTAGGCCTCATCTTTATTTTAGCCCCTATCAGCTCATCAGCCTTATAACATGGCCTTCTCCAGCCAAACTTCAGGGTCACAACCACCAGGTTAGACTTCAAGGTTACATCCACTAGTTTAATAGTACTATTCAGACTTCATGTACACAGTTAGAGGAGGTCCATGGTTCTCTTCAAGTCAGCCAGCTCTACACACCCCTATAGAAACATAAGACACTAGAGCACCATTATCACATGTACTATAATTTTATGTTTAATATTTATTCGTAAATTAGTGAAATGAGTAGCTAACATCTTAATTGTTGTATTTTGTAGCCTACAAGATCACCTGCTACTAGAGAAATTGCTTCAGAGGAAGAAGTAATACAACAAGGACATAAAAATGTAACACAAGAGGTGAAAATGGCAGCTATGGGAGGAGAGGTAGTCATAGGAGTAGGGGCAAGGGTAGTCAATGAAGCAAGGGTAGGGCAATGTAGTTATATATTTCAATTAAGTGTTAATATAATATTTGTAAACAATGGCAGGGCAATGTGTTAGTTTATATGTTGTTGGGGTTATATGATAAATTGTTACTTTATATGCTGTCAAAACATTGTTAGGGTTTGTGTTATTTTTGTAAGTTTTGTACCAAATGTCAAAACAATAGTCATGGTAGGTGCAGCTGTTTTGTAGTTGTTGTACCAAATGCCTTTATTTTGACTAGTGGTTGATGAAAGACAATGTTCAATGCCACTTTAAGTGTGTAGACAAATTCCCAACTTAATGGCAGGTGTTTTATATGATTATTTTGAGTAGTTGTTGTGATGTGATTGATTATTGCAGTTGAATATAACAGGTTTATGTGTGTATGTGTTGAATATAGCACGTTTATTATTTTGAGTAGTTGTCATGTGGTTGTCTTATTTTGTAAGTTTACAGATGGTTGTCATACACTTTCAACACAAACACTTAACACAATTCACTTTAAATAATGCACTTTTAAACAATCCATTTTCAACACAATTCACTTTACACAATGCACTTTCAACACAAACACCAAACACAATCACTTTAAAACAATTCACAGCATCCAATAAAATACAAGACACAAGTTGCCAATTCACTTTAAGCCATAGTCCTATTACAAAACAAAGTGGCTTCAAGCCAACATTGGTCAATTAAGAAACTACTTATACATTAGAACCCACCAAGTAGACTCAATCTTATCATTCCAACATTTTCACTTAAGCCAAAACAAAAAAGCAACATAACCCAAAAAAAAAAAAAAAAGCCATGAAAGAATTAGTGCAATTATGGATTTTCTCTTTTACTCTAAAGCTCTTGTTGCTATCTCCTTGGCTTTAACAGATTCAACTTGAAACTTCCTCTCCCTCTTAGTAGCTTTTGTTGCTGTTTGAGTAGCCTATTCTTTCCTTTTCATTTGCAAGTTGCAGCTTACTCCACAATATAGACAGCTTTTGTTGCACCAAAGGGGTAGCTTCATTCCCATATGTGCAAGTGGGATTATCAATACAATGAAAGAAAAGACACTTGGGACCAACCTGTTCATAAATTTAATTCAACATATTACTTTTCAAACTCACTTTAGTTAACTAGATTAACTAAAAACTAAACTTACCTTATATTGGCCACAACCTAGAAACCTTCTCTCAAAATTATCCACTTTTAAACTTGTTCTTAGCACACAAGTCTCATATGCACACATATACCTATTTGAACTTAAGTAATTTCCACTTGAAGAAGACATTGCTTATCAACTTCTACCCAAATTTCCTATAAATCAAAACTACACATCAATGGACTTTTGCCCAACAAACCAATCTTTAAAAAGGTGAAAAACCAATCCAAATAAAGAAAAAATTTTGTACCTAGCTTGTTGTATCTTCAAATCAGAAATGCCTTAAGACAACCCAAAGGCAGAATGCCTTAGATGATAAAAATTTTATAAAACAGTAGCAGAAAAATAAAAAACCCAACTTAATACACAGATTTTTTATGATTCTATGGCTCATGAGGAAAGGTTTTAAGGGAAAGTGGTTTTGATCATTCTTATGTTGTGATTTCTATTAAAAACATGTTTTTCTAACATCTGAGGGTGAGATAAGTAACAGGGGGCAAACAGAATGAAGCTCTGGTGGGCAATGTGTTAAGTTTTAAACTATAGGTAAGTAAAGTGCAAATAGGCCAAAGCATAGGTGGGTTTACTACAATTTTCTCAAAAAAATAATAAAGAGAAGAAGAAGAGAGTGGCAGTGGCAAGAGAAAGAGGAAAAGAAAAAAGAAAGAAAGAAGAAAAGTGAAGAATAATAGTGTGTATTGTGTAACACTGTAATAGTGTAAGAGTGAGAGAAAGAAAAGGAAAATTCTGCAGAGAGAGAAAATTTGGTTAGGAATTGTCAAATCCATGGGTACCACACTTTTCTAAGTATTTACAAAAATTCTATTGAACAATGTTATTTAAAAATTGAAAACTGGGACCCCACACATTATCCAAATTAAGAATCATGACTCAAATACTACTACCAAACACATTATTTTTTTGGGACCCCACAGTTTTCAATATTTAAACACTGAAAATTGTTATTTGGAATTGCTTACCAAACAAGCCCTAAACCATCCCCCTCCATCTTCTTAAAACATGATTCTCATGCAAAACCCAAAAATTATATCAATTACAATTACTCCTAGTATTTGTCTTTTTCTAGCTGGTAGCAAGGAGTTACTCAAAAAATGAAATTTTGAATCTCTGAGATACTTGCAAAAGATCTAGGAATACATCTTTTAATACACACTTTGTTTTAACTTGCTTGGGTGTCAATGCAAAAAGTTTAGGATCCATGTATAAGTTATGTAATCTAATTATCAATTGACTCCAAACAAGTTGGGATAAATTGTGTGACAAATGGTGTGTCCCAAAAAAACTTAGGAAACTTGCCCTACTTCTATGCCATTAGCTCATTCATTTTTTCCTTTCTAAGCTCATTCATTTTTTCCTTTCTCTATTCTGTTTTGCTTTCTCCTTTCTTAATGTGTAGGATATCTTGGTCCTTTCTTAGGCGAGTGCTAGAACATGGGTCCAATTGATTTGAATGGTTCAAAAGGCTTTCTTGAGTAGAGCTTTTACTTCTTATAGCTCGTCTCATGGTCAAATAATCTTGGGCTTTAACAGACATAAGCCATGTGATTTCAAACTTGATCCATGTAGTAAGAAGGTTTGGCTTTTAGACCCAATTTGTGGGTAAGCCCATCTCGTGTAGTATAAACTTTTCATACCAATAATGCTCATGGGCATCAAGCCCAATTCATGTTACGAGGAAGTTTGGGTTTTTGGGCCCAAATCATGAAGCAATAAAGGTTGGGCTCTCAAGCCCATTCCGTGTAATAATGAGCTCGAGTCTAGTGCTTTTGGAATGTGAGTCTTGTTGTACAAAAGCCCAACCCATGTAGGCCCTTAAAAAAAAAATCATCCTCTAGCCTTGAATAAACTAAGCCCATTTTAATTTCCTATTATGGACTTTGGCATAATTTTCCCATTGAGGCCATGCGTGTGGCACATTTAAATAAATAAATTTATTAAAAAAAGAAGAAGACCTTGAACAAGTTACAGAGCCTACAATTAGATTGACACCTCAGATAACTGAGTTGTTAATTATGAGTTTTTTCTTTAAGTAGTCCATGGAGATATAATAGTCCCTATGGACCAAAAAAAAAAGTCCATAGGGATATATTGTTGGGTTTGTATATGCAGGTGATATGCTTCTAAAAAATTGATGGACCATCTTCTTGCATCAATGATGCAGAAAGGTGGGGGCTCAACGATAGGTCCGGTTAGCCTAAAGTATTACAGAATGATAATATTGTCGTCTATCAATTTTTGTTTTGTTATTGTTGTCTATCATATTGATAAGCTTAACATGTATTTCATACACCTGTAATCTATCTAATATATAAATCATACCCTCGTGAATCGTAATCCTGGAAAATAAAATGATTGAACATGTCATTTTCCTCCTACTTATAGTGCATCAAATCCGCTATAGATTTGGTGTATATTTCATAAACATCAATTAGTATTAGTTATGAATCTCTTTCGTTGAATAATTATCAAATTATTTCACAATAAATTATAGATGGTTAGTTGTTATTGGTTCAAATTTGAACATAACACTAAGATTACTTTTTTGTCCCAGCAATAATAATCAGTAACAACCTATCACTTAGTATTTGTTGTAAAAATATTGTGAAAATATTGTGAACATATCATTTCTCTATATTAAATGGGGCACATGATTAACACGACACTGCAAACTTCCATTTGTTATTGTCAGGTCATCCATGATGGCTTTGAGAGATGTGAACTCAGGTGAAGTGTTTTAAATAATAATAATAATAATAATAATAATGGCTTTCTTGTTCTTGTAGAATAAGTAAATAAAATACAGTATATAATTAAGTTTCAATTTCTAGTAGCCAAGGTCAAAAATAAAAGCGGCCACCAAAAAAAAAAGTAAAAAATAAAAGCAATCTTGGTCCTTAAACTGTAGCTATTAACTGATTTTAGCCTTTGAAATTTAAGTGATTGTTTTTAGTTCCTTAAATGACTATTATATGTAGAACTAAAAAAGTGGCCACTTTAATTAAATTGAATGAATGTTTTTTGTGGTTTGTACAAGACTTATGTGAAGGTGTGTAACAACGAGTTTAATTGAAATTTAAAGCGATTGCATTAGTCCTTTAAATGATTGTTATATGTCGAGAACTAAAAGTAGTCACTTTAATTAATTTGAATATATGTTTTTTGTGGTTTGTACAAGACTTACATGAAGGTGTGTAACAATGAGTTTAATGTGGTATAAGATTATGAAAGAACTCCACAACTTTGAATTAATAGGTTTGTTACCAAGAAAATACAAATTTTCTCTATCAGACAGTACCACATATAAGAAAAAAAGTTCGAACAAAGTTTAGTTATAAAACTAGTTGTAACCTAAGGTTACAATCTTACTCAATAAAATAAAAATATTACTACATATTTTGAAAATCTAACTGTTAAATTGCATGTTCTTTATGCTCTTAATACACATGTCAAATTGTATGTCAATCAGATATTATATAGTATATGATATATAAGCTTATATTTTATGCATAATTTTAAACTACAAAAACTTGCAATTTAAACAAATTATTGATGACATACCTATTAATCTTTAATTTTCTAGAAATTTTGCAAGCATGGAGGATATAAGAAGAAGATGTAATCCAATAATAGATTTGTCAAAATTCACCTCCAATAAAAAGATATTGATTAAGGTTGTAGTCTTAAGTTATAACCAATTTAAGATTACAACTAATTTTGTAATTAAACTTTGTTTAAAAGGCCCTATAATGATACTAAACCAAAAAAAAAAAAAAAATTTGATTGACATATCATGCCAAATTTTAAGGGTCTTCAGCACAAGCTTTATCAAAGCCCAATAGAGAACCTCAAACAACCAATCTTAAGAATATCTAAGAGAAGATTAATTCTTTCAGAAATTGATTTCGTAAGTTTTCTTTGTTGTTGTAAAGATAATAGAGAATTAGAGATGCCTGAACTTGATATATGCGAGTTGGAACTTGGAAAGACCACTGGCGTCAGGTAATATGATGCACTAAATATATTTTTTTTTAAACGACAAAAAAAAGAAAAGAAAAAAAAAGAAAAAAGAAAAAGGCTTTCTTGTCCATGAATTTTTTAATATTATAATCTCGTCCCTGAAGTTTATTTTATTTGTTTGGAGTTGGTAACTTGGTATCATAAGGGTGGGGACTCAACGATAGGTCCGGTTAGCCTAAAGTATTACAGAAAGATGATATTGTTGTCTATCATTTTTTGTTTTGTTATTGTTGTCTATCATATTGATAAGCTTGACATGTATTTCATACACCTGTAATCTATCTTATATATACCCTCGCGAATCGTAATCCTGGAAAATAAAATGATTAAACGTGTCATTTTCCTCCTACTTATAGTGCATCAAATCCGCTATAGATTTGGTGTATATTTCATAAACATCAATTAGTATTAGTTATGAAATGGTTTTCCATGGAAATTTTGGGGTCCGTTTAGTAATGTTGTTTTAGTAACATTATTTAAGTATTGTAAAATTACGTGTGGGTAAAAAAATATTGTAGGAATATAAGTTGTGTTGTTTAAACAACAAAACCAAACAGGCCTTTGGTGATTTGCTACTGAGTTGTGTTTAGGCTTGAGAATTTTTGTTAGATTGCGACCCAACAGTGATTGCAATGTTAATTATGACTCGACTTAACTGACAAAGATGTCCAATAAAATAGGAGCACTTATTTTGAGCCAAAAGAAAATGACAATTTTCGGAATTAATAATTAATCAGAACGAAAAAACTACATCATTTGCACAATGAGATTAGGCATGGGGATGCTAAGATCCCGAAGACACGATTGCTTTGTCACATTGACAATAATATATAAATTAAGCTGTCACAGAAGTCTCCACTGCAACCTTGCCTGAATAAGCAACTTCTGATTTTATGTCAGCTTCCAAGAGTTCTGGTATTGCTTCCCTAATGTTGTGAATGCTTTCTAATGCATAATCTGCACCTTTAACTCTCTGAGAAGTGCCAACCTGCATTTTGGAGTAGGCACAGTAGATACACATTAAGTTGTGAGATTTTATGGTGTCCCGAGACTTTCACTTTCTCATGAAGCATATTTATAGTACAAAATTTCCAATGACTTACCAAGACAGTGTGAAGGCCCAAACATTTTCCAGCTTGTATGTTGCGGACACTATCCTCAAAGAACAACTGAAACAGCAAGAATATAGATGATAAAAGATATGTTAGTAAAACTTTAACACACAGAAAATTAAAGGATGATACCAAAAATCTAAAAGAAGATGATAATCTTACAGTTCTCTGGGGGTTTATATTGGCTATTTTGAGAGCCCGTTCTATGGCATCTACTGATGGTTTGCAGACAATGGGGGTCTTTGGTAATGCCAAACTGGGGTTTGGCTGAGCAAAATGCCCAATGATGTCAAATATTTTATAGCTACTAATAGTATTGGTATTGGTAGTAGTAGTAGTAGTGCTTAGTCCCACAAACTCAATGTCATCTTCATCATCAGAAACAGTGCTCTTGTGAATGGGATTAAGGGTCTCAAAGCAGATAATCCCTTCAAAACAGTCTTCCAATCCAAGCTTGTTAAGTACTTTGACTGCATGAACCTTGTCTGCATTTGTGAAGATCTATTTGCAAAAAAAAAAAAAAAAAAAAAGAAAGATCATAAGAAATAAGAAGACAGTCACACCTCTGGCCTTTACTAGGCACTATGATACAATTTGGTAATAAATTACTTACAACTTTCCGGTAAGGCAGGCTCAGCAAAAGACTTCTCATAACTGGATCAGGTTTTAAATTCTCATAGGGTAATCTCCCATGAACAAAACTGTAAGACATGAAAATGAAAGGTCAATAAAAGTTCAATACCAATACAAAAAGAGGCGTACAGGATACAAAAAGAAGTAAAAAAATTCCTACCCATGGTATTCATCATAGTCAAAGTCATAGCCAATTGCCTGCAAGAGAGAATCCCACAAGACATAATTTATCACTTTTCATTTCACCAAACAAAAAAATTGACAAAGAAAAGCCACGAAAGGTCAAAGGTTCCCAACAAAATAAAAAGAGAAAAAAAATCAAAATCATACCCTAAGACCAGCCATTGTTGTTCCATAGTTCTTGTATAATAGGTTACCCAAGTCAAAGATTTTGCTCTTGTCTATGCCAAGCTTTTGAACCATATAATCTACAGCAAAGGAATTATCCATAAAAAGATTAGAAATGCAGAATTGAAAATATAAGAGAGAAATCTGAGGCATATGTAGTTCATAACTACCATATAGACTTACCTTCTATATTCTTGCGGCATGATGTTGCAAGACCAGAACTAAGGGGATAAAGAGTATCATCCAAATCTGCAAGTGCAAACAAACAATTAGTTACAATCATTACCTGAGGAAATTCAGATTAGCACACAAAATGTTTTGAATAAGAAGGCCTACCAAACAAAAGGCAGTCATATTTTGGCCTCTGAGTCTGCCTGTATTCCATTTTGCTCAGCAACCCTTGAACAGAGAACACAAACGAGTGAACACTAAGCTCCAAGACAACTTAAATCCCGCAAAGTTTATATGCACATTCATTTTGGGTCTCAAACGACAAATTTTCATGGCTTCTAAATAATTGAGGCCCCTATTGACTCAGATTACCACCATAGGAATAAAAAAGGGCATCTATTAAGGATAAGGCTTAGTTAAGTTTCTGGATGGACAATCCACATCCACTTACTACAATATGAATCAAAAACAGGTGGACCAGTTCACTTTATTGGGCTAAAACACCTTAGCAAGTAACTGAAAGCTCAATAGTTTCCATTTTTATACAACTTGCTGGCGATAACTACTACCTCCTCAGACAAAGGCAAAGGCATAAAGGCATCATTAGAGATCTTTAAACAAAGTTCATGTGATTTAGCAAACCTTTTCCAGAGTGTGTTATAAATTTAAGCATCAAATACAACTCATTAGACACAAACTCCAGGCCGAACTAAAAAGGAATTATATTAAAATAGAATGGATTATCACTTTAATCAACAAGAGCTTTTACGAAACATAGGTATCAATGAAAGGACCACAATATCACTTTTTAAAGCTCAACATAATATAACCATTAAAACAGTAACAAACATTGATTACACGAATCAAAACCGGGTTTATTGTGAACCAATTCAAAACTGTAGTTTAATTTGTAACAAAAATGAACCTTGGCCTTATGATTTCAGCCATGACAACAACAACAACAGAGACACCAAACCTTTAAACAAATGTACCCATGAAAACCGGAGAAAGAAGAAGAAAACACGTCCTAGATACCCATCCATTGCTAAAGGAATCAAAGAATGCAAAAGCCAAAACCAAATAACATAAGCAATACTCAAAATTCCAATGACCCAGAACGCAGAAAATGAAAAAAAAAAAAAAAAAAAAAAAAAAAACTGAAATGCTAGAGAACTAAAGACTAAAGTGCAAGAATTGGACTTACCAAATTCGAAATGAGCAATGAAAGAAAAGAAGGAAAATTGGGTAATTATGAGAGAAACAGAGGAATTGCAAAGAGAATGTGAAAGATTGAAGAAGTGGGGGGAGGAAGAAGTGAAAGAAAGGTTGGCTTAAATAGGCGTAAACCGTTGGGGCTCTATGATTTGAAAACTAATTAAATTTTTTAATTTTAGTAGTTGTAATAAACACGTTTCATTTACTCAGGGACAATTATTTAAAGATAGGGACTGCTTGAAGGAACAAGGAAGGTAACAGGAAGGCCACGGAACGTTTCGACATTCGAACGTTAAAAAAAGCCGTGTAGGATTCTACTTAGTTGTTTCTTTTGTCCATAAAACTCCCATTTTTTGCTCGAAAATTCCAGTACTGGTCGGAATTTTTGCCACCATTATTTATGTATAAAATTATTAGTTGAGGAAGAAAAGTGGCAGAGCCATGTAAAAATAATAAATAATTATCATAGTTTACCACGGGGATAATTGTAACAAAAGTCTTAAGGTTGCGTGGCTAATTAGAATATACTACTGTTGCCAACTACACTATCCTCCAAATTGTGAATTGTCACTAACTCATTGGTCCAGATTTTTCTATCCCGGATCTAGATTCGAAGCCTAAACAACAACTGCTACTAGACCCATGGTTCAGAGTATAGATTCTGCTTCTAATTTTTCAGTATTCCGGAACTGACCCTGATGGGTAGGGTACCTTTTGCGGCTCCTATAATTGGACATAAGCCAATACATAAGCAGGACAAAAAAAGGACAAAACCAATTGGACAAGGTCGAACAGATTATCTTTGAAATAAGCGGGAAGGAATAAAATTATAAAACAAGGTACATGCCTAGTGCAGCACAGCTACCTAATCAGAGAAGCCAGCTCAAAAATATTAAATTAAAGTTAAATAAAAAGTTCACAAAACTTTGTTTTAACATGGAGGGCTTTTGAGTAGAGTTATGGTGTGTTTTTGTATTATAACTCCTTTCCCTTTTTCTTGTATTTGTGTATTTGTTTTTCTAAAAAAAAAAACCTAATTTGGGGGACATTAAAGCTAAATAAAAGAAATGGTTAATTCATGACTTTGTAGGTTGTAGAAATTAGAGAACATAATTATTTAATGAGATTTTGAATATTGGATCAATAAGTTAAAGGGCACGACCAATATTTCAACAATTTGTGATTGATGTATAGTAAAAATTAATGTATTATAATTATAAATCCTTGCCTATGACCTTAATAAATTGTGAAAAAAAATTATTGTATCCCTAACATTGTTGATATTGGATAGAGAGTTCCCTGGAGACATTTTGGTTCTTTTAGTGAAAGAGATACAAATATAAGAAATTAAGAGTATAGACACAAAAGTTTGACAAAAAAAAAAAAAAAAAACCTCACCTATTAATGTGACAGATTGTTTAACGGTAGGTAAAAAGATTATGTCATTGATGAGCTCAAATAATAATATGTGAAGCTTATCAACTTAACAAGTGTGAAAAAAATTGTCAATTTTTTTTTTTTTTTTTTTGTGTGCAAAGCATTAAGTTTTTTTTTTTTTTTTTGGCTGAATGTGTGCAAAGCATTAAGTTAATGGCTTCCAATTCCATTCCCAACCATCTAGACACTTCTTCTTCTTCTCGTAAAAAGAAAAAAAAAAAAAACAGGCACTTCTGGACACATGTCATTCAGATGGAGATCTAGTATGATTATTTGGTAGTTTGAAGGACAAAAATCAGCATCAATGCCCCCAAGGAAAGATACAAATGAGAATGATTGATTCGTGGGAGTTTACCAAACAAAACTGTTTCTAGACAACGAATTTGGAAACATGTCAACATTTAATTTGCTTTTACAATATTTTGAGTATCTAGTTGATGCCTCATAAAGATCTTTGATCAAGCCAAAGAGTTGTTTAAAATCGGACTACTTAGGAGTTACTAAAGTTCCTACTCCTGTCTTCTTTATAAAAAAGGATCCTAATCCTCAAATTTAAAAATCCATCTTTTGGTTTTATGAAACTTAATATGCTGCTAATTAAGTACAAATACGAGGACTTCAAGGAAATTAAAAAAAAAAAAAAAAGGTACCAACATGAGTTTTCCTTTTTATGATGAAATAGATCTTTTGGCCTTACGAAACTCTGTGCTAATCCAGTATCAATATCAGGCCTTTAGGGGAAAAAAAAGGGGTAGCATTAGCAATATGAATTTGCCTTTTTTGTGAAAGTGGTTTGTGCGCATTTGATATTACTATTGAAAGTAAAATTTCAATGGGAGAACTTTTACAATATAATCCGTTAATTAAAAAGAAGTATTACGTCAACATTATTTTCATAATAAATTATAGATGATAAGGTGTTATTGGTTCTAATTTAAATTTACTATTAAAATTATTTTTTTGCCAATTTTGTAATAATCAATAAGAACCAACCACTTATAATATTTAAAGTGGTTGATAAATTACCAAAAAATTTAAAAACCTTTTAAAAATCTTTAACGAAATTGCGAAAAAAATTTGATAATTCCTACTTACAGAGTTTCAAGGCTCTTAAAGCATTTTTCTAATTTCGTACTATCAACCACACCCTTATACTAATGAAAAGGAAACACCATCCAAGTAAATATCTGTCAATGCATGATGTACATCAAGAGTGAGTATTTACAAGAGTATATAATTCAATTATCACAAGTAAAGAGGAAAATTCAACCTTGATTTCTTCGTAAAGAAACTAGATAGTATTACTGAATTACAAAACTCTTCACATATAGAAAAAGAAAACAAGGGTTTTATTTTAGAAAGTTGATTTGAACTAATAATATTATACACATTAAAGATCTAATTTTGTTGTGGATTACTTGTACGGTTGTACCAATTAAATCAATAGGCGATGTAACATGCACAAATATTAATTTCAACTTGAGAAGATGTACATGGCCGTAGATAGTTGTCAATGCAAATTGTAAATGATATGTTCCTGTTCAACTAACTAAGGTCATATCATGGCATCAAATTAAAATTAAAATTAAAAAAAAAAAAACATATAAACAAGGTCATATCTTTATATAATATTTTTGCCATTGCTTCCATCAAGTACAACATATATATAATCCAAGACCACTGTTTCCTATGTTGTTATCTTTTATATAATGTGTGAATGTGGAGCGTCCATATGTATTTATTCATATGATACACAGCACACATAATTTAAGCCACCAAGAAAGTGAAAAGGACTAACCTAATGCGGACCACGGTCGGTACAACTCGTTTTCTCTATAATTTAATGGGCTTGGATGAAATAATTGGATGCCTAAGACTACATATTAGCAAAACTACAAAAAAAGTAGATGAAAAAAAAGCTGAGAAATGAAGAAAAATATTGATGGGGTTGGCTTTGTTTAGTCATTCTTTCACACTCACTAAATCTTATAATATGGTAAAGATGGTTAAGTATTTGAAAAAGAAAACATGCAGGGTTGGGGGAGCTAGCTCAGTCTGGGACTTCGAGACCACCATTTCTAACTATTTCTCTCAATTATTTCATAAATCTGGGCTGGCTATGATAATGACTGATTATTTTGTCATATAGTTTGAGCTACAATTATTATACAAAATACTGTGATTATTATTGGACCTTGTAGATCAATTAGGTGGGTTTGGTTGACTGGGAAAGCTACAGCAACGGAGATTGTAAATAATATGATCTGGCTAACAAGTCATTAGAACTTTTGAACCTGAGATAATGCCGTATTACAGCAATAATTTATTCAGGTTGGTTTTAAATAATAGGGATATGATTAGTATTTAAATTTGGCCATTGCACCTCTTAGCTTTAAAATTAGGTGCCCTTTGTTAATTATTAAATTTCTGGGATTTTTGGTCCCTTGATTTTTTTCCCCTTGTTTTGGAAGTTCACCTATTTTTAGATTGCTGATTTAACAATAATAATTTTTTAATCATCGCGTACACTTGACATACTCCACATGTATAGGTTCTTGTGGGGTGTAAGGGGGTAAGAGCGCTCTTTAAGAGATTTAAGAGATTAGACTAAAGTAGATTTCTATCTAAAATTAAAAAAGAAAAAAAAAAAGAAAAAAAAAAAAGAATGCTAATCTTTTAAGTGCATTTTTTGTTTTTTGTTTTGTTTTTTTTGGAGAAGCAATAGTGTTAATCTTAATGCTACTAGCGGCATTATTGAGCTTCTAAATTTTGATATTTGAATATAATTTATTCTGATACTAGATACGCAAAGATTGGTACTATAAGACCAATAAGGCAATCCACAACCATCTGAATTTCAAGATTTTATTGGCCTTTTTGTTGTTGTTGTTGTTAATATGCATCAAAAAGTGAAATTATATTATAGATTCAGACATTAACTAAAAAAGTAATAATAATAATAAGCTTATTGGAAACCAAATACTCATACTTGGGACAAAATTACTAAATACCCTTTTTGGGCAAACTAAGCAGCGTTTTGCCCTATTTTTTAAACTAATTAGAGAAATGTCCATCTTTTGAAACTCGATTTTCTCAAAATCGAGTTATTAAAAAAAAAAAAATTCTAGAGCCATATAGTGGTGTTTTTAAAGACCTATAGTGACGTTTTGTAACTCGGCTTCCATCAAATCGAGTTATAGGCAATTTTTTTAATTTTTTTTACCTATAACTCGATTTCATATAAATTGAGTTACAAAGCGCCACTATAGGTCCTAAAAACGTCACTATAGGCTTCTTAAAAACGCCGCTATAGGGCCTAACTCGATTTTTAGAAAATCGATTTTCAAAAGAGGGACATTTCCTTAATTAGTTTGAAAAATAGGACAAAACGCGGCTTAGTTTGCCCAAAAAGGGCATTTGGCAATTTTTTCCCTCATACTTGATTCAATTTTAAGTAGTTGTGACATTACTATTGCAATAGACAAGATAAGCTACAAGCATTTACCCAAGATTATTTTAAATTTTCATTCTTTGTCTGGCAATTAATTAAAACTCAATATTAGGTAGTTTTGTTCATGAAGTTACATTTTATAACATGAGATGATTGAAATGTTTACAAACATTCTATGTATTTACGAAATCATTTGCTGTACGCCTATACCTAATTCCAAAAAGTCAAAACTCCACAGCAAGCCATGGCCGCTCTAGGATTTTTTTCTAGAGAATTAAAAAAAAAGATGAATCTCGTAGTCTATAAGGTTTTCTTATTACAAATTTGTTAATAGTACTAGAAAGAGAATAAAAGATAAATTATTAATTTATTTGACATTTATTTTATAATATAATGAACATATTAATTATTGTTGCAAAGATGAAATTTTGGAAATTATATATTATTTTTAAATATAATAAACATATTAATTATTGTCGTTAAGTGAACTTTAATTATTATTATTAGTCAAAATTCTTTTATCTATTAGTTTGTCTATACTCTTTACAATTCTTTATTTAACAATCCAATTCAACTTTGACAACTATTGTTCTTTATAATTGTATTGAGTCTTGATTATAAGCCAACTTATTACTTCTTTTTTTCCCTACTATTTCCATGGATCCCATGTGAGTTCATTAATATTTTATTTAGTTTTTACATTTTTATTTAGAGTACTTTTAGCAAAAAGTTATGTACATTTTTATTTACAGTACTTTTCTCTATTAGATATATATATATATATATATATATATATATATATTTTGCCATGTTGGGGGTTCATTTATACCCCTTGGGCTATGGCTAACGTCACCTCTAACAACAAGCCATATTATTTATAAGGAGAAATCAAATTACATCAAGAACTTTGATTCACTTTTACGCTCTGCATGTAATTCACAATTCCTTTGTTCTTTGTGTTTGCAAATGTTATGGTACAAGAAGAACGATCAAGAGTCTTGTAACTCTAGTAATACTCTATGGTGTATTTAGCAAAGATATCATACAAAGCTACACCAATCGTTTCTCTAACCTAGGGCAACCCTAGCCATCAGGAGAATAACCTAGTGCCTGCATCTAAGTGAGGCTTCCATAGTCCTCTTTCTCACGTTGCTTTGCTAAATAGAGAGAGAGAGCTAGTGAGTGTTTTCATTATGGAGAAGTTAATGGGATTATGGAAAAGGTTTTCCCTCTCAAAGTCTGAAGGCAATAAGTTTGCAGTCAAAGTGAAGACCACGGTGGAGGAGTATTTGTTGGCAGCAAAGTTTCTTACTCGACGGGTGTTGAATATGGAGGCCATAGCTAGGACCTTCAAACTTTTGTGGAAAACTAGGAAAAGATTTGAGATTAGAGATATGGGTGACCACAAGATTTTTTTTTTTTGTTTTTCCTGAGGAGTCAGATATCAATAAGGTTTTGGAGGGGGAACCCTGGTCTTTTGACAGGCACCTTGTGGTTTTGCAAAAAATAGATAGGGATGATGCAATTCAATCCCTAGATGTTAACGTCACTCGCTTCTGGGTTCAAGTCCATGATCTACCAATTGGAATTTTTTCTCTAGACCTGGCTAAGGAAATTGGGTTGGTAGTGGGCAAGGTAGAGAATAGAACGATAGACGAGGGAGATCAGTATGGAGTAAACTTCATAAGGATCAGGGTTGCAGTAGACATCCATAAACCTTTATGTTGAGGCTGTACGATCATTACGGCGAGAGGAAAGAAGGGCTGGGTGAGCTTTAGGTATGAACAACTGCCCAATATCTGTTATTGGTGCGGTAAACTCACCCATGGAGATAGAGAATGTCCACTGTGGATTAGAAGAAGAGGTACTCTCAAGGGCGGTGACTAATAGTTTGGTGCTTAGCTACGTGTAACTACACCAAACCCATCTAGGAAAACAGTGATCCGTGTGCCAGGTTTGGACGATGAAGATGGTTGGGAAGGATTTGGAATGCATGACGAGAAGGCCAGGGAAGGGTACAATTCAGAGGAAGATGGAGGGCGTGACTCGGAGGGTAACTAAATGGCAGTTCGGAGTAAGGAGGTTATCGGTGAGCACTTTGGTTCGGTGGTAGACGGAGATAGAAGATTGGTAAGTCCAAAAAACCAGGGAACCATTTTGGAAAGTCCAAAAAACATGGAGATTTTGCTGCTTAGCAGAAACGATGAGATTTTGGCTAAGACCATGCAAAATACTTTATTACAGGAGCAATTAGAGGAGATTGATTATGAGCTTTCCAAGTTTGACAACGTGAAGGTCAAAGGGGTTGATTTTGATAATAGTGAGGTCATGCCCCACCAATAGGAGTTTAAGGAAAAGGAAACTAATGGCCTAGATCATTGGGCCTATCTCTTAGCTCGATTGTAGTGAAAGACAAAAGAAAAAATAAGGAAAAAGATTGGGTACGTAGAGAATGAATTCATGTTGGGCCCACTGGACAACACTCTTCCATTCTATCAAAAAGAGATTTTAGAGATGAGAACATATAAACTGAGGAAACTGAGGGGAGTAAGAAGAAGGTAGCAAAGTTTGGTTCAATGTCATCGGTGGAGGTTGGTTCCTAGCCCCGCTGGAACCAATGAATCTTTTAGCATGAAACTACCGATGGCTTGGGAATCGTCGTGCAGTTTAGGAGCTTGTAGATATTGTACAAGCGCAAGGTCCCAGGATCGTGTTTCTGTCGGAAACATGGTCTGATAAAGAGTGGATGGAATGGGTTCGATGTCAGTTGAAGTTTGATGGATGTTTCACTGTCCCAAGTAATGGTAGGGGTGGTAGGCTGGCACTTTTGTGGAAGGAGGAAGATGTGGTTTGGGTTGACAGTTTCTCACATTATCATATAGATGCAATAGTGCAAAGAGGAGTGAACGCATGGTGCTTAATTGGATTCTATGGCGAATCAGAGATGAGCAGAAGAACTGAGGGGTGAACATGCTTCGTATGTTGCATTCAAAACCAAAGCTCCCATGGTGCTGTTTTAGAGACTTCAATGAGTTATTGGAGGTTAAGGATAAAATTGGTGGTACGGCTTTGTTGATTTGGGGTATTTCAGACTAGAGTTCACCTGGCATGGTCGTCGATGTGGTGAATGGATTTGGGAGCATCTTGACCATAGGGAAGCCAACTATGACTGGCTAGCCTGATACCCCACGGGTAGAATTACACATTTGCACTGTTATACGTCGGACCATAGACCAATACTACTAGCTCTTGATCCAAACGGAGGAAGCCAAAAATGGAAGCGAAAACCATTCTGGTTCAAAGCGATGTGGGTCACTGACCCGAAATGTGGCAATACAGTCTCTAGAGCTTGGGCACATTAGATTAAGAATGGCACCCTTATGTTCATCGCTACTAAGAAATTGAAGAGATGCAAAAAAAAAAAAAAAAAAAAAAAAAAACTGAGGAAGAGAAGTAAGGCACATTTCGGCAATGTTAAAAAACAAATCCAATAGACAAAGGAAATGCTATGGAAAGCTGAGGAAAGATTGGTCAGGGAGAATAACTATCAGGAGGTGTCGAGGCTGAAGTCAGAACTAAATGTTTTGTTTGATAAAGAACAAATGTGGCACCAGAGATCTTGGGTTCAATGGATCAAAATTAGGGACAAGAATACAAGATTCTTTCATGGGACAGCCACCAATAGGAAGCACAGGAACTTTATCAAGGGGCTACGTGATGCTGATGATGTTTGGCAATCCGAGAAAAGCTGCCTTTACGAAAGTTTTAGTTGACTTCTATGCTAAACTTTTTACAACTTCTAATCCGCAAAACTTGGAGACTGTTTTGGAGGGGGTACAAGAAGTTGTTTCAGGAGATATGAACTCTAAACTCACAGCACCTTATAAGGTAGAGGAGGTTGAACTAGCAATAAAAGAAATGGCTCCTTTAAAACCTCTTGGCCTGGATGGTATGCCTCCCCTATTTTATTAGACTTACTGGTTGAAAGTTGGTATGGATACTGCTCAAGCTATATTATCTTGTCTTAATTTTGGCTCTATCTTAAAATCCTTAAACCATACTTTTATTACTTTAATTCCAAAAGTAAAAAATCTAGAGAGAGTATTTGAATTTAGACCAATAAGCTTATGTAATGTAATTTACAAAATTGTCAGTAAAGTCATTGCAAATCAAAGTGCTTTTATTATTGACAGGTTGATTACTAATAATGTGTTGATTGCTTTTGAATCTCTACATCACATGAAAACATGTTGCTTAGGGAAGATAGGTTTTATGGCTCTAAATTTAAATATGAGCAAAGCTTATGATCGGGTTGAGTGGACTTTTCTGGAGAAAGTTTTACTGAAGATGGGTTTTTAGAATTCCTGGGTTTCTTTGATCATACTACAGTGTCATACTCTATCTTGGTGTCATACTCTATCTTGGTGAATGGTGAGCCACAAGGAATGATTGTTCCAACAAGAGGTTCAAGACAAGGGGACCCTTTATCCCTTTATCTTTTTCTATTTTGTGCGGAAGGTCTAAATGCTCTTCTTAGAAAGGCTGCTGATGATGGACATATTCATGGTTTCTCCATTAGTAGGCATGGTCCAAAGCTTACTCACATCTTTTTTGCAGATGACTGCTTATTATTTTGTAGGTCTACTCTGACTAAGTGTGACAAAATAAAGGAGTTGTAGGCAATGTATGAAGCAACTTCAAGCTAAATAGTGAACAAGGATAAGAACACCCTTTTCTTCAGTAGAAATACAAATGAAGCTACCTAGGAAGCAATAAAAGTGTCACTTGGTCTTTCAGCAATTCAACATTATGAGAAGTATTTGAGTTTACCCTCTTGTATAGGTAGGGAGAAGAAAGCAAGCTTCACTCTAATCAAAGAATGAGTTTGGGCAAAAATGCAAGGTTGGAAGGAGAAGTTACTCTTTCAAGCAGGAAAGGAGGTAATGATCAAGGCAGTAATTCAATCAATCCTGGCATATTCTATGAGTGTTTTCAAATTGCCGATCAACTTGTGTAAAGATATTGTGTTAGGTTCTAAAGAATTAGGATTTTATGTATTTAGAACTCTAATGTATATTGTTAACAAACCATGATCAAAACAGGTTGTTAGTCTTGTTTAGACTTGCTTAAAGTGTGGGTGTTTTATATAAAGTTGGAATCGAGTGGCTGTAGAAGTATTAGTGACTTTCGGTCTTGCTCGATCGATCGAAAATTAGACTCGATCGATCAAATCTCGGGCAGAATGTTTTTTCTGCAGAATTTCCAACTCAGCCTAAGCCCATTAAAGATTAGGGTTTCAAATCTAATTCTCCCACTATATAAAGGAAACCCTAAGCCATATTTTTTAAAGCTTTTGAGAGAGAGAGAGAGAGAGAGAGAGAGAGAGAGAGAGAAGAGTGTGTCTCTTTTGTATCTAAGGTTGTACCTAAACCTCTCTAAGGTCTTTGTTGCTCATATTGCTGTTTTGTGTTGTGAGATCTAGAGGAGCTTTCCTTTACACAAAGTTTAAGATTTTCAAGGTAGAGATTACTTCAACATCTTGATGATCAACTCAGTTGCTGCTATTGGAGCTTAAAGAAAAAAAAAAAGCGGGGGTGCTTGTATCTTGATTGGAGAATCCAAGAAAGAAGGAGTTCGTGGATTCGGAGCACGTGGTCTTGTCAGTAAGTTCTACTGGTGGGTAGTATTAGGAAGTCAAACGGGGAGCTTGTAAGTCCTTTTGTATGAACTTCGATTCTTTCGCATAGTGGATTCAGGTTTACCTTGAGGATAGCTAGGTCAAATCCTTCCCAGGTTTTTACCATGTGGTTTCTTAAGTGATCATTTCATTGTGTCTTTTATATTTTCGCTACTTTATATTCTTGATATGATTGTATGTTTGTGATAATCTAGAATTGCATAAATTGACTAAGTTAATCATTTGGCTAATTAACTAGGTTAATTTGGTTGGTTTAAGGAATCTAAATTTCTATCATATTGAAATGATGATCTAGAAGTTTTGGTGGGAGCAAGGTGAGACAAAGAAGATACATTGGGTGAAGTGGAGTACCTTGTGTTCCTCCAAACCTATAAGGGGTATGGGATTTAAGGATATCCAAAATTTTTACAAGGCGAAGCTCGCGAAGCAAGTTTGGAGATTTTTAAATAATAAGGAATCATTGCTCTTTAAAGTGTTTAGCTCTAAATACTTCCTAACAGGCAATATTTTGGATACCCTAATACCTTCAAAGTGCTTCTATGCATGGAGAAGCATCTTACAATCCAGGGAAGTCATTCAAAAGGGGGCTATGTGGAGAGTAGGAGATGGTCAGATGATAGATATTTGGAGTCACAGATGGCTGCCAGATGTGGGACAGAGTAGAGTGATCTCGCCTAGGAACGGTGCAGGGGTAGAGAAGGTGTGTGAATTGTTTTATCTTAACTCGAAAGTATGGGATTCTGGGCTAATACAGAACCTTTTCTACCCCTAGGAAGCTGAGATGATCATGAAGACATATGTCAGTGAAGTGAGTACAGAAGGTGCACTGGTTTGGCCCCTATCTTCGAATAGACATTATTAGGTTAAGTCAGCGTACAAATTACTTGCTACAGAGGCGACCAATGGACTCCCTTCCTCGTTGGGTGGTGACTGTTCTCTGCGCTGGAAGCGTATTTGGAAGATACATGTGCCTAGAAGATCAAAAACTTCATATGGCAAGCGACAAATGACTCCCTTCCTACGAAATAGAATTTAGTGCGACGGAAAATCCCTATGGATGAGACATGCTCCCTCTACGATGAGTACCAACAAACAATCGTGCATGCATTATGGCTCTGCAACCGAGCCAAATCGGTCTGGAAATTGGAACTTCACTATTCTGAGCTGTATAAGATTGCACATAGAAGTTTCGTGGATCTTCTAGATTCTATCTTTGAACAAGGTTCTAGTTTTTCAGTTGCTCTCTTCTCAACAATTTCTTGGTGTCTGTGGCAGCATAAAAACAAGCTTCGAGAGCATCAATCAATGTGGCCCCTTCAAGAGATTAGCCGTAGAGCAAAAGAGTTGGTTTTGGAGTTCTTCGAGATCCATCAGCGACCTTCCAATCCCGTGCGATGTGCCCCCTGTGTCAAATGGTCACCCCCACTAGTGGGTTTGTACAAAGCCAACTTTGATGCGGCCTTATTTGATAACAATGAGCTGGCTGGGATTAGTGTGGTGGTTCGGGACAGCTCAGGTAACATTATGGGAGCGTTGAGTCAAAAAATAGCCAGACCCCAATCTATGGAACATGCCGAAGCTCTTGTTGCTTATAGTGCTATGATCCTGGTGAAAGAACTAATGTTATTCCAAGTTTGTTTTGAAGGGGATTGTCAGCAGGTCACTCAAGCCATCAATGCGCCTGGAGCCTGTTGCATACTGTTTGGTCATATTATAGAGGAGATTCGATGTAATAGCTCATCTTTAGTAGGATGTTCTTTTTTACATGTTCGTAGGGAGGGTAATAAACTGGCCTATACCTTTACTAGAAGAGCAGTTTTATTTGCTGACACTGATATATGGGTAGAAGAGCTATCTAATGATTTGGAAGATGTATTCCGATCTGATTTAGTTTAATAAATTCACTTACCTCATTCTCAAAAAAAAAAAAAAAAAAAATGTCATACATAGCTCATTTAAGTTAAAGTGTATTATTTACTCAAAAAAAAAATAAAATAAAAAAAGTTAAAGTGTATTAAATGTATACCATACGTAATTTAATTATGCTTTATTTTAATTAAACTTATTTATATATTTTTAGACATGTCAAGACTCCTTTTTTTTTTTTTTTTTTCTTATAAAGATGTAAAGACTTATTTGATATAAATATTTTTATTTTTGTAAGAAAATATCATAAGTTAAATCAAAATTACAAACATTCCATGTATAAGCAATAAATAAATATTATATATATATATATATATATATATGTTTGTGTGCATGTGTTATTCTTTGGATTTAATTTAATTTTTTTATATTTAGCTTGACCCTCCTTGAAAAAATTTTCTAACTCCGCCACTATATCTATGCTAGGGTTAGAGAAGAGTTTGGATCTTATAAATCCAATTTAATTATGTGTTTATCCAACAAAATTAAGTGTATGTCTTTGTTTTATCTTAATAAATCAACAAAATGCATTGGCATTTCATACCACCATATTCTGATTTGACCTGTGCAACCCTATTAATGGTAAAACAAAAAAGCATATTTGATTTTTTAAAATATAAATGGAATAGATTTAGAATGGAATGAGGTTGTAACCCATGCAATGCACAAGAAAGTTTAATAAAATATGGTTTTTTCTTATTTTTATTTTTGTTGTCTAAATGTGAAATTGGATAATTATGGATGCTAATTGCTAATTGAACTACAAGGCTCTTAACAATTTATGATAATTATTATAGTTGGGAGTGAGGGGTTTGAATCCTAAATATCTTCATTCGATAGTTGGTCATCTTATTCAGGATACTCTGGTTTTTGTAAAATCCTTACAGAGCTTTAGTTTTTCTCATACCTATATGCCAGGTAATTCTATTGCCGATGCCTTGGCAAAGAAAGCTAGATTTGGTTCTTCATTAACTGTCTGGATGGAGTCTATTCCTTCTGATATCTGTACTCTTGTTTCGGTTGACAAGCATTTTCTTGATTAATAAAACCTATCTGAACAGATTCTCAAAAAAGGGAAGAAGTTATTAATGGACATTTATTATGATTATATTCTATCTCAGATCAAAAAAATAATTGTGTTTGTATATGAAACTATATATGCTTCCATTTAAAGAGATAAGATCAACTGAGAGAGAGAGAGAGAGAGAGAGAGATATTAAATGTAATAGGATTTGGCACATGTCTGAAATGTAAAATATTTTGAGGGATAAGATTTGATTTGCTTTTTTTTCCCCCCGGAAGTAATCCATTACCATTTCTATATAATAATAAAAAATTAAAAACATTATATATATATATATAAATATATATTTATATATATATATATATATATATATATATATGTTGGTTGATAAAATCCACAAACCAACCTATTACCATGTCTATTCACACCGTAACTAGCTATCTTAAACGCCGACTAAAAAAAGTAATAGTTTTTTTTTTGGTGAGGGGGGTTGGGTTTGGTATTTGCTCTTTTATATAATTTTATAGATCTTATACATACATTATGTGCTAATGTGAAACTTATGTAGCATTTAAGTATTGCCAAGTTTCCTTTTTACGTAAAGTATGAAGATAAAACAAAGATCAATTAAACATTTTAAAAAAATTACAGAAAAGGACAACCGCACTAATTTAATTCCCTAATCATGGTTAAGAGAAGTATCATCGTTAACAACTTTGAAAGTTTGGTTGGTAAACACAATATCAAATATATAGTAGGACCATTTGAGGAAGTGATGCAAACTCAATTCTTCTACGACCACACATATTTTGTCATAACTTGCTATTGAAGCAGTTTTCTGTGAATTGTGAACAATCACTTTCATATAAACCTACTAGTTTTCCTTATCACTCATAATTAATCACATTGGAATTATTATAAAATTGTGCACTAGGTTTTCTTATGCAAAGTACATGATATGAACTAGGGTTTCCGCTCATCTAAACCATTCAATTCACTCCGTACCATTATTCATAGCCACTCAAAAACGTAATTAGCAACAATCAAAAACCCCACAAATGATTGGCAGTATCTCCATCGGTTTGCTTTCCAACAAGGAGGCCAATAATGCTTGGATTTATAGATTGGCTTTTACTCTCAAAAGCAACAATGGTTCTTTCTCACACACCACCCCCCCCCCCCCCCCCCCCCCCCCACAAAAAAAAAAAAAAGAAAAAGAAAAAGAAAAAGAAAAGAAGCAGCAACAATGGTTTGTCCAGAATGATTCCAGGTAGCGCACTTAACCCAATCATCAATCTTAGCCAAACAAAATAAACAATAATGCTCGTATCACACTCACAAACACACATATTTTGTCACAACTATCTTACGTGACAGATTGTGATTGATTATTTGTTATTATCATTTGTACTTATTATTTTTTATCTACCACTCATAGTTTGTTACGTAAGACAATTGTGGCAAAATGTGTGTATTTGTGTATAACATTAATGTAAAATGGAATCACATCACAAATTACATATCAAATATGGAGTCAGCATCCAACAAATGTTAATGTCCTTACAGAGAATGCACCATAATACCATTGATTTTTTTTGTTGTGGGGGGGGGGGGGGGGGGGGGTGTGTAATAGTCTGTGGCATTCACCCTTGATAATGGACGTTGATGAAGTGGAATTTATAATGATTAAGAAACTTTTTTTTTTAATACCATATTATGAAACCTTACATATATTGATACTTTGCTCAGCCCCTACAATATTAAGTTGATTAAGTCAAGCACGGATCCCTCATTGTGTTACCTTAAAAGATATAATAAATCCAAGGACATAACTTTTATTATAACTTGTTGAAATTATAGATTATGAGTGGCGGACAATCACTTTTTTATGTTCTCCACTAAAATTTATTTAAAAAAAAAAAAAAAAAACCTTATAGTTGACCAATTCAATAAGTTCTAAAAAAAAGGTTGAAAAAAGAAAGAAAATATCAATTGAAGATATGGGAATATGCTAGTACTACACACATTTTGCCACAACTATTCTACATGGTAGATTGTGATTAATTATATAATTTTTTCTCTACCCCTCATAGTTTGTCATGTAAGACAATTATGGCAAAATTTTTGTGTTTGTTTATACCATTATTGAAAAATGGTATTATGGCCAAATTTGTGTGTTTGTTTATACCATTATTGAAAAATGGAATCACATCACAAATTACTTATCAAATATGGAGTCAGCATCCAACAAATATTAATGTCCCTATAGAGAATGCACCATGACACCATTGATCCCTTAATTCTTTCTTTCTTTTTGGGGGGAGGGGGGGTGGGGTGGGGGCGGTGTTAATAATCATTATTAACACAGGAGTTGACGGTAGAGAAACAAAAGTAGGATAAAAAATTGTTCCAATTTGGTTAAACAAAAAGAAATTTGTTATACCCTTGATAATGGATGTTGATGAACTGCAAGCTACAATTATTATTAAACTTAATTTTTTTTATTTTTTTTTATAACAGATTACAAAACCTTACATATATTGATACTTTGCTGAACTCCTAGAATATTATGTTTGTTAGGTAAAGTGTTCTCCCTTCTTCTTCGTATAATGATATAATAAATCTAGAGATATAACTTATATTTCAACTTGTTGAAGAATGGTAGAAAATTACTTTTACATGTTTCTACTACTGTTTTTTAACTTACAATGGACCAATTCAATAAATTGTGCAAATATATATATATATATATATATATATAATAAATAAAATTGTAAGCATGGGAATATGCTTGTATACCCTAACAATTATTCAGTCCAGAGTACAGTCCGCCTGCCTCTCATTGAAGCGGACAAAACCTACAAGTCTGAATTGTCTTTATGTTAGAGGAGGACAGAGTTGGGACTCCACCCAATGGACCTTAAAAAAGAAAAAGAAAAAGAATAAAAAGAGAGATTATTTGCAGAAGATTCATGCGGTTAGATTCAAAGACCAAAGGACAACTATCTCCATGGCATCTATTAAGACATTTAAACTATAGAATAAAAAATAAAAAATAAAATCTAGAACTATAAAATTTTTTACAACTTTTTGTTACAATTGGGACGTGACAGAGTGTAATTAGTGAAAAAAAAAATAATGAATTTACATATAAATAATGATTAATCACCCATCATCTGTTATGTCAAAATTGTAGAAAAAAAATTGTAAAATAATTTGTAGTACTAAAAAAAAATCAACTCTTCTGCCACGTCCCGTCCTGAAGAATATTTTCGGCCTCCTATTTTCAGTAAAATCTATCTATCGTCAAATCATGAAATATATATGGGTAGATTCTATATTTAAATGCCGCCAGCTACAATTTGGGGTTCGAGAGACTACAATTTGTTGTGTTCCGCCGGACAAAATTACAGCTTTAATCCAATAGAGCAATGCTAGAGCTTTAAGGGACACAACCGCACCCACACACTTTGCCTAAACATTAAAGACCCACTCTGGGCGGTCCAAATCCGAGTGAGTGTATTTGCATTCATTCTCATTCAGTCAGTCATTCACCACTTGTTTTGTGAACTTAACGTGGGGTCAAAAAATACATGCGGCACACACTTGAATGCAAATTGGGAATTATATCAATCATATTTATGCGTACAGGTGTATAACACAAACCAAGACCACATATTGGTTGCGTGTTCCAAAGTAAGAAAAGCCCAAAGTGCGTAACTTTCGTCATCCATCGTTAATGACAAATGAAGTAAAGTCAAAAAATTAGTCAGCACAAAATCCTTACTTTGAAAGAGAGTCTACTCCAATCCCAAAAAAGAGAGAGAGAGAGAGAGAGAGAGAGAGAGTCTACCACAGCATTAAGTCACCATCCAATGTTGTAAACCGGTATAAGTATTCCGGTATAAGTCACATCCACCAGAGTATAACTGTATAAGTCAATTCAAAGCGCAGTGGTTTGGAATATGTGCGTACGTGTATATATATATATATATATAAATAAATTCAATATTATTTCAACCAACATTTTTCTTCATAAGATCTATAATGTTATTGATTTTTTGTGTAGGTGAGATTAAATTTTTAAATCTCTTATTTGACGATAAAGGGTTTTACTGATTGAGTTAACTAAATCTTACAAATGATTTTTTGCTTCCATTAGAAGATCTTTACAAGTTTGGTTCAGATACATGTGGCTAATGAAGGAATTTTAACGTCAACAAAATTTAATTTATACAACCATAAGCCTTATGAAGAGCTATGCAGGGACAACATCCGGTTCCAAAGGTGATGACCTGCCGTCCACTGTGCCACCCTCTGTGGTCTCTTTAGACTCCTTATCTTCATCTTGGAACCCTTGCTTAAACCTATCATAATTTGTGGACTCGCTTGACTTGAACGGGCGCTCCCCTAATATTCGAACCAGGTCTTCTTGATTAAGGACCTCCTTTTTAAGCAAAAGCTCTGCTACCTGCTTTACATGCTCTTTGTGCTCCTCTATTAGCTGAATAGTGCGATCATAGGCCTTACCCACCCATTCTCTAACTTCCCCGTCGATAATTGCACCAGTTTTACTGCTGTAGGGCTTGGTCATCTCAAATGCATCATCCCTTTGAGGAAAAGAAAGAAGACCCACCTTGTCACTGAAACCATAAACTGCAACTTGGGCATAGGTCATCTTGGTCACTTTCTCCAAGTCATTCTGGGCTCCAGTTGAGATCTTCCCCAACAAAACCTGATCCAAGAGAAATATCACAGTACCATAATTAAATGACTCAATGAGAATTTTATCAATCATGGCCAAACATAACCAAGTTTCTATACTTAAAGAAACGTGGGCCTATAAAGGCAGACCAGCATCAATACCTACTAACCACGGCCTTATATGTTGGCCATCGCCCAAAATTGCTTTAATATATGTGTACTTGAAACACATATACCACAAATATCAACTGATGTGATAATTATAAACTTTATGATCTCCCTGTTTAAGTACCGTTCACATGGTATTCATGAAATGGATAATATATACATATCAGCTTTTAAACTACAAGGAAACATCCAGGAAATTAGAAATTGCTGTATCCCCCCTTTCTTCAGCAAGGAATGATATGTTCCACAAAAGGTAATATTTCACATGAAGAAAGTGAGAAACAAAGTATTGACATTCCCTAATGTCTAGAGCTAAACCTCAAGAGTTGAGTCTTTTTTTATTGGGAATAGCATGCACCTGGTGGTTCATGAACCCACAACCTTATCATCTACATCGCTCTTACAAGTTCAGTCTTAAGTATTATGTCCTATCCTTTTTGGAGGAAATTTTCCATTTAACATGATTTTTGAAACATTTCGTTAATAAACATGTTTTTTGAACTATTTTGTAAACTAGCATCTCGAGTCTTTGAGAATCAACTTTGGTATTTCTAGTGCTGGCGTGGAACAATTTATCCACGTGGAACCCGAATTCTATAGAAGTAAATCTGAGAAAGAAGAAGAAGCAGATCCAACAAAGAAGAAGAAGAAGAAGAAAAGATAAATGGCAGATCTGAAGAAGAACAGAAGAAGAAGAGAACGGCAGAAAACACAGGAACTCGAGTCTTTTAGAGACTCAAGTGTTAGAGCCTTGAGATGCTAGTTTGCTAAATAGTTTTGCAAACTTGACAATTAACTCAAATGTTCCAAAAATAATGCTAAATGCCAAAAAAATCCATCCTTTTTGTCTGGTAATGTAATTGTAAAAAAACCATTTAAAGACTAAAATAGTTCTGTTCACATTAACTACTTAAGTATCCAAAAGTTGTTGAGAGATTCAGGGGAGAGGGGAAGAAATAGACATAGCTCTTCAATCAATTGTCATGGAACATTCATTACCTATATAAAAAAATAAAAACTTTTATGAAACTACTTTGTGCTAGTGGTCTCATCAACTTTCTACGCGCAGACACAAACATATAAAGTTCTATGCTCTGTTTATTGCGAAGATATCACTGGAAAAGAGGAGGAAAATTAGAATCTCAAATAATTTCAGAACCTGAAAGTTCACATTCCGTACAGCTTCTAAGCAATGAAAATGATCATTATCTATCAATAAATAAAAACCATAAGAACGAAAACACTATAACATTAGTGAAAGAGAAACGAAGTACATTATGTACAACCAATCACATGGTACATGAATTATGCACAACATAGTTCAGACCCACACCTCATGGCTCACTATATTTGTCCATTGAAGAGTTGAAGCCAAACTGTATTTCAAAATCTCAATTACGAGAAATTCTTTGAAAAAATGCCTATAAGTACCTTGATAATAGATCAGTACGTACCACTTTTAAGCAAGTCCCTAATAAGTCATCCAGAAAAAATGCAGAAAGAAGGGAAAGAGGATCGGTAAAATCACCTGCTCAGAAGCTCGACCACCAAGGGTCATGCAAGTCATATCAAAGAGCTGCTCTTTGGTCATTAATAGATTTTCATTGGGAACATATTGAGCAAAACCCAGTGCTGCTGTACCACGGGGAACAATGGTAACTTTAAGCAAGGGTTCAGCATGTTCCAAGAACCATCCAGCAACAGCATGACCAGACTCATGGTAAGCAACAGTACGCCGTTCCAACTTGCTTATTACCTGCAGAAAGAAATGGGTAATGGCTTACATGTCTTCAAAAAAAAAAAGGACTTAATAATGACTTTTTTGTTAAGAGTTTAGGTCCACCATCAAATTAATGATGCCATCAGCACACAGGAATTTATAACACACTGCAGGTCAATCGCCAAATCAACTGATGCATCAGCAGTTAACAGAATTATTCCATATGCCAACATTCAAGCAGCTATCTTTTAATATTTGGTTTTTAACCTCAAAAATGTAAATTTTTTCAACATTGAAAGTCTGAAAGACATGCTTACACAGAGACAAAAAAATCAACCAACCAAGTTAGTGGGTGATGGCAAATACTCCAGATCAGAAATAAGTAAAACATGAACCAACCAGGTTACTGTGGGGTGGCAACTACTCCAGTACTTCCATTCAGAACTATAGACCAGTATCAATAATTTTTTTTTTTTTTTCTCTGCTTAAATAGCAAAACTTTCAAGAAATGATGCCCTTTCACCCTTGACATCTAATTTTTCATACCTTACAAATATCATATTTACAATTCAATTCTTTCTATAGTTTAGTGTTTGTAAAATGTACACAAAGCCACTGTCATTTATAAGCTATAGTTTGGTCACTGGAGGATCCTAACAAGCACATTTGAGAAAGATTTGAAACCAAAGCCTCCCAACAAGGCAAAAAAATGGCAGCACCTGGGTAAGAGCTCACTAAAGTGGCTAAAGCTAGCCAGCGAGCTTTTGCTCTTAGTGATTAATCTATCCCTTCCTTTCCTTATCTGTCAGTGCGCTTGAGGCTTAAAACACTGGGAGAACTCTTAGCTGTTGCCGCAAAATTAGAGGCTGCAAATTGTTGCAAAACTCTAATGAACTAAACTAAAGAACACGAGAAAAAAAGAGTTCTGGTCTTCCTTCATTTAAGATTTTGTTTTCACTTTTGACATCAGACAATAAAATTCTTTAGAGACTTCAAATTCCAAGAAAGAAGTCTTTTTTCAGTACATTTAATAATGAGTTCTAGGTTAAAGGGCTTTTACGAGTCAAAGATTAAGGGCTTGATAAAGTAATTTGTTCTGCAAAATACTTAACTTCTACGAAGCGATGGTTTAAGTGAGAAAATTTGGGAAGGTTTCTAACATATAAACTAATAATAAAATCAAATCAGTTTGAAATGTAGCTTGGGAGATTAGTCAAAAATATACACTGAGTCAACTGCTTTTTCCCAGAGTATGGCAGTCATACTGAGTATATGCATACAACATTAGTACAATGTTCTATATAAACAAGTACATGCATGAGATAGAGATTACCCTGTTCTTCTTTTCCAGACCACCTATAACCCTGTCTATAGCTGCCTCAAAATGTTCCATTGTAATCACTGCACTCTCATTCCTTGCAGCAATTAAAGCAGCTTCATTGCAGACATTAGCAATGTCTGCTCCAGCAAATCCAGGAGTAAGGGCAGCAAGCCTTTGAGAGTAGTATGATGGCTCATGATCCAGTTTCAGCTTCTTCAGATAAATTTGAAAAATCTGATTACGACCTTTGATGTCAGGTTTATCAATTGTAATTTGACGATCAAACCGACCAGGCCTCAACAAGGCTTTATCTAAAATGTCGGGCCTATTTGTACCAGCAAGTACAACAACTCCAGTAGTGGTTCCAAAACCATCCATCTCTACAAGTAATTGGTTGAGAGTACTTTCACGCTCATCATTTCCACCTGAGAAACCTCCACGCCCCCTAGCCCGACCAATTGCATCTATCTCATCAATAAATATTATACTGGGTGCACATTGTCTTGCCTCTTGAAATAAGCTTCTAACCCTTGATGGCCCAACACCAACGAACATTTCCATAAAATCTGACCCAGATATAGATAAAAAAGGGACAGCAGATTCACCTGCAGTTGCCTTTGCAAGAAGCGTCTTCCCAGTGCCTGGAGGGCCCACAAGAAGTGCACCTTTTGGAATTTTAGCTCCTAATTCCTCATACTTCTTTGGATTCTTGAGGAAATGAACAAACTCCATGATTTCCTGCTTTGCCTCATCACAGCCAGCTACATCTTTAAAATATACCTGGACACCATATGAGACATCAAAAGGGATGATCATGCTGATTAGCTCTCTTGAATTTCATTTGCTATAATTTTGAAAAACAAAATAAGATAAAAGCAATGTGATAATGCAAAGTGGAGTAACGGAACCCCAGAATAACCTTGTTTTTTGCGTTCTTATCCACTTTTGTAATATGAGCTTTTCCAATGTTGAATATTCCGCGGCCACCTTTTCCACCAGAACCACCAACACCAAATCCACTTTGCATTCTTCGCCCCATGAACCAAAGGGATCCTAAAAGCAATACTGTTGGGGCAAACCTCATCAATTCTTGGTACCAATTCACTTGAGAAACATATGTTACAGGGACATAATCATGAGGGTCAATCCCTAATGCTTCTTGCGCTTCCTGCAGCTTCTCCTCAAAAGATTCAACACTTCCAATTGTAAAATAGAATTTATACTGGCTTGCATTTCCATTAGTAGGGGTATCATTGATAGGGCTTTGTGCAACATCATCATTGGTCTGATTTTTAACACGTGGTGAGCTCCTCACATACACTTTTGCAACTGATTTGTTTGTAACAACAATGCGATCCACCAGACCAGGTTCAAGTAGCTTGTTTTTGAATTCTTGGAAGCTAATCTGAGCAAAGACATCAATAAGCTATCAAAGAGTTATAAGAACAAAATATTACAAAAACCAAAAGACACATCAGAAATAATTTATCTGTATCTAGAGGGGGAATAGTGTCCATTTGGAAACAACTTATCTAGGCTTTTTACTAAAAGTGTGCTAAAGTATACTTGTATTTAAAAGAAGTGAGGTTTTAAAAAGTTGTACATAAAAGCTAAAAGCTAAAAGTTGAGCTTATAAGCTCAAGCCAAACGGACACTCAAGAATATTCAATACCACAAAGTTCTTTCTTCATCCAATAATAATATTACAACATTCAAAATCATCAGGTTAAAAGAGGTCATTCATTGCATGTCTATGTTAAATTTAAAAAGACTAAAGATTAATCAGTAATGTGCAGAAGTTGGACTCCAAATGAATATCAATGGAAAGTCAAACACCAAAATCATTAACACTCACATACACCAATAGCGGGGAAAGGAAGGTGCAATAATATTTTATCAGCAGCCAGAAGAAGGAAGCATGGAGCCATTGACCACAGTGCATAAAAGTAGAATGAAATATAAATTGTTGTTTACAATACATACCAACTATTTCAAATATCCATTAGATTGGTATGTATGGTAAACCTGATGACAACAGACAAATACTGGTAGGTGACCTTAATTCACCAAAGGCAGCAACTTAATGCAACCTACACATCTACTAGAAACCAATAAACTCATTGCTGAAATAGTACTGAACGATCTGACCTGCTTTTGATCATGAGGACCGAATAAAACTGATGAAAAGATAAAGGCAATGAACAGTAATGGAGTGATTAAACTTTGGAACTGCTTCACCAAGTTCTCCTGGGAATTCCCATGATCACCACTATTTGAGTCCCCTAGAGAGGTACACAAAATATGAACATCATACGACCACAAATGACACTTTAGCATCAAAATTTTAAAATTATAATGAAAAGAAAAAAAAGGACCAGAAGTGAATAGAGAACATGCTACTGTAAACCAAACGAACATTGAAAATGCAGTTGTGCCTCAAACTAAGGACTAGAATGAGGCTGTACATCGAATTGATGGTCTTGGAATCATATTTAGCTACCAGTCCTATCACCAGCATCATCTATATGACATTAACACGGACTCCACAGTTCTAGTTCGCCACAACAAAATTTCAACAACAAAGTACACCTACCACCAGTATCATATAAAGGATGATTGAGGGAAAGTATTAGCAATACTTAAACAAAACCAACTGCCAGAAGCCTTGTAACTTAACTGGCAGGTTTCAAATGGAGACGTCTAGGTTCCTATAATGCACGAGTATGGATACGGGTATTGGTACGATGAGGGTACAGGTACGGGGATACAACATTTTTTGAAAAGCCTAGGATTCGATACATCGGAGATACGGCAATTAATTTATATTTATTTTTAGGTATGTTTAAATATTTTTGTACATAATTTATGTTTATTTTAATTTTTAAAATTAACAACAATAAAATGCTTGAAAACATATGTAAATTTAATTTAAAAGCAATACTAAACAACAAACAAGGACAATGACATTATAATATGTTGTCTCAAATATAATGACTGAGACTGATTATTGGCAAATTTATCAGACACTTTTTGGGTATTCATTTTTCCTATGAATTTAATGAAGAGTAAATATATAAATTATATAACAGAATAACAGTAAACAAGTGTGCAATAGCATATCACAGTGGCTAACCAACAAACAATATTATATTATATCACTATATCAATATCTCACAAGCCCACAGACCAAAATGATGCAATATATATCCTAATAAATTCCAAAGTCAGTAGGTAACGCAAGTCAAAACAAACAATATATAATAACATAACGAAGGCCTAAGGGCAATAAGGCTAAAAGCCCAGGCCACTAAGCAAGTGAGCAGCAAAACTGCCGTATCTGTGCATTATAGCTAAGTTCAAATTCCCCTCTCCCAACTATCAAATTATCAGAAATATTTTTTTGATAAGTAAAGGTTAAATCAAATCATCAAAAATATTTTTAAAAAAAAACAAACTATGATCATTGTTAATTAAATCCCATCAACAATCACCTTTTGTCAAAAAATAGAGAGTGATAAATAAACTTCTTGGTATTAAGCACTCTTATACATAATAGTAAACACAGCTAAAACTAACTAACCAACTAGTTAACAAACTAACTAATTACAAAAAACACAAAAGCAAATGTGGACAATATGTAGAGAAAATCTAACCTAAAAACTACAATCTCTAATCTAAAGATACAATTTCTGATACCTTTAACGAGTTGCGTGCGAACAAATAAATATTAGTATTATAAACGCAAACTCCGAAAGAAAATTGACAATAGAATTTGATCCATTTTCAACACAATTTATCATATATTACACAAAAAAAAATCGTTAGACTTTACCTTTCGACTCGGATTTCTGCTCTTTCCCTTTCGGAACTTCCTTCCTGTCCTTCGGGTAGTAATTTTCATATTCTACATTCACAAATTATTCAAAATAAACAAATTAAAAAAAAAAAAAAAAAAAGAACTTGCTGAAAAATCAGAAACGCTAATCATTGATTTACTTTTCTTATTGGGCGCTTCGCTAGAGAAAAATCGGCGAACCCTAGGGTTTGCGATGACGGAACTGAAATTCGATAAGTACGAATTCGAAACGAGTTGCTTCCCAGCTCCAAAAGAAGTGACGAAGCCCCTCACAAGCCCTAATCCGCCATCGACGCGTGAAATGCACGCACTTCCCGAAGAGGATGAGTGAGATTCGTTCGGTAACAACCTCCTCTCAGTATAGTTACCAGAATTTACATTCTGCGTAGCCAAACAGAGTTTTTATTTTTATTTTTTAACCAAAAATCATAAATCTGTCACCTAAAAATAGCATATTTTCTTTATTCAAAAGATAGAGAGGGAGAGAAAGTTTACTCTTTGGAACGAGGAACGAGTGGAGCGAAAAAGAGAGCGTCCGATTCTTGAGAAAATCATTGTATCGATGATCGGTACATGAATTGGCTGACGCTTGTGTTGTGTAAATAGTGTAATAGTACTTGAATGAGTATTAGACCCTGTTTGGTTGCCGAGAAAATTTCTAACTATGCTCCGGAAAATTGAAATATAAATGGAATGAGCTCAGCTAATATATCTATCTATCTATCTATCTGGGAGAGGGAGAGGAGAAGAGGAGCTGGGGGAGTGGGAAAAAGGGTCCTCTGTCTGTGAATAACCGTAACCGTATTTAGAGACCGCCTTCCTTTTTGTCTAAATTACTCGAATGCCCTTTGATAATGAATATGAATATGTCATTTGCGTAGGTCTGTTTAGCCATTATGCTGAATTTTAATACAAAGAAAGGAATCAGGATTTATAACATAAAAAATATTCTCAAGAAGAGTCCACTGAATGAGGTTTCTTTGACATGGGCTTTCAGGGGCCCTCTTGATTTCTCTCATACGGCCCAATTTCAATTGGACCTTCTATGTAAGTATTTCTATCCAAAGCTACTAGAGAAGATAGAAGGTGAACCACATATTCTTAATTGACCTAGTGACAATAATAATAAGTTAAGATAAGAATCCCGAGATCACCTCATGGTAAATTCTTTGTTTCACCCTTGGTCTCACTCTTACTTCTCATAAATTTGCACCATTTCCTTTCTTCTTTTCCTCTCTTTTCATTAATATACTATTTCATAGTCTCTTTTTGAACTCATCATTACCTACACAACTTTTTTTTTTTAATTTTAAGAACCGACACAACTTCTTTGCTACTTTACTTTGATTTCCCATCTTTTTATTTTCTTGTACTTCATTGAAAATTTAATCATAGTAGTTCCTTTTTCGAAAAACAATTCTATCTCACGTCACTTAAATAAATAAATAAATAAAAAAGAGTAAAGATTCATATTTTCAAGCTCATTTTTAAGGTTACTACCAAAAAAAAGAAAAAAAAAGATGATGTTCTAGAAAATATTTATGAAAAAATGACTCGTTTTCAAAAATATGTTAATGTTAAATCAAACAAAGTGTAATAAGAACTCGTTTAGAATGGCAAATGGAATGAAATTTAATGAATTTTTATAGAATATTCCTCCTATTACTCCATTGGAAATTTAATACGAAGGAATACTCATTTTATTTCCTTTCCTCCTAAGCTATTTTTTTTTTTTTTTGTTAAAATTGGAAGGAATTGAGTTGAATGGAAAATTTATTAACAAATTTTGAATCAAAATTCTGGTAATATCTCTATCATTTCTCTCTCACACGGGAAGTTATCAATTCTTGATTTGATGTTTTAACTTTAGTCCTCTTAAGGCTAAACTATTGATCCATTATAAATTATTGGGTTCCTTGTATGTAATAATGATGTTAAGAATGTGTGTTGTTTGGTTTTTATTTTTTATTTTTTTTGGATAAAAAGGGGTGTATTATTTAAATGTATAAACTTTTATATGTTTAGTTTTGAATTGATATTTTGATATAGTACAAAACTATTGTTGTACTACACAATCAACTGTAGAAAGCTAAAGAGTACGTGTGTTAACATCTTATTTTGCAACATACGAAAGCTTTTTTCTTAAATTATGTCTTGTTTTGGTTAATTTGTACAAGAGCTTTTTATGTTGTTGTATGGTCTATGAGGAAATACAGACAATCTGTTTTGTAAGAAATGAGAATGTATTGTTTTTTTTTTTGTTTTTGTTTTTGTTTTTGAAGAAAAAATAAAAAGAAATAAGAAATAAGGGCATTTTGGAAAAGCTATGGGAGGAAAATCTGAAATCTCAATCTTGCCTATAGAGTGAGACATATCTTGCCCATCAAGTTGTGACTCAAAGTAGTGAGGAAATTGGAATCTTGGATCACCATTGCCCTTAATCTTAACCCGTCTCTTACTACATCCACTTATCATAATTTTAAAATCTAGTTAATATTTATAAAAGTTCAACTTGGAATATCGACTATGAATTGTGTCAGTTTAGTCTCTTAATTTTAAAATCAAGTCAATGTCATCTATGGGTTTCCTTACCAAGTTAAAATTAAAAAAAAAAAAATTAATTATGAAAATTGACTTGATTTTGAAAATTTTACCCTCTCCATGATAATGTTTTAACTACTCTCTATTTGCTACATACATTAATTTTATTAAAGTTTAAATGCGAGTTGAGAGAGTTAATGTTGACATAATTCATAGTTGAAGAACGAAATTGCTCTTCATCCCATAATTGAAAGACCAAGTTAGTAAATTAACCTAAAATTAATTTGACTAGACATTTCTACCAAAACGAACTGAGAGAAAGAATTGAGTTCTACTAGCCGCGAACCCGTGAGTTGCGCGTGATAATTAGTTTTATAGTGGTTTTATTAATTATTATAATTTTTTTTTACAATTTAAACAAATCTAATAATGAGTAATGTATTTCGTAATTATATTTTTACTTATTATAGGAACAATCATAAATGTGATATAGGAATAATCCAAAACACCAAAAAAACGTAAACTAAAAAAAATTAATAAAACTTAACAATGATTAATTGAACCAATATTAGCATAAAATTTTGTTTTTTATAATCTATTAAGGTTATTTTCTTTGTAGAAATTATAATTTCGGCCACTCAAAACATATTATCAAATAAACAATTATTAACAAAATCTAAGAATTAAATTTCTATACATGCATTGTTATAAAATAATAATAATTAAAATAAAATTGTAAAAGTTAAAATTTGTCACCTATCTGATTATTTTCGTTTGGCTAACCTTTATTTTTCTTTAAATAAATGGCATTATAGAATACTTTTAATACAACTATTAAGAGTACTTTGTTCACCACAAAGGATTAGAAAATAAACAAAAATTAGTAAAGTCTTACAGTTTAACATCTAAATTGAGCACTATAAAAAATCATAAAATGTAACAGAATAAATACCAAATTATCCAAATCATGCTATGTAATAGAATAATATTATATTTTTATATGTTATATTTAATGCTTTAGAACACAATAGGATAACATTTAACAATCAAAGAGAATAAAAAAATAATAATAATAAAAACAATTTAAAAAACAAAACTAAATCGTATTAACCCAAAATAGAGTTTTAAAGAATATAAAAAATTATCAACCTAAAGTAGAGATGCAAGAAAAATAAAAAAATCCACCAAAAAATTTTGAGAGAGAGGGAGAGAGAGAGTACCATTTATTTTGTGAGAGAAAACTATGTATAGAATAAAAGAGATAGTGGCAAATTTATAGTAAGAAGATCTGAATAAGAAGAGACAAAAATAAAGGAAGATGAAGGGAAAGAGGAAGAATGATATTAATGTAGAGGGTAGTGGGGAAATGAAAATGTAAGGAAGGGAGAAAGATTGAAGAAGTAGTGGGGAGATGAAATGGTAAAGGATAGAGAAAAGTTGGAGAAGTACAAATATTAAAAAAATAAATGTTAAAAACAATTATAGGAAAAAAAAAAAAAAAAAACCTCTAAAGCTTGAAAGGCTTCAATGTTTTATTTTGTTTTTTTGCTTTTTTGTTTTTCCTTCTTTTAAACTGAAAAGATTCACACAAAACCCTAAAACTGAACTAAAAAGATTTTGGGTTGGGCTTGATAGTGAAACTAAATAAATAAGAGGTGAGCTGGATTAATTATATAGATTTATTGTAAGGTGATAGTGGAAGTAAATAAATAAGTAGTGGACTGCATTTATAGGACTGAAAATTATAAAAACCATTTTAAAATTGTAGGACAATTTTTTTTTAAATGACGTGACAGCTGATGTGGCAACATGAGAGTAGTAGCATTAAATGCTACGCTTCAGTTTTTAGTAATATATAGATAGATATAGATATAGATTATGAGGTACATGTGAAATTTCTTGCATAAGATTCTCGAATCAATCAAGTTAAAATAATTTTAAAATACAATAAGATTGTTCCTTGCTATATATATTAAACAAGATTGAAAAACTACATATGATCTTAGCATGTTTTCTTGTTCTTATACCTAATTATTTAATCTCACATGACAAGAAAACCATAAAAGTAAACTTTAATATAATGCTAGATGCCTATATCAAAACATGTAGCTGAATAATTAGTGGACCAAGACAGAGAAGAAGGCGAAGTAGGAGGTGAATGGTAAGACGAGCAAGAAGAGGAATTTGAGGATGTATTGGTTGGAGGATTTCGAATCATGAATGGCACCATATCTTCAAGCAACCCTTGTGAGCTCATTCCTTCTTCTTTGTCCCATTCTTGTGAGCAGACCTCAGATGTGATTAATAATGGCGAAGTAGCTAGATTTTCTGGACTTTCTTGGACTTCTTTTGTTTGTTGGGTTTCATGGTCTTGGGGCTGTTGGGCTTGTGAGATAGACTTCTTAGGCTTCTTGGTTGATGGATTGACATAGGATTGGCTAGGTAAAAAGTATGGGTAAGCAAAGTGCAAGTGAAGCCCTTCATATGTGATGATGAATGTCTCAGGTTCCTCGCGAGACCTCTCTACCTGTTTCTTTGCACTGCACCTTGGATTTGTACACCTATAATAGCTCCTGTGTTCCATCAAAATCACAAAGATTGATGAGAATTGTTTTTGATAAGAATAAAAGTTAATATATTTGTATCATTGGTGAGGGATTTGAAGCCTGAATATTTTCATTTGAAATACTAAATAGTGTCAGTTAAACTATAAGATTCTTGACAGATATTTTGATATTTGAGAGGCTAAAATAAATGCTACCCATAAATTAGAGGGACCCCACATCTTCTATTTTTCCTTATGGTGACAACTTGTCCCCTTCATTTCTACCCTTTAATCAATTTAAAATATTTGCTTACATGGAGCCAACTTTAATATAATATGCCATATTTGGAGAAAGGCTAAAATTAGCACATCATATTTTATTCCAGTAAGTGTGTGTTTGGCAAAAATTAAAATGTCAACTTATTTTACTATTCAGCTTATTTTTGCTATTATTCATGGGCCCCACTGTACTTTTTGATACTATTTTTGAGTCTTATTGTACTATTTTAACTAATTTTTATCTTTATCTACAATACTTTCAGCAAAAAGTTTTTAATTTTAGTAAAATAAGAGAATTTCAAACAAATCCTAAGCTTTTTTATTGAATGAACATACACAATATATATATATATATATATATATATATATATATATATATATATATATATATATTTGTGTAGATCCCATAAGATAATAGAGGTTTCTCATACTTGATACGTATATACATCTTCACCCCTCTCACGTGCTAGAGACTCATAATGACTATGGGGCTTAAACATTATTTAAGAGAGAGATTATACACATAATGATACATAAGATAATTATTGATCTATACAAAAAGAATACTAAATAAAATAAATCAACACTAATAATTTCCTATTGTCCTAATGTCCTTTAGTGTTGTAAAAGGCCTTTAAGAATTAAGACAGCTTAAACTAAGAAAAGAACATTGGAATTGGATAGTGGGCATCCAGTTTTTTGACTAGTTTAAGTGGATGGTTGGTTGTATGAAACATCTTTCTCATATGGGGTGAACCATATAATTGTGAGATTTACTTCATATGAGAGAGATGTTACATGCAATCTTTACGCAAATCATCATTTCGTTTAAGTGGCCTTTCCCATGGAACAAAAAGAACCATTGCGGGGAGAGGAAAAAACAAGTAAACTTACTTTGCAATCAAAGATTGGGCCTCACTGGCCCTGGTGATTATCATTTCTCTTTAGAAATAAATGGTCCCAGGGAAGCCCGAATTAAAAAAATGACAAGACCCCAGTGCCTCATATTCTTATAACTGTCTAATGCTTCCACGAAAGAGTTTATAGACGAAAAAAATTTAACAAATATTTTTTACCAAAAAAAAAAAAACAAATATTGATAGGATACGCCGTTAGTAGTAAATAAAAAAATAATGCTAATAGTGAATTCAAATATAAGAACTAGTAAGAATTTGACAATTGTAAAATAAATATTATGAAATTTTTTGAATTAGTAGCATTGCTTGGCTGTTATGTCACAATGTCAAACTTAAGTTCTTTTAAAATCATAACTTTTGCCTCAATAAAATATTGTGAGTAGTTGTTTATAACCTTCATATGAACCTAGACAACGACTTGTAATCTATTATCTATCCACTAGGTAGGTTTTGATGCCAAAACTCTTCTATACAAATTTTCTATATTTTTTTTTTTTTTGGTACCACTCTATGTTCTACCAATAATCACTAATAACCATGTGTATAATTGTTTTCCATTTTAAATTTTAATTATTTTATAAAGAAAGTGAATCAAAATATAGTAAGTAGTGATTGGTGAAATATAAAGTGATCCATAAAAATTAAAAAGTGGTACAGAAAATTTGTATCCAAAACTCTCCATGTTCTCAGTTTCGAAAAGATTGTAAAGCCAGAAGTTAACTCACATAATTCAATTTTAAGAGTTTCTGTGCGCGTTTGGTGGCCAAGAATGTTATGACCGAAATGGTAAAACAGCAGGAAAAAGTTACCTAGGATTTGGGCTATTCTTGATGGATTTCTGTCCATACTTCCTCCATTTATATCCATCATCATTCATCGGATTTCCATAGCTTTTGATTTTCAGAGTATACTTATTCTCAACCTTATTTAAACTTCTGTCCAACATAGAAATTCTGCAACAAAAAGCATATATTCGTATCAAAGATTTCATAATTTAATTTGTCAAAAACTAAAAAGGTCTAAAAATGAGTCCAAACCTGGCTTGTGGGAGTTGCTGGGGTTGGTCCAAATTCGGGTTTGACACTGATAATGCATTCTCAATATCTCCAATTGTAGGCCCGGAATAGACAGTAGAGATGAACCGGTTAATGGCTTCTTCATCAAAAGGACTACTTGTTTTCAATTCAGTAGTACTCTCAGGTAGCACAGAGAAAGGTGATTGATTGTCAAGAAGCTCTCTCACAAGCTCATCTTCCAACCCATCTGACCAAGTACGCATTACTTCCTCCATTACTGTATTGTATGCCTAGCTAGGATAACTAAGTTAAATAGTGCATATATAGAAGAAGATGAAGAAAATTTAGCTGTTAGAAGAAGAAGAAGGTGGTGAAAGAATTAAAGATAATGATAATGATAAGATGTTTAATCTAGGAGGGTTCATAAACAGGAGGGAGAGAATGGAGCAGATAAAGAGAAAATTGTGACGTCTATGTGTTTGCCCTCTTGACTTTTAAAGAAAGAGTTGCTGTGTTTCAGTGTTTCTGCTTTGTATGTATTCGGCTTTGACTTTAGCTAAGAATTCTAGCTATCCTTGTCAACGGTAACATTTTTGGTTAACTGCTCTACTGGGGCACCGCCCCATTATTTCTCTAATGGTGATTCTTTGTGTCCAAGGTAAATTTTCACAATAGTTTTGTTCTTTCTCAAAGAAATTTAATAAGTTCTTTGTCAAATATAGATGGTCCAGATTCTAGGGGATTTGGTTATCTAAACATACATTCAAGATCTGGTGCTGAAATAGTGTAGATGGGGTGTCACATTTTTGTAGTACTTATCTTTACTTTACTGCGTGCTTTTGTATTTTCAAATTGTATCTTTGTCTTCTTATATTTTCTGATGGGATAGATGCATTAAGGTGGACCAAAGCTACCTGATCCATGACTAAAGTTCAACCAAAGCAAAGGTCAACCACTAAAGAATTATTAAAAAAATCCTTCAGATTATTTTTTTGAAGTGTTTTTCAATGGCATCAGATTCTTTGATAGATAATAATGGAAAGCTGTATAAATTATGATAAATTTAGTGTGTGAAGTATTTTTATTAGTATTGTAGGGACAGGGTTTACAACTCAAACCCAAAAGATATGGGATTGTAGGTCAATGAACCTGTTACAATAAATTTATAGAGAGTGGGTCAAAGAATTAAGTCCTAGTAAATCTAACAACAAATAGGATGGGTTCGAAGGATAACCATGCCAAAACAAAGTACGTAAGGTTGGATGAATGTGTTGCCGAGGAAGCAAATATTTGTATATATCAATGAAACTTATTACAAGTGCAATTTTTATTGTTACCATCCCCACCTTTCTGTTTTTCCCCCCTCCCCCTTTATACTCCCATCCCCCTCCTTTTCATTCTTTCATGTGTAAATTTTCATTGATAGTCTTAATACTTGTCCCATCAGCCCCTCCCTAAAGTCTTTGGGAGTAGCTATAGGGCTAAAAAGCATTGCTTAGTCAACTGCAGAGCATTCAATGCGATATTAGCAGCTTTTCCTTAGATATTTCATAGCTCTCATTTGTCCTTTTTCTTCTTGATACCTATCCTCTATAATGGAATGGTCCGGAGCGTTGCTCTTGATGGCAGACTATACCCTCTGACCTCGGCCTTGCCCAACCGAGGAGGGATTCTTCCTCGGGGCACCCCCCTAGGTGGCTTTAGTAGGATTTTTCTCTTCACTTACTAATACAGATCCTTACGAAAGTGTTTTACCCATCCTCGGATTGTTTGGCGTACTTGGGTTGGGCCCTTGGCCCAATATATATGTGGATGTGGGCTCCTGGGCCTTTCTCCCCTACAAGTATAAATCACAAAGTATGATCCAAAATATCCAAACTCAAGAATATTTAATTTTTGTAGGAATGATTGATTTTAAATGTGAAAGCGTTTATAAAACTATTGAATGTTTTGATACCTGGTTAAAAGTCTTAATGGCTATGTATTAAAACTGTGCAAAACAACTTCAACATTAGAAGCACATAAATATCAAGAAGAATATTCTTGGTTTGAGAGGTCTCAACAAATTCCCTGTAATAGTTAATTTATTAATTTTATTTTCTTAATCCGAGATGTGAAACCTCACATAAAATAATAAAAATCATTTAAATTTTAGATTTTTTAGAAAATGATATTAGTTATAAGAGCATCTGTATCAGATGTAGCAAATGTGTCAAATGTCAAATATTTGGCACATTTGCCACACCAAACACAAAAATGAAGCTTTATCAAATGTTCCAAATTTCAAAAATTATACAACACCGTTACAGTACCATCTCAAATATGAGACGATACAGACAGATGTTGCAAAAAATTTTATTGTTTTATATTCTCTTTTCTCTCTCCTCTTTCTTTATTTTTTCTTTTCTCTTCTCTCTCACTCACCAGTTCCCTCTCTCTTCTCCTTGTACCGGTTCCCTCTCTCTTCGACCAATCTGGGATGTTCACTAAAAGCGAAGACGGCATAGCTCCGATGACGACAACACGCTCCTCCACGCTCGATCTTGTCCACACTCAGCCATGCTCAATCTCGCCAATCTCACCCTGAGGCCACCGTCAATCTTACCCTCTTCCCTCTCCTCTCTATCTGCCTTTCACTTTACCTTTCTTTGGTTGTGGATTTTTTTTTTCCTTTTGCTGCAATTTGGGTTGATATGATATTGGTGAGTGATTGTGGTGGTTGGTTTGTAGTAGAGGTGGGGTTGTAGTGGTGGTGATGGTAGGTTCTAATATGATGGGTGAGCTGTGGGTGATGTTGGGTTGTAGGGGTGGTATGGGTTTTGTGTTTGTTTTTTAAATTGTAGGCAGTAGGTGGTGGTTCAGTTGATTTGGGTGGTGGTGGGTTGTGGGCTATGGGCGGTGACAATGGTAGTGGTAGTGGGCTATAGGGGTGATGGCTGGTGGTGGCTGTCAGTGTTGTTGATGATAATGGGGGAGGGAATAATATATTATTTTAATGTGTAGTAAATATTATTTTAATGTATAGAATTGAATGATAGAACATCTAATAAATGAGATGTTGTAAAATGATGTGGTAAAATAATAAAGTAGACTTTTAGTGTAGCAAAATGACATAATTTTTGCCACATCTGATGCGAATGCTCTAAACATTTATTTTTATTTTTTTTTTATAAAATACTACCCTTCCAGTCTTAATTAGAGTATCAAAACTGATCCTATTTTCGATTATGTCCAATCCAATTTTAAAAGCATCTTCTAGATTAATGCAGGGACAATTTTTCGTGAGCATGACGAACATAAATTATTTATGATATTATCAATGTGACCATGAATCCAATCTTGGTTAGATGAGAGAGAACCAAAATAGATCCTATTTTTGGTTTCTTTATCCAATCCTGGTTTACAAACCATGATTTGGACTATCCTAGGGTAGATCACCTTGAAGTGAACTAGGATCTCTCCATAAACATGACCAACAAAAAAAAAAACATATGACAATAGATAAAAATAAGAGTTGTGTTAACGGCCACAAAAGGTGCTCGTTAACAATAACTTTTTTGAAATTTTTCTGAAATTTTTTTTGTCTTTTTTACAATTTTATTTCATTTTTTCAACTTTATAAGAACTGTTTAGTGTTTTTTTGGCTTTTTCTGACATTTTTTCTGTCTTTTTCGCACCTTAACAAGCATTGGTAAGTGCTTGTTAACACTTTCTTAAAAATAAAATAGAGATATTCCATAGAAGGCTTGACTCATCAACTTAAGTAAATATCCTTTTGAGTTCTATACGGCTAAATTTGACATTAGAATTGTAAGTATTCACAAAATATCCTTTACTAAATATACACACATTAATTGCACTAATAAACACCCACCCAGTTTAAAAAAAGAAGCCACCATATGTGCATCGAACACTCAAATTTACAAGTCGATAACACATTGACACGTTGCGAATTCGTGTTCCCAGAAATGGACAAGCAAAAATATAAAGTTTAATTAGGGGGCATCCACTCTGTTAAATTATGTAACCACCACTGGAATTTTGTCTTTAGAGGGCAAGGTGATCCGTGTTGTTTCCTTCAAAGTCAGGGAACTTTTGGTTTTATATGGCTTTGACTTTGTGAATCGGAGAAAGCTACTAAACTAAGAGGAGGGGCACTGCGAGACAAGCATTATGGGTTGACTGTCAGAGTGCTCTTAGGTTAGCTGCTGAAGCGTCGGTTAGCGAAGCTGGGGCTGGTGTGGTGCGGTGAAGATTGAAGAACCAAAATCTTTAGGCGAAGAAGCTGTGTTTGTGCACAAAAGTCAGCGCCCATTTTAGGTGGGGGGCCCAAGAGGCTCGTGATTTAGCAGACACGTGTTGGCAATGGAGGGTCCCACTCTCGTGTCGATTTTCACGTGTTGCAGGATGGAGCTGGGTTCGAGCTGTCCACGTCCTGGTGCTGACTGCCGAGCCCTATTCCCAAGAAGTGACCCAGTCTTAGGGCAATACCAACCAAGAAAAAAAAAAAAAAAAACTTGGCAGGGCTAAGTAAGTGGGTCCCTTGGAAATTGGGTGTTGGCATACTGGTTAGACAGAGTCAGAGAGATTAGGCCCAAGAGCTTGAGGCATCAACGAAACTTCCTGATGGTTGATGGCCCTCTGGCATCTTCGGGAAAAATCGACTGTAATAACCATTTTTCTTGAGCAGTGACGGAAACATATAAAAATACATAATTTTGTGTCACATTTTATAGTAAATTATAAGTGATAAAAGTGTATTTCTATATGGTTTACCATCACACATTTAGCAATCACAAGTCGTTACATGCCGAGTTGTGATACAAAAAAATGATAATCATTATAAAACTCCAAATAAAAATATATTTCTATTAACAAAACATTAACGAAAACAAAGATACAAAATTATTGTTTTTTATTACATTACAATGCAATTATTTATGAAAATAGAACTTGACGTATGTCTTTTTTTTTTTTTTTTTTTTTTTGCCTTTGATGTGTGCGCCCGCGGTTAGATAAACATAAAATTATTTTGTTAAAATCTTTTAAAATGTCAAATTGTTTGTTTTGAGTAAAATTAGTTAATCAAACTTAATTATTTTTAGTTTTGCTTTTCATCATTTTTGTTGTTGAGCTAATTTTTTACTACTTGTTAATTTTGTTCTAGATTTTAGATTTATAAATTTTTTTATGGCCTTTAAAAAGATCAATAATATTGTTAAGAGAGACAAAGTGTAATTTTATTGAACCAAATTACTAAAGTTAGTACATAAAGATATACTAGTATTTTTTTTTTTAAATAAAAAAATTAGGGTGGGGGTTTGTGGGGGGAGGGGAACCCAAGAATAAATATGTCCATGCCGATTATTCAAATAAAAAAAGAAATATAAGAAATAAAGAACAGGCTATCCAGGGAGAAATATTGTTCTTGTATGTGTTGTTGAACCTTGAGCATAGTGATTCAAAAGATAATATAGGAAAACCGGAAGCAAGTATCCTAGAGAATATTATGCTAATCCTAGACTTAGGGTTAAGTATGCTTGCTTAACAAGTACGTGGACTTGCAATAGATTTAAACCTTTTTTACCATGATATCTCTATCACCCTTTCTCAAACCTAAGATGGAATCTTGAGTTTGTAAGGTCTTGATTGTGTAATGAGGCTGGTTTGGTAACACGCAAGGCATGTTGAGGAAATAAACGACCACAATTGACGATCATGGTTGACACTAATTTTCAGACGATAGAAGCATCATGTTTGGCTCATTGGCTATAGCATTTCTAGTGCCTGCGTGACATGCAATTTGTGAAGTGTCTACCTGATGTGAGAAGCTTACGCAAGCAGGCCTTCATGGGTTTGCTCAATGTTTAAAACATGATATGATGATATGGCAATTGATGTGACACCAATGTTAACATAACTCTTATTTCACACTATGTGACTTAGTACGTTGACATACATTTGATTGACATGGTGGGATCTTGTGTTTATAGGTCACATAGAGTGACATCACGATTAAGGAGACTGATTTGGTAGCACCCCATCAAGCCACCTAGCAACAATTGTTTTTTTATTTTTTTAGGAAATTACTCAACCAATTTTATAAGAATGTCTTCTTTAAGAAACGTAAGTAGGACACTGATTGCAAACATCCATGTTAAAGTTATTAACCCATGATAGAGTGATTATGTGTCCAATCCAATCCAACCATATCTAGTTGAGAAATTTCCAACTTAACCTATCACAAGTATAGAACCAATAGGTTAAGCTGATGGATTATGTTTGCATGTTTCACGGATTATGTTTGCATGTTTCACGCCTAGTAAAAAAAATGGTTTTTTTAAACTAAACTATTTAAGCTGGATTTAAACAGGAGGGGAGCCTGTCCCTTTGACTTGGGTGCGATATCATGAACCTTTGCCTCTCAATTGCTATCATAAGGCGTTGACATTTTCTTTTAGCTGGATTGGGTTTGTAACTGTGGAGTCATAAGCTCGTTGAGCTCGGCCATGTGCTCATTCATGTTGCCTTTGGCCATGATGAAGTTCTTGAGCTTGAATTTATTAGAGCATTCACAGTGATTGTATCAAATTGCTAAATTATTATTTTTGACAACTCACACAATGAAAATAGAGCTACAATAATGGTACTATTGCTAAATGTTTTAGCAATTGAGCTACAGTAAACTATTATCTATGACAGTCCACTGTAGCTCAAAGTTAGACATAAATATTAATATTTTATTCCTTCTTTCCTTTTTTAATTAAAAACTATGTTCTCTCTCTCTCTCTCTCTCTCTCTCTCTCTCTCTCTCTCTCTCTCTTCACTAATTCTCTCCTTCTACCTTTCCTATTTTCTTTTTTCCTCAGCCTGATCTCTCGCCCTTGCCCTTTCACCCTTGCCCTTTCGGTTTGTGGTGGTGGTGGCTAGTGATGATTTTTTTTTTTTGATGGGACTGGCGATGAGTTTTGGTTTATGGTGGTGGGTTTCAATTTGTGGTGGTGGCGGGTATCCATTTTGACAGGTTTTTTTGGGTTGTGCATTGAATGGTGGTTGTGGTTGGGTTTGATAAGTGGCTGTGGCTTGTGGATTTGTGATTTGGTTTTGGTTGAGGGTTCCAATTTGTGGGGTTGTGAGTGGCAGTGGTGGTGGTTTTGAGTTTGCTAGTAGTGGTGGTGGTTGGCAGTGGCCGTGAGAGGTATGTTTATTAATTGTTTTTGCTTGGAAGGAGAGAGAGACAGAGAGGAAGAGAGAGAAAGAGACATAGGGGACTAATAAAAAAAGAATAAAGAAATAATATTTAAATAAAGTGGTAAAAAAATAAAATTTGATGTTGGGTATATTGTAAAGTGAAGTGTTAAAATAGATACAATAGATTTTTGAGTTGCTAAAAGCTAAAATTTTTAAAACCACTTTGAATGTTCTTATGACCAGGATGACATGGTGGATGAATTGTTATTTGAATCAAGTCAATTATTTGAATTAGGCTTCGTGATAGAAGTTATCTCAATAAGGATATTCTAGGTTTTAGATTAGTGATAGGTATTGTCATTAGCCCATATTTCCTATTATGTTTAAGGTGGTAAGATGAATAATAAAAGTAAGCAAAAAATTAATCTTAAAAATTCCATAGTCCAATTCAAGTTCAACAAGCTAGTCATCTGGAATCTACTAGGTTGTCTTTTTAATTATCTCAATTCATATAATTTGGTATTTGAGAATTTCAATCCATTTGAAGCATCACTGCCAAACATCCCACAAATAGAAACTTAATTTAAAAAAAAAAAAAAAAAAAAAAAAAAAAAAAAAAAAAAACCACTTCACTCGCCTATCACGGACAACCCAACAACAAACCTTAGCCCTTGTGATTTGTGAAAACAAAAATAAAAAATCATAAACTACCATACCCAAATATATGAAATTGTTTCAATTTGAAATCTCTTATCATCTCCATTATTCATTCCATTGTTTTAAAGAATCTTTCACCCAATCTTTAATTTGGCTTTAAGCTGTCAAAGACATCTCCATTGCTTCCAAAACCCCAACTCCTTTATGTTTCTAACTTCTAACAATATCCGATCTGATCATATGAATTAACTTTTTGGGTAAATTACAAAGTTGGTCCTTGTCCTTTACATCATATCTCAATTTGGTCTCTAACCTTTTAATTGTATCAATTCGGTCTCTAACTTTTTAATATCATTTCAATTTAGTCTATGCCGTTATCCCTTAGATAGAAAAGACTGACATGTTTAATGGAATAATATAGAACTTATTTACTTGCCACGTTAACTGCCAATTGTACAGCCACATCATATTTAAAATTAAAATTTAAAAAAAAAAGTAAATTTCAGTTCTCTCTCTCCTTAGTTCTCACCATCTTCTCCGCTTCATGATCCTTGCTTTGGTGAATTAAAACCATATCCTTCTCTTCGGACTAATATTTAATATCTTGAATCTTGGTGGCTATTTCATGATGTGGTTTTACTTTTTGTTCTACAACATGAATGTATTGGTCTATAACATCTTCAATTTGATAGTTTGTCTCTCCAGTTCTATAATACCCAAAATTTCCATTCCACAAGAACACCATAACAAATAATAGATAAACAGACCCAACCAAAAACAAAGAGAGATATTGACCCATCCACGTATACACAAAAAAATACACACCCACACATACCATAAACCCATATACACAGGCCTACCTCCACACAACCAATGCAGGCCCAAATATGAATTCAAAGTGTCAAATTCATGCACCTCTAACTTTGATTGTTAGACCTCCACCCTTATAAATCCACTTTCCACGCGCCATATAGATCCTCCATAGGCCTTAGATCAAAGAGTGAGAGTTGAAGGCTATGTGTTTTAGTAGTTTGAGCTTAGAGACTAAAGGAGAGAGGGTGAGAGATAGAGAGAGAGAAGTATTTGAGAGTTACTGTAGATGTGATGGTGGTCTTGATGCTTTGCAATTCATCTCTAATACCCACAATTTACCTATGGACGCCTTCTGCCACCGAAAGAGAGAGTTAGGGATTAGGGTTAATGCCATGAGAGTGACAGTGAGGTCATACATGATGGTGAGGGTAAGGGTGAGGTACTGAAGAGTGAGGGAGTTAAGGACTTTAGTTTTTTTCCCAACTTTATGTAAGTTGATTTTTTTTTTTAATTAAAAATCTGATGTAGCTGTATAGATGTTCGTTAATGTGTAAAAAAATATTTCTTTATTTGAGCCGTTTGCTACGTTAGCAAATTCTATCCAAGAGATAACAATAGAGATCAAATTGAGATGACATTGAAAAAGTTAGGCTCTAAATTGACACAATTGAAAAGTTAAGAACCAAATTGAGATATGCTGTAAAGGATAGAGATCAACTTCGTAATTTAATCTAAATTTTTTAATAAACAGTCTAAAAAAGGAAGTTTGAGCCCATTGAATAAGAGTTTTTTTTTTTTTTTTTTTGATAAGAAGTAAAACTTTGTTGTTAGAAAGAATGGTAAAATGTAGATTATCCTTTTCTTAAGCAGTCATTGGTAAATCTTTTTGAAGTCGGAACCAACCAATTTTCAATAATTTAAAGCATTAGCATCCAAATACAAAGCATCCACCACAGGTGGGAGATCCTCCTCCAACCAAACAATATCATCATCACTGAATCTAGCAAATCTAGCCAAAGTACGAGCAACACAATTAGCAGTGCGCCTAACACAATTAATCGAAATGGATCTAAAGCTTGCAGCCAAGCACTAAATATCCTCAAAAATTAATCCAAGCCGTGAAAGATTCAATTGAGCTTGGGAAACCGTCTGCATCACCAACGCACTATCACCTTCCAAAATAATATCCATGAAGCACTTCCACCTCTTCACTATCTCGTACAGCACCGCCCTTCGCAGCCAAAGCCGCCATTACTTCACCCTTTTCATTTCTAATTAGAACCTCATAGCTCGAAGCAGCTCCCTCATCAAAGCAAGCACCATCAAAATTCAGTTTGAAGTAATTACCTAGCAAAGGCTGCCATGCCTATTGCGATGCAGACACAATTGGAGCAAAGACACAAGCTGGTCTTGGGCCTCTGTATACTCTCTCAAGTACTCCAATGCTCGCTGAGATGACCTTGAAGGATGCTAGAATACACCCCGGTGCATGGTTGTATTGTGCTGATTTCAAATCTGCCAACAGGTGACCCAAAATAGATCTCATTCCTCCCTTGAAAGTCTCAGCATGAAACTTGTAACCAATTGCAGAAAATCGGCCTGCTCAGTACTTGACTTTTGAAGTCAAGTTAAACTCCGAGCCCAAACATCCTCCGCCGCCCCACAGCCCCACAACACATGCAAAACCGATTCATCCTCAAGCTGACAAGAACAACACCGTGCCTCTTCCACTACCCTTTTGTGTGCCAGATTTACTTGTGTAGGAAGAATGTTCAGACATGCATGCCATGACAAAATTTTAATCTTGTTAGGAACATTGGCCTGCCAGATACGTGACTAGAGTGCCCCTTTTGTTCTTTGCCATGATGACTCCCTAAAGTTGCTCTCTTCCATCTGTAGCTGCTTTACCACATAATATCCGGACTTCACTGTATAATTTCCCTTTTTTGAACTAGACCACACCAACACATCTTGCACCACCTACCTACTCAAAGGATGGATGGAACATGGCAGTGATACATTCTTTGTCCCACTGATGATTCGGCCAAGCAATTAAATCCGAGACCCTCCACTCCCAAAATCTCCTCCTCCGGTTGATTTTTTTTTTTTTTTTTTGTTGGTTGATTAAGCAGCCAACAATCCTTTAAAACCTAGATAGAAGCTCCATTACCTACTCTCCAATAGCATCCTTACTTCAAAATTGGTTGAGCCACTATCAAACTCTTCCATACATAGGAACTATTTTGACAATCCTTCGCCTCAAGGAAATCACACCTCGAAAAATATTTTGCTTTGAAACAACTATACAAAAGAGAATTTTTATCTTGTAATAACCGCCAACCCTGTTTAGCTAGCATGGCTAAATTAAACGATCGTAAATCTCTAAAACCTATTCCACCCTCTTTCTTTGACAATGTTAAAAAACTCCAATTTTTCCAGTGTATTTTCCTTTCCTCCCCAATTTGTCCCCACCAAAATCTAGCATACATAGCATCCAACTCATCACATAATTTCCCAAGTGGTTGAAAAACGCCCATTGAATACGTGGGAATGGATTGAGCCACAGTTTTGATGAGAACCTCCTTGCCAACCTGTGAAAGGAACTTCCCCTTCCAACCTTGCATTTTTTTCCACACCTATTCCTTAATGAAAGCAAAAGTGTCATATTTCCTTCTTCCTATCAAAGTACGCAGCCCCAGGTAAGCATCAAACTTCTCCACTTCCTTTACCTTTAATTTATCAATTATCCATGCTTTCTGCTCCACAGACACATTACTATTGAAATAGGTAGAAGACTTCTCCAGATTTATGCATTGGCTTGAAGCTTTGGCATATAGCTGTAAAATATCAGAAATAAACTGCACTTCATTTTTATTAGCTTGACAAAAAATCAAAGAATTATTAGCAAAAAGAAAATTAGTTACAAATGGGGCACTTCTACATACTGCCACTTCATGCAACCTCCCTTTAGAGGAGTGATGTAAATTCTTTAGCACATAGCAAAAATAAGTAAGGAGACAAAGGATCACCTTATCGTATACCCCTAGTAGGCACAATATTCCCATATGTCTTTTTGTTAATTTAAATTGAAAAAGAGGGTGTAGAGACACAACTCATAAGGTGATCCTTTGTCAACACAATATGAGTATAATTAATGTCAAGCACCATATGACCAGTATGGAGAAAATCTAACATAGGATCAATCACCTCATTACCAATAATATGCCAAAAATTTTGATAAAAAAGTGCATTCATACCATTGGGTCCAGGAGCCTTTGTTAGTCCCATTTGGAACAACGCTGTTTTCACTTCTTCACTACTATACGGCCTAGACAGCACCTCCAATATATCATCAATTATTTTTTTTTGTTAACTATATTAAGGCATTCCTCCATTCATCCACTTCCTCCACCCACACCCCATTTGATTTCTTCATTCCCTCAATAAAATTCCTACGCCTCCTTTGGGACGCCTTGGAATGAAAAAATTTAGTGTTTCTATCCCCATATTTTAACCATGACACTCGGGACCTCTAATGCCAAAAAATCTCTTGCTTAAGCAATAAATCATCCAACTATTTACTCACATCAAGAAATTCCCTTCTGCTATCTTCGGTCATCTCCTCTGCATTCAGCACTTCCAGTTTCTTTTGTAATCTTTTAATTTCCTCTGTTTCAGGTTTAGTCTTTAATGAACCTCATGCATTTAAATCAGCCCCATAGCCTTGGATTCGGTCCATAACACTCCTCAAAACCCAGACTGCCTTGCCCACCTTTTGTCCACGCCTCATGAACAACTTCCTCACAATCATCCCACAACAACCAACTTTCCTCAAACCGAAAACCACTAGCCCCCCTTCCCCTAAGCCTCTTATCATTCATAGTTCTCAACAAAATAGGAATATGGTCAAAAGCATGGTTGAACAAGTGAGAAACCGAACTGGCAGGGAACTTTCCAATCCAATCTTTGTCAGCAACAACTTTATCTAATCGTTGTTTTATGTAGGCTGATCCTAGCCGTCAGTTTGTCCAAGTAAATATATGTCCAGTAAAATCCAAATCTGTCAATTCACAATTCAATAAAGCAACCCAAAAATCCTTCATCTGATTATGATAAGGTGCATGGACACTTTGTTTTTTCGATGCGTGAAATATGGCATTGAAATCCCCGATACAACACCATGGACCCTCAACAAAAGACTTTAAATGAGCTAAAAGTGCCCACGACTTCCGCTTTTCATTTGCCTCCGGCCATGCATAAAACCCTATGAGATACCACACAAAACCATCCATCTCCACAACCTTAGTCAAAATATGGTTATTCGTAAAATTAATAACATCTAAAGTCACCTCCTCCTTCCAAAGCAAAGCCAACCCTTCACCCGAATTAGGTTTTTTTACTATTAATTTATTTTTAAAAGGTACGTCACCACAATGCTTCTCAAAACCACTTCAATCCAACCTTGTTTCTATTAAGAAGCATAAATCGGGAGCTTGTTCGCTCATTAATTTGTGAAGGCTTTGAACTGTCCAAAGTTTCCTAAACTTTTGGTAGTTCCAACATAAAAGTCTCATTGTTCTTGGCTAGGGTGTTGCAACACCCTCGCCGCTTTAGTCGTAGTTAAGCCCTCACAAACCTTCCATTTTTTCCCAAGATTCTTGTCTGCCTCTACCTCCCCATCAACTCCCATAGTCAGATTATTTCGTTTTCCCAATATGGATTTGGCTCCCTCTTTTAATACTCCCGCAAGCCCAACCTCCATCCAGAGTAATCTAGTCCATGTAGAGGGCTTTCTAGTGTTATTTAGCCCAACCCCAATATTACTGAGTTACACGTGCTCTGCATGAATTTTTGGTGCCACCTTAGACCTTTCATGTAGGCATGGTTTCTGCCCTCCTGAAATTAAGGAACCAAAATCTCCACCTCCCTTCTCCACTCCTCCACTCTCGTAATTCTGCAATATTTTCTCTGTTAACCCAATCTTCTCACACACTTCTAGTAGCATCCCCTCTCCCTCCATAACTGGTTTTATATGTTTACTTTCTTCACCACCACCGCTGACTCCTACCTACGCCATATTTTGCGAAGCTGACTGGCGTTTGCTGTCACCCATCTTCCCCTCATGCTCATCATCCTTTGTGACTTCCCTCCACTGTGGTGGTCTCGTTCTACCCCTCAATGCCTTCAACCAATCTCCAAAACCACATTCAACCTCAGTCCCAGATTTTGTTTTGCTAACATACTGAGCACAAAACCGTAGTTCATACCCAAGCATTCCATAATAATGATAGAATATAGGCAACCGCTCGTACTTGAGATCCACCCAATATTTCTTCCCATCTGAACCTACCAAGAATGCCCCACGTTGTATCTCTTTTTCTAGTGGAAGAGCCACCTTAACTTGCATAAAAAAAATTTGCCTATTATTGTTACACCGCCTCTCGATCTCCAAAACCCTCCCTGAATGGTTCCCCACCTCCTCTGCTACCCGGGCATATCTCATCTCAAAAGGTGCCCCCATATTTGTATACATAGAGCTATTGAATCAAACTTAACATTCGTCATTGTCATCCCCGACTTCCATCTTGTTAAGAGTAGGGCTTGATTATCAAAACTCCATAGACCTCCAGTATAGACTCTATTCAACTCAAATTTAGGTCTGAACTTAAATTGAACAAGTTAGAGCCGACTTTCATAACTTGCATATCATCCTCCAATCCCCAAGCTTTTTTGAGTGTTGCCAAAGCTACTCTTTTATTAAAAGGTTTGCAAGTTAAAAACTTCCAAATAAGACTCAAAGCACAGCTTTCCAATTCTTCTTGCTGACCTTAATCAGATATGTTAATCGTCTCTTCTTTTTCCAAGGTTAACTTCATCTTCTCTAAGATTTATGAGATATCATCTGCCATGTTTGTGGACTCCATGACAGGGAAAAAAAAAAAAAAAAAAGCTGTCTCGTAGGAAATCGTAAGGAGAGAAATCTCGTGGAAAATGAGAGAGAAAAGCTCCTAAAAAATAGGAGAGAAAAAAACTGATAAATCTTAAAACTTGTAAAACATATAAATTTTTAAGTAAGCAAATTTAGATACTCTAATATTACATTCTATATGAATTTCTCTATTTTTTATTGTCTCCAAGCTATTTTTTCTTAGAATACAGCCAACCAAACAATTAAACAAAATAGTAATTAATATTTACTTTTGGTTATATATACATGAAATTATGCATATTTATTTAAGCAATTACACAGAACTTATACAATTCATGGAATTTAGTTATGACAGAAAAAAACTTAATTTCTTTACAATTTGAAATGCAATGGTTCAAATTCAATCCACTCCAGGTTTTGTGCATAATGACAATATTTTTTGAACAATATTTCATTTTTATGTTTAAATTTATTATAACTATTCACTTTAAAATAAATAAATAAATAAAATGCTATCTAGCAAAATAGCTATAAGCCTACAATTAGTTTTTATTTGCGAGATCTTCTATTTCTAAGTATATTATAAATTTATTATGCAATACTTTCCCACTAAACCTAACTCGATCATATATTGTAATGGCTTCCATTTCTAGTTAGTTTAATTGGTAAAATTTTTTAGTGTTTTGCTTTAATAATAAAGAGTAATCATCAGAAACAGACATTATAAGTTGAAACTATCTCATAAAAAAAAAAAAAAAACTTAACTCATATATTCTTCTCAATTTTTTTTAACTCATATATTGATTGGATCATTCTCCAACTTATCCCATCATTTCAAAATATAAAAAAGAAAAAGTGAAAAATATATATTCAATAGAATAAGAAAATAAATCAAGATTTTTTTGGGTCTCGTTTTCAATAGTTTTGTGGTGTATGGTACGGTTAATGACTAGTTTATATATAAACTAAAAAGGAATTGTACATAACTAAGGGATGCTAAGGCTTGGGCCTTGGCCTAGATTAACATTTAGAATGGTATGTATTGGGCCACTTGTGTGGCACTACTAGCTGTGAGGTCTTACTATTCAAGAATCGAGAGTTCAAGACTACTTTTGCTAATTGTAGCGTGTAGGCTTGTAAGAGCATTCGCAGCAGTGGAGCTAAAAAGCTATAATACTATTTTAGCTCCACCAATATACTAAAAAAGCCTTGCAGCAGTGGAGGCAAAGTTATAATTTTTTGCTAATTTGCTACAGTATAGATGTGCACTGTAGCAGACATCTAAAAAAAAAAAAAAGATTTTTATTCAATCCCCAATTAAAATAATGCAACTTACTTTTTTTTTTTTCATTTGTTTTATTCTATCTCACCGTGTTCTCTCTAATCATCACTCTTAAGCTCAGTTCTCTCATTAAGCTCTCATCTCCCAGCCCACGCCTCAGCCCACGCCGTCACCGTCCCACGCCATCCTAGCCCACGCTGTCGCCCTCACAGCCCATGCCGTCGATCTCCCCACCCATTCTGCCAACAAACCTATCTCGTCGATTAGACCCAAGCTCTGGATTTTGTGGGTTTCATTCGTCAATCCAAGCTCTAGGTTTCATCATTGAAGCCGCCGCTTTCTTCCTCCGCCCATTGCCTTGGTTTTCCGTCGATCCAAGCTTTGTGAGTTTATTTTATTTTATTTTATTTTATTTTTTGCATTGCGTGAATTTGATTGCCGTGGTGTGGGTGTCGCCTGGTGGGTCGAGTGGGTGTGGGCTTGGTTGATTGTTTTGTGGTGTTGTGTTGGCGGTGGTTCTGTTGTTTCTTGTGGTGTTGTGGGCTTTTTTTTTTTTTTTTTTTTTTATTTTTTTATTTATTATTATTTTTTATAACTGTGGACTGGTGGTGGTGGTTGTGGCTGATGGTAGAGTGGTTGTGGGTTGATTGTTTTGTGGTACTGTGTTGGCGGCGGCGGTGGCGGCGATGGCTGTGGCTGTGGCTGATGGTAAAGTGGTTGTGGTTGGTGCTTTTTTGATAGTAAGAAATATTATTTTATTGTGATGTGTATATTATTTTATTGCGTTGAAATCTAAAATAGATCCACTGCTATAGTATATGTGTAGGTAAAATAGATAAAGTGACTTTTTGTGTAGCTAAATAGCTAAAATTTTGCCACTACTGCTGCGAATGCTCTAAGCTTGTAGGTTGTAGCCATATTTTATTGTATTCTCGTATGATGTACATTTGTTTTAGGGTACATGTGCATTGGTGGTTGTATTTATAATGCTATGATATCTCAATAAATTGAGAATTGCTGGCAATTCTTACGATAGTGGCCAATGGCCCAATTGTCATAACTGATTCACTTAATAATAAGAATATTAAATTCCAAGATGTTTATTGCTACTTATAAATTCTTTACGTAAAAATTTAAGAACAAATTAGGAACAAGGTGAATATTGATTTTCTCATACCTGTGAAATAAAAAATAACTATACAATTTTAAGATAATATTTACTTATTTTGCTTAAAAAATAAACTTTTAGAAAAAGACACAATTACAATAAATTTATAAGTACAAACAACTGATTTATTATAGGTTTTATTTAAATTAACTGATAAACTCTCTTATCATTAAACAATAAATCTAGGTTTGAGTTTTGTTTATGCAAAGATACAATTATTTTTATCATCATGAACCAAACGAAACAGGTTCAAATTTATCATTTTAATAAAAAAACAAATAAATTATTAATGATTTTTTTTTTTTTTTGCTTCGAAAATATACTTCATGACTTATGTTTTTAATTAACAAAATCCTTTACAATAATCCTTAGGTATAGGATATTAGATTTTCTGATTAAATCTAAACACAAAATTATTTTGAATTCATTTCTCTTTTAGAAAAAATAACATGGTGTAGTAGGCCTTTTTTACAATGTTAGGCTGGGCTGCCTTCTGCAGTATTGGACCTAAGTGTTATGAGTAAGGGAGTTGAAACAGGTCCAACTGTAACTCACTTTAGTCCGACTTGTGCATAAACTATGCCCCTTTTTACCAGACTTTGATTACATAACCATGGCAAGCAGAGCCACTACAGGAAAATTATGGCAGACAGATATAATAAAGGTAACACAAGAAATACTAGACATAATGGATAAAAAGAAGCGACAATAAGTACCCCCATACACAAAAGGTAACAGAAATAAATGGGGAAATAATAATAATGGGCTTCTTGGATCAAGGGGGAAAATCAGTCTGCCATGCCAAGTAATGCTACGGAGTTGAAACTGAGAAGGGAAACCACTTCCTCAATGCAAATAATCTCTCCAGGAAAAAAGATTAATTACTTTGAGGGAATGGGCCTACATAATTTATGTTCAATAAAGATCCTTTTTCTTTGATAGAGAGTAGGACTTTAGAGGGAAAGAGGAGACCAACCTATTGGTTCATGCCTGCCATTCTAAGTTCTCTGTTTTTCCCTCTTCCTTTCTCAGTGCACTCATATGTTATGAATTTCTCCTAGAGATTCCTATTACCTTGATTGTGATCCCCTTCTGTGCATGGTAAAGGCCCCTTTTATAGTGCTTGCCATGACTGATTTTTATTATTTTAGCCTTTAACTACCTTGTCTAATATAGGTGTCCTTGCCGACCACTACTGGTTAGTTGTTCAACCATCACTACTTACCTGTGCTAGTTGTGCCACTTCCCATTATTAGACAAAGAATGCTATTTTGTTTGTTTGTTTGCCGTGGCCCTCCTACCTATTACAGTGTGTGTGCTCTCTCTCTTTATCCCTAGTAGCATGCACCTAGTGGCTCCAACTCATCCTTACTTCTTTTAGGCGGCATGTCATCCTAGTAGGATATTCCTCCCAAAAGAGCCTGAATAGGGGCCCTAGAATAGGTTTGCCCCTCTCTCCACTGTTAAACCATGCCCTCTTACTTCTGACTCGTGACCTCACCACGTCTTGTATTGGCTGGGTATAGGCTGGTGATGTCTGGGCCTTGCGTGCACTTCTCTTTTATGTATGTTCAAAGCTTGCCTATCGCTCATACGTTTGTTGTGATCTGGAAGCTTGTCTGCATATTCTGCCGGTAATTTTGGCTTCTTATGGCGTGGGCTGTTTTCTGATCTCCCATTCTCTATGCCTTACTTCCTTTGGGGGCTAGGCTTTGCCGGATTATGGGCTTTCCTTCCTTCAACCTACTCTTTTTCTTCTTCCGTAGCCTTGCTATTATTTCCTACCATACCACTTTGTAATTCCTATTGTGATGTTATTTAACCCAATCCTGCTGGGCCTCTTTGGGCCTGTCGTTTATTCTTCTCCTAATGACTCAGTATGGTTATTGGTCATTTTATTACATTATTTGCGGGCTCTTGTGTCATTTGTTTCCTCTTTGGCATCCTTGGCCCATTTGCTTTCCTTGTGCTTCCATGACCCTTTTTCCAACTCTGCATTCTCATAGGTTTTTACTAACTTCTTTAGACTTCTCCAGCCCAATTTCCTTATCCCTCATCCTTGAGACTCATGGGCTTGCCATCAACCCTTTACTTTCTTTGCTTACATTACTTTGAGCTTGCTTTATTCCATTCTCATTTTTCTACGTCGCATACTGCCCATGAATTTGCTACTTTTCTCTTTTCGAGCTCCTTTAGTCCCATTTGCTTCCTCAAGATCTATTTGTTTATTTCATGGGTTTGTGATCCATTATTCCTGCCGCTTGGGTTTAATGGTTTTTCTATCCCCTTACTAACTCTTTTTTGCCCATAATGCTGGGCTTCTTCTTTCTGCTGGGCTTCCCAAAACATTACTTTGAGCTTGCTTTATTCCATTCTCATTTTTCTACGTCGCATACTGCCCATGAATTTGCTACTTTTCTCTTTTCGAGCTCCTTTAGTCCCATTTGCTTCCTCAAGATCTATTTGTTTATTTCATGGGTTTGTGATCCATTATTCCTGCCGCTTGGGTTTAATGGTTTTTCTATCCCCTTACTAACTCTTTTTTGCCCATAATGCTGGGCTTCTTCTTTCTGCTGGGCTTCCCAAAATGAGCATCAACACATGGCTACTTTGTATTTTTTTTTTTCTTGGAGTAAGCAGACCCTTGTATTTGTAATTTGTAGAAGCTATTTGTATATCAACAACATTCCAATGGAACCAACTCCAACTCCAAGGACATTCAAATGCATTCTTTTCCCAAAGAGGGAAAGTGGGTCCATTTGACAGGAGTATAATCTATCTAAAGTCACAGATCGAATCCCTACCGTAGATCATGTAATCACATTGAAAAACATTGGTCCTACATGATGAAAAACCCACCTGCACCAAATCATCATAACTCATAAACCCAAAAAAAAAAAAAAAAAAAACTACAACCAATAACCATAATATTTTTCACCACTTTTATTGCAACTTGTACACGTGTCAAGTCATGAATTGTAGAGTAAAAATAATGAGTCCACAACTCCACTACGAACTAGTCACATGAACAAATTGCATCAAAAATTATAGAAAAAGTCGCATTACTAAAAAGGACTAAAAAAATAAAAACCCTCAAGTCTTAAAATCTTAATACTGCTGTGACGAAATTGGTAAGAAAGAGATAAATGCGTTACAGGACCGAGTACAGAAAGAATAATACATTACAGATTCAAAAAAAAAAAACCAACATTTTCCCGCGCAAACACCGACTCAAATTGGCGCCGCCCCATTTGAAAAAATAAAAATAAGAACACACGACGGAAACGCGTTCCAACTTGTGACAAACACGTAGATTATTAGACCCAGTAATGAACCGACACGTCACTCAATGAAATTCATGCTTAGCTGTCATCTATCTCCACCGCACGATCAACTCCCACTCAGCAACTTTGGGTTCCACCCGACAGAACATTACCCGAATTTACGAAGCCTTTTGTTTTTTGAAGTTTTTTTTTCACTCCCACCGCCTATGAATCCACAGTTTCGAAAATTCAAATATTTTCAAAACCTCTTTATTTTCATTATATATATATATAGGTACCGCTCTTGCTTTGTTTTGCTACTATTTCCATATATTTTTCAGTGCTTCAAAGTTTGGAGTAAAGGAAGGAGTTCACAGCTCAGAGCTAAGAGAGTCACAGGTGTTGTTCTACATTGTAATTAGTGTATTCTTGGGAATAGTTGTGGCAGTGATCGGACGGCTGAGAATGGGGTTTGAGGAGAGATCTGAGGACAGGTGTACGACGCCGAAGCGCCGAGAATGCCAGATTCCGGTGGTGTTAGTGTGCCCACCGCCGCCGAAGAAAAAATCGGCGAGTGGAATGAAGCGAGACCCACCTAAGAATGGGTATTTCCAGCCGCCTGATCTTGATGCTATTTTTACTATGCCTCCTAGAAGAGAAGCCTGGGCTTAACTTAACGCCGGCTAGGGCTAGCTAGCTGTGTTGTTTCTATGAATATTTTAGATTAGGGGGTTTTAGGGAGTAGAGAGTAGAGAGGGGTATTTCATATTTGGTAATGTGTATAGTACTAGTTGTGTAGTGTTGTTAGGGAAATGAAATTCCTAGTTTTCCTCAGATATTTTTACATTAATTAATGATTAATTCTTTAGTTTTTCCTTGATAAATGTTATTGTGGGATGTTTATGTTTTTGGTTTGGTTCTTTAACCTTGTCTATGCAAAAGTGAAATGCATTGGTGGGTGGAATTGCTGCATTTTTAGTTGTGAATGCTGAGGTATCTGTTCTTTTTCCATTTCTGTTAGATGTTTTCTCATTACTGTTGTTTAATTTTGAGTGATTTTTGTTTGTTTGTTGGGCTAGTGGGATTGGGATTGGGATTGGGATTCTGGGAGCGTTTTGTTGTTAGGGCAAAACTGGTGAATGATGACAATGACGTTGTTTGGGTAAATGTGGTTATGTCCATTAAAATAAACTACTACTAGTAGTAGTAGGCTATCAGTAGCAGCAGACTAGCAGCAATGCATGTGCACCAGTTCATGATAGCTGAGTGGAACTAAATTCTGTGCACTCATTGCTTTGATTTTGTGTATCCTTTAAGATTTAGTGCTCCAATGTATAACTAAAAGATTTATAATGGAAAAATGACTACATAAGTTCTACTCAATTAAATTCAAAATTCACCAATATTAAGTTACGTAAAGTTGTTTTAACTTTTACCTCCAAAACAAAAAAAAAAAAAAAAAGTTATATAAAGTGGTGTAAAAATATATTATTATTATAGTAAATTTATACTAATATTGTTTATTTTTTATTTTATTATTTACGTTTTATTTACGTATACTAAGAATGAAAGAAAAAAAATAAATGATAATTATTGCGTGTAAAGAAAAGAAAAAAAAAATCATTAAGAAAAAAAGATATTTTAATTAGATATAGCATAAACTATATAATTTGATGTGGAGTGTAGTGAGTATATAAATAGAAAAAATAAGTTCTTATGTTAAAATAGATATGAATTTTTACATATAATGCGAATATTTAATATTTATATAAAAAAAATAAATAAAGAAAGAGGTTGGTAGGGTTGTAAACAAGTTGAGTTTTGTCAAATAGTGAATGTTTAAGTTCGACTTGACGACAAAAATAAAATGTTGAAGTTTAGCTCGAACTTAAATCAAGCCTTTAAATAGATTTCAAGCTCGTCAAAATGCTAAGAAGCTTGAAATTGGCTAGGTTTGGCTCAGCTTGATTCATTAGTCAAGCCGAACTAGAGCTAAAGATCAAGCTTTTGAGCTATTGAGACCTAACATAAGTGCATTATCAAAATTTTTATGAAGCTTATTGGTTTGTACAAGTGGCCTCACTTCCTAATTAATTAAAGTCTTAACTAGATATGAGTTTATTTGTCAGGTTCATATGAAGTTTATTACTAGGGGTGTCCAAGGGTTGGTCCGGGTCGAGTTTATACCCAACCTGCGACTGACCCAATGACATCAGGTTTCCGACGAGAAGACTTGCTGCCGACCGCAAAAACCCATGGGTCAAGTTGGATTGGACTTGGTTGGTCGGCGATTGGGTCAGTCAAAGCTGATAAGATGTTGCTGGTGGTTCAAATCGGTGGCAAACTATGTTTTTTTAGCTGGATCTTCGTCGGATTTGAGCAAAATAACACCAGATCTTTGTCGGATTTGAGGAAAACCCACCAGATTTAAGCAAAAAATTACTAGATTTTCATTGGATTTGAGAAAAACTCACCAAATCTATGCCATATTTAAGCAAAACCTAGTAGATCGTAGCTAGATATGAGCGAAAACGAGGAGATCTTCATTGGAGAATGAGATTTGCCATCCGACCCATCGGTATCGGTTTTGAACCTCTGAGACCCACCGCTGACCGCCTCTCTCCTTGGGTTAGACAGTTCTGATTCGAGTGGCTCCGGATCTGACGATTTTTGTGAGTCACGAGTGGGTGTGGACGACCTTACTTATTACCAACGCTGAAAATTGTTGTTCCCAAAAGAAAAAAAAGTTTCTAGTTGGATTGTTTTTTTAAGAGTGTTTGAGTCATGTTACCCATTTTAGGGTGTTTAAACACTAAATTTAGAAAACTCCTTGTGGGGCCTGTTATTTAAAAGGGTATAGGAATCCTCAGAAGTGGGCTCAGGGCCCAACGGCCCAATCCGAGGACGCTTAGTTATCCAAGGATCGTGTGAAAGAATTATTGAGGGGATAATATAGGAGAAAGGGAAGGATATCGTGTATAATGGCATGACGCACGTCCGAGGACGAAAATCATCTCGGACACCAAAGTCCGAGGTGAACGTAACTTTCATTTTATTCAGGATATTCCATAGAGTTGTATCTGAACTGGAAATTGAGTATAAACCTGAGGAGGAGTTGGGAAAGGTAGCAAATATCCTCCAAGGCTATCACCTCCACATTAAATGCTTTCCAGCTAACCCTCTGACCGCATTAATATGGAGGTGATACCTGAACAGTAATTAAGCAGTTTTATGGCTACTGAGCAAAAGTTCCGGTAGGTGCTGGATGGGACAGAAAGGAGTTCCCAAAATAAGAACTACACGGGTACGATGGGAATGGAGAAAAGCACGGAGTATATAACATGGAAACAGGTGACATTTAAAGGGGACTTTTGGAATTGGGAGAAAGGAAGGGTAGATATTCCATGCATAAGAAAGGCCTACTAAAACCTAGCCGAGGAGAATTTTTCTCACACAATCAGCCTCCTATATCCCTTATTACTCAGAGGATATAACCTTTCTTGTTAACAGCACTAGTTCTAATACCCATACTCTAAAAATTTATTGTTTGGGCTTGTTGGGCTGAAAACTCATTCGTACTCCGAGTTCAATCCAAGTTGAGTCCCTACACTCCTTATACTAGTTTTCAGATTTCAAACAATGTCGCTCAATGGTACATTCGTAAATATTTTTAAAAACGTGAGGCCCACTTGGATTAGACAACACCTCCATGGATCCCTCTCTCAATGCATACAGGCCCCTCTTTTCTCTCTCTACCTCTTCACAAGTCACGCCGAAGACTTTGTCCTCTACAAACCTAGCGCCTCTCAAGCTCATCTCTCTCCCTCTTTCACAACAGCATATCTCACTCTATCATAAATTCTTCAAATAAAAAATCTTTGCTCTCATAAATCCATCATAAATTTTGCATTTCATTTTCAAACTATCCGAAACTACATATTACATTAATTTAATGGCGTAATTACACCACCGCGCCGAAGACTTTTTCCTATGTAAACCTAGTGCCTCTCAATCTCGTCTCTCTCCCTCTTTCACAACAGTAGATCTCACTCTATCATAAATTCTTCAAATCAAAACTCTTTGCTCTCATAAATCCATCATAAATTTTGCATTTCATTTTCAAACTTTCCAAAACTACATATTACATTAATTTAATGGCGTAATTACACCACCGCGTACCTTTGATGCAGTGGTTACTCTACAAGTATAAGTTCTTGTAGGGTGTGAGGGGTAAAGGCCGGGGTTCAAGTCTCTAGGAAGGAGCTTCACACATATATACACTTAGATTATGATAGAGTAAAATTTTTATCTTGTATAAAAAAATGGCACAATTACAAACCACATCAAGGACATTGCAACTTCAGCGAATTATGCATTAGCATCATAGTTCCTTTTACTTATTCCCAAAAAAAAAAAAAAAAAAAAAAAAAAAAACGCGTTGCTCATTATGGTTCTGTAGCCAAAACTAGGATTTTATAAAATAGCTAGAATGTTAACATTAAAAATCCTAAATTAACTCAAGTGCATAATAGGGGTGGAATTAGGCAAGTTATTTTGGTTCTCTCTCTCAATTCAGCATGTCAAAGTGTTATTCAAACTTGGATTTGCAGTAGATCTGTGGGTTTTTGGTGTTTAAGCCGCTGCTTCTTCCCCTAGATTTGACGGCGAGCAAAGCAGGTCTTGTTGCTGGATCTTGGACTACTTTGATGGAGATGAGATACAAAGGAAAGAGAAGCCTAGGTATGGGTCTTGGACTGCTTTGATAGAGATGAGACTACCTAGGCGTGGGTTTGGTTTTAGCCGAAGACAAGGAAAGAGAAGCTTCAGGGGAGAAAATAACTAGAGACAAAGGAAAGAGAAGGATTAGGGGAGAAGAGTTAGGGCAACAGTACTAAGAGTTAAGACACGAATTTCTCTCTCCTCAAATAAAAAATATAAATTTAGACTAGATTGTTAGCCTTTTAAAAAAAACACACATACATATAAAACACACAATTATGTTTTTTACACACTGAAATATTTTGTTTGAAACATAGTACCAGATATATTTTTTGCTTTATAAATACTGTAAACACGTATTTTCAAAACACTTTTTAAACCGAAATTTTCATATTATTTTAAATAACGATATTAAAAATCTTCAACCATACTACCTAAGCTTTATAGCTTTTAGATTTTTGCCTCCAGCGTGATATATGCATATAGGGCGCACATACATATCCTTTCTATAGCTCCTGGGTCCTCTATGTTTCCTAGTGACCTAAAAATTTCCCAAGCATTGACCAATCAATTGACGCAATCCCAAAGCATTAGGTGTACTTGAGTCTGTCTAATCACAAACTTTGTCAATGCATGTATCGAGTTACAGTGACATCTCAACATGAGTCACTCAATGCCTCTATTTCAAAGTTTAAAGGGGCAGATATATATCTTTTTCGTAAGTGGCATATATGGATCGGGATCATCGGGTGGTGCATCATTCTCTATTCTTTTTCCCCAGTCGGTACATAATAGAAATGAATTTCACCGACTCGAGAGCAACATATCCAACGGCTGTTTTCAAGTTTCAACATCTAATCTCAAGTTTGAATTCAACCTTACACGCAATCTTTCACTCGTTCCATTCAATCTCAGGATCACATAGAGGAAAGGACCAATAAACAATATATGATCTTCTTATTATGTTATTTCCAATATTGCAAGTTTTATGCATATAGATTGAATTGACTAACAGTGGTCTTGAACCGGAAGGTTGTGTTTGCTTCCTTGAAACTCATATTATATGGTGAAAATTCTAGCTAGTACAATATGTTCCTTAGTTTTAAAGACAAAAAAATAGTTCGAGATAGGTCCCGTTTTGACCCATGGATTTTAAATGAAGGGAAGTGATGAAGAAAGTACTCGTACCTTGAGAATACGGTAAGAGGGGCACTAGTCATTACAACTACCCGGCTCCTATTATAAGCTACAATCTCCTATGCGATGAGTCAATAGGAATTTCAATACAATTGAAGACAAGGCATTATTTTTTGTTTTGCCCCATCTAAAGAGAGGTTGATAGGAAAATTTGGCCTAAAGATGCAACAATTTAATGATTGTCCTTGTAGTTTAGTTCGGAGAGTAAATTTATCACATCTAATCAGGGGCGACTTTATATATTTGGGAGCTTAAGGCGAAAAATAAAATTAAAGCATTTTATATATTTAAATATGGCGTAAAAATTAAATTTTATTATCTTGTTTTAGACACAAAATTATCACTAATTAACATAAACCATGTAGTTTTTTTTTAATAGAAAGTCTATAAACACAAAAGTTTTGACAAAACTTTTCACACCTGTTGATATGATAGAATAATAGTGGTATGTAAAATAGTAATGTTAGTGGTAGACCTAAGTGATGACTAGTAAAAATTTGCCAACTCAACTATTGTGAAAATTGTAGTGAATTTTTTTTTTTTTTGGGGTGTATTGCTCCTTTATCTTTTTCTTTTTTTCTAGAAGTGCTACATTCACAATAGAACTCATCACTAAAATTATAATTTTGCTATTAATAATAGCTTGTAACAACCTACTACTTAGAATTTGTTGTAAAAGTATTGTGAAAATTTATGTAAAAGTAGCATTTTTATCTCTTTTTATCTTGTTTTTCATTTGATAATAAATATTATTTTATTTATTGACTAATATTTGGGCTCAATTAAATTAAAATTTGGGGCCTTTTTTATACTTGGAGCCCTAGATGATTGCATCAATTGTATTTAGTGTTAAGCCGGTACTGCATCTAGTTCAGAGTTATATATTGATGCAGATGGAAAGCCACAAGAAACAAAATATGTCAACTGCAAGATGATTACTCTCGAATTCATAAGGAGAACTTTGGAATTCACCAAAAAATCTAAAGAAGAAAAAATTCTATGAAATTTTATTAATGAGAAAATTGAATTGGCTTGGGGACTATATTGCTCTTAAATAGGAAAAGGAACCCTAGGGCTACCAAACACATTCTTAAGGTGGCTAGGAAACACTAAATACCCTAATTTGTGTTAAGCATGAAATTAAACTAACAAATAGGAAAATTTGCCAAAAATGCAAATTTGAGAAAATTACAAAATCAAATCCTATAGTGTTTAGGAGACATCCCAAAACAGAGGAGACATTATTTCACCTTTAAATTTAAAAGTTAGATCGATAAGAAAAATTGCTATAAATAGCAAAAATGATTAATTAAGTGCCTAAATGAAGAAATTTGCTAGAAAAGCATTGGAGGCTGTGGCATGAGTTTTGATCCTTGCGACGAAGTCACCAATTTTCACGTGATTTCGATGTTGCCTCCAATGATTTATATAGATACTTTCCTCTTCATGGATTTATTGTGTATTAACTTCTGAACTTCTCTTTACTCATATATGGACATTGATAGAACCCTAACATGATGATGGTAATGTTATATATATAGGTATATACAAGGGCAAGTTGTAATAATGATGGTTGAGTTTGGAGAATATGGTTTCATAAAGTGAAAATTCAAGTTCTGAAATTTTTTAAGTGAAAATTTGAAATTTGAATTTTCTGGAATTTTCTAAAATTTTCTAGTGACTATTGAGAAAGATTGAAGAGGTTTCAATTTTTGTTAACCACTTTATGAAAAAGTAACTACCTCTCCACACGTGTCTTTTCATGAAACATAACAAGGTTTCAATCTTTATTAACTGTTTAATGAAAAAATAAATTGCTCTCCATACATGCCTTTTCATGAATAGAGGCTTATATTCACTTAAAAAATAACTAACTCTCTATATGTGCATTTTCATGAAACATAACCCTATAGGTATAAATAGAGGTTTATGTTTCTTGAAAAACTAACTTTACAAAAAAAAAAAAAAAAGTTGGAGAGAAACAAAAAAAACACAAAAAATTCTATGGTCATTCTCCAGAATTGCCATCTGTAGAACTTAATATCTTGGTTGTATCAGACAAATTTACGATAATTCTTTAGCAACAAAAGTGTGGGGGGGGGGGGGGGGGCGGGGGAGGGGCAAATATTGTCTAAGGAAAACGATATAATACCTCAAAGTTATCTATTTTCTTTTTATTTTTTCTGTTAATCTTGTTCTTCCATTATTACTTTGTGTAATATCCCAACAGGTAATAAAGTATATAGGCACAAGTCTCATTCGGGGACAAGTATAAATCTAGTCACTAGTGGAAGAACGCTTTTATTAAAGTATTAAATTGATTGTTATTGAAACATCAACCCAATAAACTTTTCAGAATTTAATTAGCATTATCCATGAGTACAAAAAAAGTATTGTGAAGTGAGTTATCTGTCTTGGATGACTTTGTCTTATGGGAAACTAAATTTTTTTTGAAGTAGGAGATTTCAATTTGTTGAAGAGACATTTTCTAGGTTCGTGTCATCTCTCTATGATCCCTTTACAACAAAGTGCAAAGTTGTTGCCTAGTAAAGACATTTCTATGGTACAACTACAATCAACAATGCTATATAGAAACAAAAATAAAGAAAATGGAGGTGTAACCGTGGTTCTAGGATCACAAATATTTTTGTCACAATTTTAATGTGATAGACTGTGAGTAATTGTCTATTATTTTTACATAAATCACAATTTTTTATTCATTACTCACTGTCTATTATATCACAGTTGTGAAAAATTGTGGTAAAAATGTGTCCTAAATTTTCTTAATAACCAGTTATCTCGACTACCTAATACTTATGTGTCATTAAATCTCTGGATTATAAAAAAAAATGTCATTAAATCTCTGGAATGCTTCAGACTCAACAAAAACAGGACATCTAGAAGGCCGGTAATGATTTTGTAGTGGTGCTGGACTAATTGACTTTTTAACCATAATTAAGCAATTTTATAATCCTCAATCATCTAATATCATTTTGTAATTAAATTCAGCCAATGCGCTATAAGGAAAAGGTCGTTGTGGTAATCAAATTTAACCTTAAATTAGATGGTATAGGAAAAGTGTTACTTTATCAGCACTCTAAAATTCAGCTGGACCAACAGCTAACTGGGGCAGACAAGGTGAACATCTGATGTATGAAACCTGATGATTATTCATTCTGCTTTATTAGCTACCTAATTTCCTCTATATAATGAGGCTCACAGGACCTAATTCTCTACACCCATTGGCTCTGAGCTCAACCCCTATATCTTATGTGCAAAAAGAAAAATAGACAAGAGAGAGAGATGAGTTGCCCCAATGTTCCTTCACTTGCTTCAATGGGAGCTTTGCTCTTTGGTTTATGTGTACTATCATTATCGCCAGAATTTGCTGTAGGAGTAACGAGGCACTACACATTCAATGTACATAACTAACGAAACATATATTTAAGTTTCTCTAGTTAAATTAGTTTTTCCTGTTCTAATTTTGTAACTTTTCCTTAAATGAAGGTCGATTACCACAATGTGACCAGATTGTGTCATACGAGAAGCATTCTCAGTGTTAACGGTCAGTTCCCAGGGCCTCCATTGGTGGCAAGGGAAGGTGATCGAGTCATTGTTAAATTGGTTAATCATGTTACAAACAATGTTACCATTCATTGGTATGTACACAAAAATAACATGCTAATAATGTTGAGCACGACGAGTTTATACTAATTTTCATTGACTCTGTTTATTTTGTATGAGAGTGCAGGCATGGGGTTAGGCAGCTTGGGAGTGCGTGGGCTGATGGACCAGCTTATGTTACTCAGTGCCCTATACAAACTGGCCAGACATACACATACAACTTCACCATCACTGGTCAAAGAGGAACTCTTCTATGGCATGCTCACATCTCATGGCTAAGATCCACACTTTATGGACCCATCATTATTCTTCCAAAGCGCAATGAATCTTACCCATACGAGAAACCACACAAGGAAATTCCCATTATTTTTGGTAACTAGCTAGCATATGAAACACAGGCCTAAAGATTTTTTTGTAATTAATTTGAAGTAAATTTTATTTGGTAATTTTCTTTTGAACATTATTGTTTGCATGGTTTTGGGATTACAGGAGAGTGGTTTAACGTAGACCCAGAGGCTGTGATTAGCCAGGCTCTTCAGACAGGAGCAGGTCCCAACATTTCAGATGCATACACCATCAATGGTCTTCCGGGTCCCTTGTACAACTGCTCTTCTAAAGGTACAACTGCAAGCAACTTTAAAAGTGGAAATAAAAGTCAAAATAAGCTAAACCATGCAAGATATGATTCTTACACATTTTTTAATATACATCACTTATATATTTCAAGTTTTAAACTTGGATATTGCGTGAAAAATTACGAACGGAGTATATATTTTTCCGCAAGATATTGATATTTCACTTGATTTTGTCTTGTGAGTTTTGTAGACACATACAAGCTAAAGGTGAAGCCAGGAAAGACATATCTCCTCCGTTTGATCAACGCTGCACTTAACGACGAGCTCTTCTTTAGCATAGCCAACCACACCCTCATCGTAGTTGAAACCGATGCTGTTTACCTTAAACCTTTCGAAACAGACACCCTTCTCATCGCTCCAGGCCAAACCTTAAACGTTCTTCTCAAAACGAAACCCAGTTTCCCCAATGCCAGTTTCTTCATGGCCGCTAGTCCCTATTTCACAGGCAGTGGCAGTTTTGACAACTCCACAGTTGCAGGTATTCTTGAATACAAGCACCCATCTCATTACTCTGCCTCAAAAAACCTTACTCTTTTCAAACCAACCCTCCCATTATTCAATGCCACAAACTTTGTAGCAAATTTCACTGGAAAATTCCGGAGCTTAGCCAATGCTAAATTCCCTGCCAATGTTCCTCAAACCGTGGACAGGAAATTTTTCTTCACTGTGGGACTTGGGAGTAACCCATGTCCTCAAAACACAACATGTCAAGGACCTAATGGCTCAAAATTTGCTGCTTCGATTAACAACGTGTCCTTTGCTCTCCCATCAATTGCTTTACTTCAAGCCCACTTTTTTGGAAAATCTAATGGGGTGTATACCACTGATTTTCCAACACAGCCATTAGTGCAGTTTAATTACACAGGTACACCGCCAAATAACACACACGTGAGCAATGGCACGCGTGCTGTGGTGTTGAGATTCAACACAAGTGTGGAGTTCGTATTGCAGGGCACGAGTATTCTTGGTGCTGAGAGCCACCCTCTCCATCTACATGGTTTTAATTTCTTTGTTGTGGGACAAGGTTTTGGAAACTATGATCCGAAAAAGGACCCAGCTAAGTTCAATCTGGTGGACCCAGTCGAGAGGAACACGGCCGGTGTTCCGGCCGGTGGCTGGCTGGCTATTCGTTTCCTATCAGACAATCCAGGTGTGTGTTGATGTGTTCTTGGATCATAACAGATCGAAGAAAAAATGTTGGTAGACATTGAAAGATGATGATAGTAACAATAATAATAAATCTTACCAAAAAAATTAGTAATGTAGTTCAAATTTAACTAATTATGTTCATAACACAAAGTCTTCAATAGCTACATCTTTAATTTCCATTCATACATGTAGTAATTTAAAACCAAGGTCACAAGCCGATAATCCATGGTAGTATATAAAAATCCATGCTTTATGGTATATATGGGATCATTATAGTTTTCTAATAATGTAAATTGCTTAGTTTGATCTTTGGAGATTTTGTTCCAATAAAAACAATTACAACTTATATTATTTTAAATCCACATAATAATAAAGTTTAAAATATATTTGAGAATTTCATTCATATAATTTTTTTATTTGATTTGAATTATTTAATTAAAAATATATTCTTGAAATTTTTTGCCCTATGTCACGTTTTTGTATTTCAAATGAAGGAAGAATACTAAAATTATTAATAATTTTATTATAATCTATGTGACAATAAATGTGATTGGTGTCATTTGCTAATAAGATAATTAAATATCTTAATTACTTTTTTAAGTGATGGATGACATAAAATTTATAAAGCACATGTAGTAAAATTTGTACTGTCTCTAATTTCATTCCAAATTGAATATGCAATCTAAAGAGCAATGTTATAGACAAAACATTGTATTAAATATGTTCAGGTGAAAATTTATAATTGGGGTAACATTATTTTTAATGGACCCATTATTAATACTATTTTTTAATGTATTAATCACATCATGTTATTTATTTATTTATGTGGGTGTATATAGCTCGTGTGTTTAGACCTATTGATGTTTCTAAATAAAGTAATATTAAAGATGCAATATTTTCATAATAATTAAGTTAGTAAATTTTTATTAGTTCTCATCAAAACCTACGACTAACATTATTTTGTGATTTAACATTCATAACTTATCATGTTGCAATTGTAAAAAAAAAAAAAAAAAAATTGGGGGAATTTTGGGTTTATGAACGCAACTTTTGTATCACAACTCCAATATATGAAACTATAAATGATGAAAAAAAAAAATAATGATTTTATGTGAGAATGATAGTTAAAAACACTAATAATTTTATTTGAAAGTAATAAGTTTAAAACATTTACCCGTAATCAAGTTATGAAAAAGTCTGTAATTCGGTGACTCTTGAATTTATTGTGCTAAATATTGTTGGATGCACCTTTAATTAGTACTTTTTTATTTATTGACATGTGAACAGGGGTGTGGTTTATGCATTGCCACTTAGACGTCCACACGAGCTGGGGGCTGAGGATGGCGTGGGTTGTCTTGGATGGACCAGAACCGAATCAGAAGCTACCACCACCACCATCAGATCTTCCAAAGTGTTGACTTGACTGACCAACCGTTGGTTCGGAATTCTCACTGTTTTTTTTTTTTTTTTTGAGTGGTCGTGTTTTCTTGTCCCCTTTTAACTTAATAATTATCATCTTTTTTGCTGTGTGATTTATTTAGATAACAAAGGGCTTTCACTTTTTTTTTTTTTTTTTTTTGTTGGTTGAGAGAGAGAGAGAGAGAAGAAGAAGAGCTCATCTGTAATCATTGCAATGGCTGTTTGTGTCAGTTAATGGGAAGCGTTTGATGTTTACCTCAACTACCATAATTGTTACCCCTCAACAATTTCATTTACATTTGATAGTCTGTAATTCTGTATTCTTTTGCTTCTTCATAAAGTTGAGCTTGAGTAAAAATTGATAAATATATTTTTTAAAAATTGATAAATATACAATTATTTGTAAAAAAATTAAATTAAATGAGTGCACACAAACAAATAAATGTCTAAATATAGAAAAAAATGTTAGTCCAAACACAAATTAAAGTGATCAAATTATACTAAAAAATGCAAATTATAAATTGAATCTTGACTATTAAATTACCAATTATCCCAAAAACTTAAACTTTTATAATATAGTAAATTTAATTATTTAACTACATATTCTTAATATTGACACCCAAAATGTGTTTCACCAAGACATAACATGGTCAAGACGAACATACAAATGTGACACAATTGAGTGGTAGTGCAGTAACATCCAGATTGGAACTTAAATCATCATAGAATAATACTCTTAATCTAAGAATTCTTTGTTATCTCGGGCATAAACTTGGATATAGAGGAAAAAAACCAAAAAGAAAATAAGGCAGCACGCAGACCATATATATTTCATGATAATAATTATAAGAAAGCCATGGTTAATATATTTTAGGAAACACCTTCAAGCTTCAACTGCAACAGGCAAAGCCTGGATAGGTTGTAACAAAGTTTATATAGAACGATCCAAACGTACGGCTCCAACCATGCATGATTGTTTTGATGCATGAAGAAAATGGAGCAAATAAAATACGAAATTTTATGGATGGTAATCGAGAGAAAAATATACAAGGAAACATGATGAACTTGAGAAATCACTCATTTATAAAAAATATGACCCACTCAGCCTCTCTACAAGTCTACTTAAGGTGGAGAATCACTCTCACCAACTAGAAGATCCCTCCCTCTTTCATAAGAAAGCTCACAACTCACAAGGCTTACACCAAATTTTTTTGTACAAGGCTTGTGATTGTAAAGTTTTTAAAAGTCAAAAAATTTAAAGTATATCAAATAAATAAATTAAATGAGTCTTTCTTAGTAGTCTTATTTTCAAACTTGACCGTGTAGGAACTTCATTTCATTTGTTGTTTTTGGTCTTCTAAAATATCTTGAAACTTCACATTGGTCTTTTTCAAAATTCTAGTAGAATTTTTTTTTTTTTTTTTTTTCTCTTAGTTCAATCCTATGAAGCATGGGTGCATTTCAGGACTCGGGTGCGGGTGCGGGACTTGGCAATTTTTTAAAAAGGTGGGTGCGGGTTTGGTGGGACTCGGCGATTAAAAAATTATTAAAAATATTTTTATTTATATTTTTAATATATTGCTAAGCATACTTTTTTTTTATATAATAATAATAATAATAATAATAATAATAATAATAAAGTTTTTGACACTTAAATTATTGACAGAGGTATTAAAATAGATGAAGCTTCTCATAAATAATAAATAAATAAAAAGATGTGACTTAGCTCAAAAATAAAATAAATGATATATATAGTAAGTATTAAAATAGGTGTAGCTTCCTATTAAAAAAGAAAAAAAAAAGAAAAAAGAAAAAAAAAGGGGTAGATGTGGCTCTCACGTGTTTGGTCAGAGAGGTGTGAGAGCCACAAAGAAAAAATAAAGCTTTTTTTTATCTCCTTGGACAGTCATAAGAAACAGAGTTCTTCAAAAAAGAAAAGAAAAAAAAGAAACAGAACAGTGAGTTACGAAATGAAAAAGAAGAAGAAGAAGAAGAAGAAGAAGAAAGGGGTTAAGGCCGGTGAAGAAGAAGACGAAGGAGCAAAGAAGTAGACAAAGAAAAGTGAGTTATAGACCGATATGGCGTATCTAATCCACTAGTATTTTTGGTTTTAAGTTTTTTTCTTTTTTTCTTTTTTTCTTACCAGCCGATTTCCTTTTTCCGGCCGAAATACATCGACATTCGGCCGAAACGGCACGAGTCGGCCCGATTTGAGTCACGTCGGCATGAGTCGGGGAATCCACGTGGTAGGATGAGGCCCGACGCGGCACGAACGTGCGGTCAGCGATGTCCTTCCCGCGTCACCGTGTCCCGCTGAGTCGGATGCGGGTGCGGCTCCTCTAGCTCCTTTGGAGCCGCATTCGTGCATTCCAAGTTCAATCACATTTCATTATTCATACTGCTTGCCATAATTGTTAGAGAGAAACCCAAATTTAGAGAGAATTCCTCTTACCTATCACCTACCTATATGAAACGCTTTTAGTTGAAACACTAGCTTATTTGATGGCTAGGCTAGGGACCTCTCTCCATTTTAATGTTAGGTCTTCTATAAATTCCTTCCATTAAGGAGTTAGTAATTTGTAGGTTTTTTTTTTTTTTTTTTTGAAAAAGTAATTTGTAGTTAAAAAATATAACTACAAAATAATTTTACACTCTACTCCCTATAACAAAGCTTCAAAATACCTAGTACTTGAAATTGACTTGAAGAATCTTTCTTTTCCATGCACTCTATACCTAGGCCATCATTTTGTCCTTCAATCACATGCCATCATGTTTCCTGCAACCTATATCTGGATGTATTCACCACTGCAATCAGAAAGTAGACACAATTGGAATGCAAATGTAATTGTACTAGTTGATGCATATTATGCTGCCTTACATAACTTGCATTTGTATATAGCGGCATTAGATTTCAGCTATATATATATATATATATATATTAAAATTAGATGTAGTCTTCACCTCATATATACTCTCTTCTCTCGCTTGTTCAGCCATTAGCTCGAATGGGAGCTACTGTAACAGGAGTTGATGCTGTGGAGAAAAATATCAAGATTGCGCGCATTCATTCTGTATGGTCATTCTCTGATGTAAAATGTGATATCTTAGATTGGAATTGGATTTGAAAAGTATCAAATCATTGAATATTAGCGTTTCCTCTCTGGGGGATAGCTCTTTAGCATTCTCTTATGTTAGGACTTTGTTCAGATTTGTTTTGGATCTTTTTCCCTTTAAATCTTCCATCCAAATCGCCAAATGTTAGCTGACTTTCATGCCCATAGGTGGACATGAATTAGGAAAGCACCAAATCACTCACTGATGTGTTGGCATTTCATAATTGATCAGAGAGAGAGAGAGAGAGAGAATAGTTCACCTGTTAGAAACTAGTTTCTGGGGGCCTGTGGGAGGTAGTTACGGTAGAGTTAGATATTAAGTATTTAGCTAAATTGTGAATTTTTTAGGAGAGGCTACCTTTTTCATTTTAGCTGCCAGAGTGGCAAGTTACCAGAGGTTTATTCCAGGACTTTTCTCTGGAAATATTTGTGTACGGTATTTTTTTTGACACCGCAATATGCACAAATTCCGAAATTATTTGATAATGTAAACATGGTTTCCAATTTTTGCAACAATCTCTTATAATCCACTGTATTGTTTTGTACTTATGTGGGCCAAAGATGACCAGTATAGATTTTTTTCAATTTTTTTAACCCTTAATTCCCAACTAATTGAGGTCAGCTTGTCATCCCAGATTCTAAATCTATATTTTCTTGAAGCTTATGGCCCTTTTTTTTTCTTTTTTTCTTTTTTTCTTTTTTTAAAAAAATTTGTTTTTTAAATGGTGTATGAAATTTTTTTAGTGGATTGAGAATATCTTGAATGATTATTCTATAACGTTCGGAACTATCTTTTGGTGCTACCCTCTCTCTCTCTTTGCTTCTTTTTTCTTGTTGTATATTCTTGAATTCTTCTGAGCAGAATATATTTTGATAAAGTATTTCTGAATTATTTCCAATAATTTCCTGATTAATTCTTGGATTGCTAATTGCTAACAGAAATAACTTTTGGAGATCTTAACAACTTGGTTAAAATGTATCGTTCATCTATGAGAAAAATCTTAATAAATTGCAATTTGGGTTTTCAAGGATTACATTTGTTTTGTTCTTCTAGATTGTATAGACTTTAACATGGAAATTTGTTAACACGCAGGATTTGGATCCAGTGACTTCAACTATTGATTACTGTTGCACAACAGCTGGTATGTGCCAATCTTGTTTACTAACTCTGTAGGACAAGCTTTATCGTAATGTCATTCCCATGGAGCATTCAAATTGCACTGCTTCTCTGTTGTAAGCTGTGGCATCTTTTACAATAGATGGTTACATCCCTTTTCAAGTGGGACTAAGTGGCTATGTGACATAGACTAAGTAACATAATTGACATTGTTTTGTTGTGTCATATTATTGCAATCTGGTATAAAGATTTTCTGAATTTGATTTTTGGACAGAAAAGCTAGTAGAGGAAGACATGAAGTTTGATGCTGTGATTGCTCTAGAAGTATGCTCTCTCTTTCTCTCTCTCATTCTTTCATATATATGTACACATGCTTGTATGTATAAATATTATTATGTAGTTCGTTATTCATACTGATTACAGATACCCTATGTAATTGTCTTACTTGTTTTATGTTGGATCTAAAATCAAGTTCGTTTTACCTAGCACATTTGCTTCTTTTTGAAACATTTAAGTGATATTGCATATTGCATATGGCCAAATGATTGGTTGATATCCATTTATTTCTGGTTTTGCATATAATCTTGGACTTCTTCCCTTCATTTAGTTATCATGATGAGCATACAAGAGTATTGAAGTTGAAACTTGAAACTCAAAATTCATGAGTTGCTGGGTTCAAGAGAAAATTAAAAATACAAAAATGAGATTTTAATATTAGATGGCAAAGTCCTCTCATAAGAAATTTTTTGTTGTTAAGTCTTCTCTCAAGACCTTTTGAAAGACTATTATGCTAGGATTCAAGTTATTAAAGGTGATAAAAAAATAAAGCAAAAGAATACAGTAAACAAATAGCAAGAGGATTTAAGATCTATCTCTTTTTTTCTTTTTTTTTTGGACCATGCAATAGGATTTCTGGGATTCAAGAAAATAAGAACGCAAATCTGAAATCTTACCATTGGATGGAAAAGTTTCTGGAAAAAGACTCTTCAAAGACATCTCCTACCCCCCCCCCCCCCCCCCTTTCGTTTTTTTGGACCATGCAATAGGATTTCTGGGATTCAAGAAAATAAGAACACAAATCTGAAATTTTACCATTGGATGGAAAAGTTTCTGGAAAAAGACTCTTCAAAGACATCCCCCCCTTTGATTGGTAAGTTACTCTCACACCTAATGGATCTTGATCCCAAGGCCTTATCCACCATCTCATTATTATGGGAGGAAGAAGTGCTAGTTAAGCTATAACTCATTGGCAACTCTTCAAAGACTATTTATGCTACATTTTGAGAGACTCCATGATACTAACCTTAATAGTTGATAGTACTTGATACATATAACCGTTTAACATTTGACCTTGAAGCTCAATAAACGTCAAGCTTGTAACATGATTCAATGCTCCTGCATTATCAAATTGGATCCCTTGAGTTTGGAAGTCCTCTGTAAATACAGGACAGTTAAACATAAATTACGCAAGATAAATTTAGATTTCCGCTAAAGATAATATGAGTATCCACCTACGAAATTGAAATTGAAGGTATATTTGTGATGATTAATGGAAAGGTTTAACAAAGGTATAAATATAATGGTGTTCCCAAAACTTTGGGTTTTTCTCAGTACACTTTTCTTCATGCTTCTCTAGAGTGTATTCAAACTGTTTTTAAGTTATGTGTTACCTATTTTTGACCATATCCAATTTGTTTGCAATTGAAATTTTACTTAAGGTAATTGAGCACGTAGCAAATCCTGCTGAATTCTGCGAGTCTCTGGCAGCATTAACTGTTCCTGATGGAGCTACTATAATTTCAACAATTAACCGTTCTATGAGATCATATGCAACTGCCATTGTTGCAGCAGAGTACCTCCTCCATTGGGTATGGTTATTTCCATCATTCTACAGCTTAATTTAGCTTCTTGATTATCTATGTAGCACCTCTTGCACTGCTGGATGTGCCTTATTTTGAAACTTGGTGACATGCTTTGAAATTTACTTGTGTCTATTTGAGATCCACCTTGATCTCTATATATGTTGATTATCTATTTCAGAAATAGGTGTTATCCTTAAATCATACTACAGGATACATGCCATAGTGGTAAACTGGTTCTTTATACTTGGCAACAAGTTTGTTTTCCTTAAGCAGTTGAGGTTTTGTTTTTAACAAGTTGGTTCACGTTGATATTTTTAAGTGTATTCTAGATGACAAGAACTCGATACATATGAGCATAATGTGGATGATTCAATGAAAATGAATCTTTTCTTCTAAAGATTTGAATATTTTCATACAAAGCGTTCTTATCTATGGGTCTGCTGAGGTCATCCACTTTTCAGTTTGATCTAGATTAAGTTAGAATTGATCCATACTATTAAGGAATGTTACAATGCCCATGGAATTTAGATTGTTTCATTTTCATTGCCTTCACAGCAACAATTAATAGAATTTCAATCAGTCAAATCTGGAGGTGAACTCCACTTGCAAACGGAAAAGTAGATAATTTTTAGCTAGAATTTCAATTTCATGTAATTTGGTTTTTCATAAATAAGGCTAAGAAAACTATGGAGCATGTTTTCCTGATGCTGCAGAAACATTTCACGTAGACGATCTGTAAAAGTTTGAGATGCTTCTTGGGTTACCTTGGAACTGTGGTTACCTTATGAAATTGTTAGTACACAGTCAAACGCTTTCAATATACATTGGTTTAATACCTTAGTCAAACGCTTTCAATATACATTGGCACCATTTTGATAAACTTAATATTTTACAGCTTCCTAAAGGTACACATGAATGGTCAAGTTTTCTCACTCCTGAAGAACTAGTCCTGATCCTTCAACGTGCCAATATCACTGTGAGTAAAATATGTTCATGATGTTTCATGAATATCTGCCCCATGTTTTAGCGTTACTAACCTCTGCACATTTTAGTAAAGCTTGTTTGCTGTCTGGTTGGCTTTTTGCAGGTTAGGGAAATGGCTGGATTTGTTTACAACCCCTTGACTGGAAGATGGTCTATATCTGATGATATTAGTGTAAATTTCATTACTTTTGGTACAAAAAACTGCCAATAGATAAGAATATACCATTATAATTTTCCTAGTTTGTTCTCTTCCTTCTTTTTTGGTTTTGGTGGGGGGATTGGATGAAATTTTGCACTTGTTCATACAAATAATGATGGGTAGATCCAACACATTTACGACAAATATTGATTTTTATATGGGCCATTATTTTATCATGAATAATGCTAGAGATAATGCAACTTTTATTACAAGTAGTGGTTGCTCTATCAATTTTTTTCATGGTGTTCGTTGAGAAACTTAAATTTTTAAAAAATAATAACAAAAATAAAACTTAATTTAAATTCAATTTTTTATATAAAATTTGTAGATATTATATATATATATATATATATATGTAATCAAAACTTATACAATTTAATATGAAAGATAGTATCTAAATAAAACATATGAAATTATAGAAATTAAAAAGAAGAAATTAGACTAAGAAATTCTCAATAATTTTAGTTTAGTTATCTCTTACCAAATATGAAAATTTTGCTCAAACTTTTAGGTGAAAAGTAAACACAATTATGTACGACATTGTGTATATGTGGGTGTGCTTGCGTGTGATTTGAATTTTGTGTGTGTACGCATGTGTGATTTGAATTTTATATAATTTTGATTTGGTCCTAGAGGTTAGCTCCCCAAGTTAAAAATTTTAGCTCCGTACCTGCATCTTCCTTTTGCCTTTGCTTTTATTTTCAACTATTTGGTTTATTTTCAAAAAGCCTTGGAAGGGATATTATGGGGGTGCTTGGTGCTATAATTTAAACAATATTTTTCAGTTTTTAAATAACATTATACGTATTTGTACACACTTTTTTATCCATATGTATTTCTAGAAAATACAAACAACATTACTAGAATATCATTACCAAATAGACTTGTGGGGGAGAAGGAACCAGGCCCAACATAATGAACCGAGGGCCCACGAAACGGCTATCTTACACCCGAAGAGAGAGAGAGAGAAAAGGGCAAGGCCCAGCTAGGAGTGGGATCTTCATGAAAGATCAGCGCTGTCCGAGGAAGGTACTTCCTGTCCGAGGGGAGTATCTCCTGTCCGAGGAGGACGTATCACTTTAACAGGAAGTCACAGGTTATTTGAGTACGAGAAAAGCCAGAGTGGCTGTCCGAGGACTTCACCTGATCAGGATAAGCTCAGAGCAAAGGCTGGAGATGATAAGAACGAAGAAATATCTAAAGGAAAAGCTGCTACCACCGTATTTAATGCACTACAACAGCTTTTCTGGCCGCATTTATGTGGAGAAGACCCCTGAACAGTGCACCCTCAGCTACCGTCACTCCCAAATAACTAAAGCATACCCATGATGTGACATGCACTCAAGTAGATGCACTCAAGTAGATGCACAGATGAAGAACAAGTGGACGATGAAGATGATGGGGAAGGGTACTATATAAAGAAGAAGAGATCCTGATAGAAGGGATCGGAAAAAAGAAGGGAAAAAGAAAAAGAATTATTTTACTGTGGCCCTGAACATTGTAATCACTGATTGTTCAATGAAACACCTCCTCGGACATTGACCAAAGAATTTTCTTGGCGTTATTTTGTGTCATTTCTGCTTAACGTAACTCAGTCCATCATTGTTAATTTCAAACCCAGCCCAGCTCTTTCACCCACTCTCTACAAATTTATTGTCTAGGGTACGTTGGGCCTTTAACCCATACTTTTGGGCTTAGGTCACAAAACCGGTCCCTACAATTGACGCCGTCTGTGGGGAGAGCTTAAACGATTGGGGAAGAGTAACAGTGGATGGTAATGGCTGATCAAGGGCAACAACCAGCAGAATCCGGGGCCTCCCAGCATGTTGATCCTTTTCTTAACTTGGAGCGTAGGCAGGATCGAAAAGGCAGTGTACATACTACACACACTGAACGAACCCATCCTCGTGGTGGAAGTCATGTTTCCCATGCAGAGAAAAACAACATGCAAATAGAGATTGAAAGGTTGAAGAGGGAGTTATGCATGGAAAAGAGGAAACGTGCTGCACCACATCCTGATGATGACTTGGACGACGGACAAGACATTACTTATCAGCAGAACTCTCAAACTCCAATCAGCGAAACCTTTTCGTATGACGCTGAACACCCTCATGAGAAGCGACCACGAGAACTACCATACGGAGGGGTGGGTAACGACGCCATGAGTAAAGCCCTGAATCAGATTTCCAGATCACCTTTTACACGAAGGATCGAAGGAGCGGAACTGCCTCGGCGTTTCAATCAACCAACCTTTACTATCTATAATGGCAGGACAGATCTTGTGGAACACGTCAGCCATTTTAATCAAAGAATGGCTGTCTATGCTAGGGACGAGGCTCTGATGTGCAAGGTATTCCCCTCGAGTCTAGGTCCTGTAGCCATGAGATGGTTTGATAACTTGAGGGCTGATTCCATTGATTCCTACCAAGAGCTTACTCAAGCTTTCGGATCACGATTTGTCACCTGCCGAAGAGTGCCCAGGCCCCTATCCTCCCTTCTGTCCTTAAGCATGCGTGAGGGGGAGACACTGAAGGCGTACTCGGACAGATACTGGGAGATGTTTAATGAGATGGAGGGCAACTTCGACGCCATGGCCTTGGAGACGTTCAAGTTAGGACTCCCCACTGATCATGGTTTAAGAACGTCTTTGTCCGGCAAGCCCGTTGTCAGCATGCGCCAGCTTATGGATCGCATCGAGAAGTATAAAAGGGTAGAAGAGGATAGGCAACAAGGGAAGGGTAAGGATAAGACTACCACCGAGGACAGGAAGGACTTTAAGTCGGATCGTTACAACAACAATAAGCCGAGGAGAGATTTCGTTGGGCACTCAAGTTCAACAAATGCCCAAACGGTTAATACCGTGTTTAAAGAGCCTGTTCATCAAGTTCTGGATAAGATAAAGAACGAACCATTCTTTAGATGGCCGAACAAAATGGTGGGGAATCCGGAGAGACACAATCATAATGTCTATTGTCAATATCACCAGGATCATGGCATACGACTGAAGATTGCAGAAGTCTATGGGACCATCTGGACCAACTGGTCAGCGAGGGCAGGCTGAAGCACCTTTTGCATCGCTCTAGTGGGCGAGGGCAACCGGTCTCGGATTCCGAAAGGGGGGATTCTACAAAACCCCCTCTAGGAATTATTAACGTCATTTTCGCAGCCCCAGGAGGGACCGGATCCCGTCCGTCGAAGGTTATGTCTGTGGCTCGGCTGCCGGTAGGAGATGCTGATAGGAATCCGAGGATCCCTGGGAATGCAATATCCCCCATTCTGTGCTTTTCGGACGAGGATAAGGCTGAGACTATTCAACCCCATGAGGACGCATTGGTTGTCACCCTCAGGATTAAGGGATATGATGTGAAGAGAGTTATGGTAGACCAAGGCAGCGCGGTAGAGATTATGTACCCTGATCTTTTCAGGGGATTAAATCTCACACCCAGTGACTTAACTCCGTATTGCTCCTCTATATTCAGCTTCGAAGGAAGAATGGTCATTCCGAAAGGACAGATCCGACTGCCCGTGCAAACCGGCGCGGAAATTGTTGAGGTTGATTTCGTGGTGGTAGACGTCTATTCCCCTTATACAGCAATTGTCGCTAGGCCCTGGTTGCATACACTGGGGGCTGTCTCTTCCACTTTACATCAAAAAGTCAAATATCCTTCTGAAGGACGAGTCTGTGAAATCCGCGGGGATCAATCCTCGGTTAGGCAGTGTCTAGTGGCGGCTATACGGCATGGGTCTGAGGATGAATCTTCAGGAGGGGTGATCAAAGACCCATAGCAGTTAAAGGAACGGATGTCGCCTGCCGATGGGCAGGGTGAGGGTGTAAAATGTGAGGACTTAACACGGGTTATGATTGAATCCGATCTTGAAAAGTATTTCCAAATTGGGGCTCAGATACCTCAGTCAGAAAAGGAGGAGCTAATTGTTTTCCCCAAAAGAAATATTGATGTTTTCGCGTGGAGCACTTATGAAGCACCGGGGGTGGATCCAGAATTCATTTGTCATCATTTGAAGGTTAACCCTCTAAGCATACCAAAGAAGCAACCTCTTCGGCGGCCATCTAGAGAGCACGTTGAAGTAGTCAGAGAGGAGGTAGGAAAGCTCAAGCAGGCCGGGGCTATTAAAGAAATTTTTTATCCCGAATAGCTAGCAAACACTGTGGTGGTAAAAAAGAAAAGCGGAAAGTAGCGAGTCTGCGTAGATTTCACGGACTTAAACAAAGCCTGCCCTAAGGATCCCTTCCCCATGCCGAAGATTGACCAGCTGGTGGATGCTACTGTCGGACATCCTCGGATGAGTTTCTTAGATGCTTTTCAGGGGTATCATCAGATCCCCCTTGCTCCAGACGACCAGGAAAATACCGCTTTTGTTACCCCCATTGGTAACTACCACTATAAAGTAATGCCTTTTGGTCTGAAAAATGCAGGTTCTACTTATCAGCGTATGATGACCAAGATGTTCGAATCACAATTAGGCAAGACCATCGAGATTTATATAGATGATATGGTAGTTAAAAGCAAATTTGTTGCTGATCATTTGAAGGATCTTGATGTGGTTTTTGAAGTCCTGAGGAAACATAAGTTGCGCTTGAACGCTTCGAAGTGCTCGTTCGGAGTTGGTTCAGGCAAATTTTTGGGCTACATGGTTATGCACAGGGGAATCGAAGTTAATCCTGATCAGATAAGGGCTATCCAGGATCTGCAGCCTCCTCGGAATCCGAAGGATGTGTAGAAGCTAACAGGAATGACAGCTGCATTAAACCGGTTTATATCCAGGTCTGCGGACAGATGCAAACCCTTCTTCTCCCTAATTAACAAATGGAAGGGTTTTGAATGGAATGAAGAATGTGCCTCGGCTTTCCAACAGCTCAAGGATTATCTATCTCGGCCACCGATTATGTCCAGCCCTGAACCCGACGAGGTTTTATTTGCTTACATCGCAGTGGTTCCTCACGCTGTAAGTTTAGTGTTGATAAGAGTGGATTAGGGAGTACAAAGGCCGGTCTATTGTGTAAGCAAATCGTTGCACGAAGCAGAGGTCAAGTATTTGCCACTGGAAAAAGCTATCCTAGCCGTAGTGCTAGGAACGCGGAAATTGCCTCACTACTTCCAAGCTCATACTGTCATGGTGCTTACCTAGCTTCCACTTAAAACAGTACTTCGAAGTGCCGACTACACGGGGAGGATAGCCAAATGGGGCACCATTCTAGGGGCTTTCGATATCAAATACATGCCTCGCACGTCAGTCAAAGGCCAAGTCCTTGCAGATCTGGTGGCCGAATTCACAGAGCCCAGTTTGGAAGATGTAGAAGTAATGCCGAGCATGGATGAGAAATCGGTTGGTTTGGTTTCTCAACAGGATCCTGCTCATTGGGAGTTGTACGTAGATGGCGCTGCAAACTGGAAAGGTTCTGGAATTGGGCTGGTCATGACATCTCCAGAGGGGATCATTATCGAGAAGTCACTAAGGCTAGATTTTAACGCCACAAATAATGAGGCTGAGTATGAAGCCCTATTGATGGGAATGGTCATGGTCCGAAGGATGGGAGGAAAAGCCGTAAAGGTGTTCTCGGACTCAAGACTGGTTGTGGGCCAAGTTCAAGGAGAATTCGAAGCCAAAGACGAGAGGATGCAGGGCTATTTGAACAAAGTCAAACGCCTGGAAGAGGAATTTGGATTTTTCAGTCTGATGCATGTTCCCAGATGTGGCAATGCACACGCCGATTCTTTGGCCACATTAGCCACCTCTTCGGATCAAGATTTGCCGAGAGTTATCATTGTGGAGGATCTTCATGAGCCCACTAGAGCAGGAAGAGACGCAATTCAAGTACACCAGATTCGAAAAAGCCCATGCTGGATTCCCTAATCGAATTTTTAAAAGATGATGTCTTGCCAGAAGAACGAAAGGAAGCTGACAAGATCCGAAGGAGGGCCGCTAGGTTCTGGTTGTCCGAAGACCAAAAATTATATAAACGCTCTTATTCGGGGCCATATCAGTTGTGTGTTCATCCAGAAGCCACTGAGGCACTACTAGAAGAGTTACATGAAGGTATTTGTGGAAGTCACACTGAAGGCAGATCATTGGCACATCGGGCCCTTACCCAGGGATATTGGTGGCCGAGCATGCAAGGAGAAGCTCGGGACTATGCGAAGAAATGTGATCAATGTCAGAGATTCGCACCAAATATACATCAGCTGGGAGGAACCCTCAATCCATTGTCCAGTTCATGGCCGTTTGCCCAATGGGGCTTGGACATCGTGGGTCCATTCCCTAAAGCTGCAGGGAACAGAAAATATCTCCTGGTCGGAACCGATTATTTTACGAAATGGGTCGAGGCAGAACCTCTTGCTAATATCCGAGATGTGGATGTACAAAAATTTGTATGGAAGAGCATTGTAACTCGCTTTGGAGTTCCACACACCCTCATTTCAGATAATGGTTTGCAGTTCGACAGTACCTCGTTTCAGAATTATTGTAGCGAACTGGGGATCACGAACAGATACTCTACTCCCTCCTACCCTCAGGGTAATGGCCAAGCTGAAGCAGTCAATAAAGTTATAGTCAGCGGCTTAAAGAAGAGGTTGGACGCCGCAAAGGGAAGGTGGGTCGAAGAATTGCCACACGTGTTTTGGACTTATAGAACCACCCCTCGCAAGTCTACTGGAGAGACTCCTTTCTCAATGACTTATGGGTCCGAAGCTGTAATTCCTTTGGAAGCCAATTTCCCAACTCGGAGAACCAGTTTCTTCTGCTCGGACAACAATAATAAACTCCTGGAAGCTGGATTGGATTTTATCGAAGAACGGAGAGAGAACGCCATGGTTCGACTGGCTCACTACCAACAAAAGCTTAGACAGGGCTACGACGCCAAGGTCAAATCGAGACCCTTAGAACCCGGTGACTTAGTGCTCAGAAAAGTTGTCGACAACACAAGAAACCCAGCCTGGGGAAAATTAGGACCAAATTGGGAGGGCCCATATCGCATCACGTCATGTGCAGGTATTGGAGCATATTTTCTTGAAGATTTGGACAGTCATGTAATACCCCGCCCTTGGAATGTAAATAACCTCAAGAGGTATTATTATTAATCGAGTTGTTTTCCTATTTATTTATAATACCACTATTTACTCATTCTCTAAGTGTTTAAACTTAAATCTGATCATGCCTGTAGTCCTCGGACCAGATGATTTCGGATTAGTTAACACTATTTATTCGTTCTCTAAGTATTTAAACTTAAAATCTGATCATGCCTGTAGTCCTCGGACCAGATGGTCTCGGATTAGTTAACACTATTTACTCATTCTCTAAGTGTTTAAACTTAAATCTGATCATGCCTGTAGTCTTCGAACCAGATGATCTCGGATTAGTTAACACTATTTATTCGTTCTCTAAGTGTTTAAACTTAAAATCTGATCATGCCTGCAGTCCTCGAACCAGATGATCTCGGATTAGTTAACACTATTTATTCGTTCTCTAAGTGTTTAAACTTAAATCTGATCATGCATGTAGTCCTCGGACCAGATGATCTCGGATTAGTTAACACTATTTACTCATTCTTTAAGTGTTTAAACTTAAATCTGATCATGCCTGTAGTCCTCGGACCAGATGGTCTCGGATTAGTTAACACTATTTACTCATTCTCTTAGTGTTTAAACTTAAATCTGATCATGCCTGTAATCCTCGGACCAGATGATTTCGGATTAATTAACCCTATTTACCCGTTTCCTAGGCGTTTAATTGGTTAGCATTATTTGGTCAAGTGGTTAATGCTACTTTTCATACACGATATTAATCGTACAAGTTATTTGCAAAACAAAGTAATTTTGTTTCTCCATAACTATAATTACCAAGTAAAATCACTTGTAACACAAAAGGATTATATTAAACTGCAAGCACCAGCGTATGAACAAAAATTACTTCATTGATAAAAATCGGTTTACAATTTTCTCAACATAAAAAAAAAAAATAAAAAAAAACAAAAAAAAAAAACCTAAGTCTATGTTGGGACTCCCTGAGAAGGACCCGAGGGTGGTTGCTCCCCTTCTAGAGATTCACCCTTCTCTTGTTGGGGCTCAGCAGATGAGACTTGGTCACCTGGCAGTGGAAGACCCTGGTTAGGCTCAAGAGTAACCAGGGGATTCGGCTCAACCAGAGGTAGCTTAGAGGCCTCAGGGGGATGTGCAGGAGGAGCATCATCATCCGGATACTGCCGAATATCCTCGCCATAGAAGATATTCTCTGGCCGTCGAAGATCTGAGTCGGGAGGAACTCCAGCAGCATCTAATGCTTTGCTCCAGGTTAGGTCGCAGTAATCCCGAGCAACCGAGGCAAATTGCTCGGTGAGATCTTTCTCTGTTACCTCCACCCCTAGTTTATAGGACGCCCTTTTTTCAGTTTCAGTGGCCTCCTTAGCCAGCTGGGCGTCCCTTTGAGCATCCTCGGCAGCCGTCTTGGCCTTCAGCAGCTCGACGCGAAGCTCTTTGATAGTTTCTCTTTCTGTGGCCAACTTTTTCTAAGCTTCGCTCAGCAGCTTGCACTGAGACTCGGCCTGGGACTCTGCATTCTTTAACCCAGCGTCCAGGCTGTCCCTCTCCTGGGCTACTGCTTTTATCTGATCCGAGAGTTTCGAGGTCTCTTCCTTTAAGTTGTCCAAGACTCTCTTTGCTTCAGACCTAGCTTGGGCCTCGGCCTGGGCTTGCACATTGGCCTTGCGGCTCCATTCTTCGGCCACAAACACCTGCTGAGTGATCTGAACCAAGTTACAGTATTAGTATACAAACATAAAAGCCAACGCTATAATTGAGAAGTAAAACGGATATACTTACCATGGCCAAGTCCCTTTTCAGAGACATAAAGAGTTCATATTGGCTGAAACGCCTATATGAATCCATGTCTTTGGGCAGAAGTAGGGGCTGCTCCAACGCCTCAACTATCAGTCCCGCCCAACCCCCGTCATAATTCCTGACCGAGGTCTCCCAGGGAAATGGGATACCGTCGAGCTCTAGCCGAGGGGACCATATGCGTTGTCCTCGGCGAACCTCGGCCTGATTTGGCTCCTCTCGGCTCTCCACCGAGGAACCCCTTTTTTGACAGGGCTCTTTAATCACTTTTTCCTGCTTAGTCTTGGGTGGCAGCCCTTTTTCCTTGTCATCAGGTTCCATCAGCCTCTTCTTTTTTAAATCCGGAATGGATTTGAAAGCCGGATCAGGAACTTGCGAGACAAGAGGAGGTGGAGGCACATTGGCAGCTGGACGAGAAGTCCCTGTTTCTTTAATTTCCACCTTATTGGTCCTCTTCTTAAGGAGAAGTCTTAGATCAGACATCTCTTCCTCCGAGGAATCTTCTAGTATTGTTGTCAGCAATAAGGGGGGTCGGATGAAAGACTGCCTATCCGCCTCTTCTTCGGAATCCGAAGGAATAACGTGGACCCTTCCTTCGCTCTCACCTTCGAACTTAAACTTGTCAATTTGCTCGTCCAAGGAAGTGGACGAGGATCCGACCCGTTCTCTCACAGGCGGCTGGACGAGAGGAACTTGTTGGACTGGTCGGATGAGCAGTGGAACACCCTGGGGATTAGGGTGTGGAACTGGTGGGAGATCGTAGGGCGCAAGAAAACTCTTCCGAGCAACGTCTATACGTCGCAACCTATAATCGCCCTGAATAATGGCATTCCCTGCTGGCTGGACATCGGCTGGCTTAGGAGTATAGCTGAGTATGAGTGGAATAGACCTCAACTGCCTATCTTCGCTGACGTATATTTCCGAGCACAGTAGGTAGTTGAGGGCTTGCACGTTGATAAGGCTCAGCCGAGGGGCAGTATGTACCTTATCTGTAAAACAAACAAAGCAGACAAATTAGAAAGCAGATACAAATATAGACTAAGGAGTAATTGCAGAAAGAGAAAATCCTAAAGCTATGGTTAGAGACCCTAAGTCCGAGAGGGCACACCTGGCTCTCCTGGCGTGGTCGGACAATGTAGACCGTCGTGCTATTCGCCCGAGACAACCAAATAGTCGTCCTTCATCCCCTTATTGGATTTAGGAAGGCAGGAGAACAGCCTCACGACATCGGAGCGGGATTTAAGATAATACCCCCCTCCCCTTTGGCTACGACATTCATACATGTATACTAAGTCGTGCCAGGTTAGCCCTAAACCTAACTGCTCATTTACGATGTCGATGGCCCCTAATATCTTAAAGGTGTTGGGTGCGCATTGCTCGGGGGAAAGCCTATGGTTGATAAGATAATTTCAGGTCACGGGACCCATTGGGATGGTCATTCCTCCCTCAAGAAAGGCGATCATAGGAATTATGACCTCTCCTTCCGCTCGGTCTAGTAATAGTCCCTCTGGGGGACAATATTTCAAATTTACCCCCTGTGGGATATGGTAGATTCTCTTGAACTCCTCGATTAACTCCGGACTATCGACGAGATATTTGTATTTACCCATTTGCAAGAGAATGGATGGAATAATGAAAGAAAACAGTGGCCGAAGAGAAAATAAGGACTCAAGGTACGTCGAGACTTACTATATCACAAGCGAGACGAATTCCCTAACTTGAAATGTACTTTTGAGAGGGACCCTGAAAGCAGAAGACGCAGAAATCCGAGAAGGAATGAAGTGCTTTTGAAGACGGGAACTCTCTGGAAACTCTGAAAATGCTCTGAATGCTACGAGTGTGTAAAGTGAAAAGAATAACTGTCTGCAGATATTTATATATGGGGACAAACGGAGCGGTATCACTCATCTCGCACGAATCGCGAAGACAAACCCCAACCTTTTGATCTGCGATCCACCGTTGGATACAAGAGACAGAGCCGCCTGAAGCAATTGATGTAACGCCTTGGGAATGGAAGATTTACAGTGGCAATAATGAGGCGCGCGTCTCCACAAGCTCGCGCGTATAAACACGGGTATTTATGTCTTTTTGTTTTTACTTTTATTTATTCCTTCTATTATATTTTTCTTTCGTTCCCACGTATCAAGTCAAAATTATTCTTTCTTCCCGCTTGCGTGGGAAAGAAATAAAATTTTGAGGGGCTATTGTGGGGGAGAAGGAACCAGGCCCAACATAATGAACCGAGAGCCCACGAAACGACTATCTTACACCCGAAGAGAGAGAGAGAGAGAGAGAGAGAGAGAAAAGGGCAAGGCCCAGCTAGGAGTGAGATCTTCATGAAAGATCAGCGCTGTCCGAGGAAGGTACTTCCTGTCCGAGGGGAGTATCTCCTGTCCGAGGAGGACGTATCACTTTAACAGGAAGTCACAGGTTATTTGAGTACGAGAAAAGCCAGAGTGGCTATCCGAGGACTTCACCTGATCAGGATAAGCTCAGAGCAAAGGCTGGAGATGATAAGAACGAAGAAATATCTAAAGGAAAAGCTGCTACCACCGTATTTAATGCACTACAACAGCTTTTCTGGCCGCATTTATGTGGAGAAGACCCCTGAACAGTGCACCCTCAGCTACTGTCACTCCCAAATAACTAAAGCATACCCATGATGTGACATGCACTCAAGTAGATGCACAGATGAAGAACAAGTGGACGATGAAGATGATGGGGAAGGGTACTATATAAAGAAGAAGAGATCCTGATAGAAGGGATCGGAAAAAAGAAGGGAAAAAGAAAAAGAATAATTTTACTGTGGCCCTGAACATTGTAATCACTGATTGTTCAATGAAACACCTCCTCGGACATTGACCAAAGAATTTTCTTGGCGTTATTTTGTGTCATTTCTGCTTAACGTAACTCAGTCCATCATTGTTAATTTCAAACCCAGCCCAGCTTTTTCACCCACTCTCTACAAATTTATTGTCTAGGGTACGTTGAGCCTTTAACCCATACTTTTGGGCTTAGGTCACAAAACCGGTCCCTACAAGACTCTATGGCATTGTAGAATATTTTTATTTTTTAAAAGACAAGCAAAATTCTGCACATTTGTTAAAGAGTGTTGTGATCATATATGTATCAAATTATTTAAGCTTGCAGAATTTTTTTTTTCTTGATCCCTTTAAGAGAATTATAAATATTTTCAATGAGTTAGGTCATTGGATAAACAAGGGGTGAGAAAGTAAGTTTTTTTTTTTTTTTTTTTTTTTTTTTTTTTTTTTTTTATTTAAAAAAAAACACACACACACACAAGAGAGAGGAGAGAGAAAGTAAGTTTTGAGTCTTGATGGAGTACTTAATAAATAAATGAACACGGGTACAAAATTTTTAGAGAAAGGGGAAGATTGCTGGGTATAGGTGGGATTGAACAAATATAGTTCACCTATGAATACAACCATTTTTACTCCCAATTTTATAATTTATTGACTTGTGAGATTGTAAGTGTGCAACATAAAGTGGTGGGTCACACGAGATAAAAAATGTTGACCATTCACAATCATACAAGTCAACAAATTATAAAGTACTCCATCAAGACTCAAAACTTACTTTGTTGCAATTTATATTATGTGATTGGATCACAAATTCAAATTCAAAAATCAAATAATGTGATTGGAATCAAACTACTTTGTTGCAATTTATATTATATATACACACAATCTCTTAGTGGGAGAAGAAACAGCTTAGAACTCAAGTAAGGACTACCCTAAACTATTCAAAGCACCAAAAATTAACGTGTTTCAGATGCATACATGATACAGCTCCACGCTTGCCTTATTTTTCCATCAATATATTCTTCTTCCATGAATGAATCAGCATTGAACCATGCAGCTAGCATTTAAATTGCATGGACTTAATCAACCATATTGCAGATAATATATAGTAAGAAAATGAGAAGTAAGCTAACAGAAATAAAAGGAAAAGAAAAGCAAAAAGGATTTGGGACTATGACTGTCGACGAAGCAAAATAGCAAAAAGAGAGGAAGAAAAGGGCTATGCGGAGTATATCATAATCGAATGGAATGAGAAGAAAAATTGTTACGTAAGAGAACATAAATGTCACAGAATTTGAAGCCAAGAACAACCAAAAGGGAAGAAGCCAATGGGGGTCCCTGCAATCTTTTCAACAAGAGAACTTTTGTTGAAACTTCGGTTGGGTTTCATGTATACTAGAGTAAGGGAGTCAATTTCGTACCGGAAGCCATTTTAGTTTGGCCGAAAAAGGGAATATTTCGGTACTGGTTAATACCAGTGTACCGTTTTGAGTTTACTGCTATTTTATTATTAAATTAATAAATATTTTATATAATCTATTAAAAATATTAAAAATTGTAATTAAGTCCATCCCGAATTTATTTTTGATGAGAAGTCCATCCCAAATTATTATGTTCAGCTCCAGCCAAGTGTTAAAACTCAATATAAATATATATTAACAACTAATTTGAGAATGAAAAAAAAAAAAAAATCAATACTTATAATTAGTAACTTAATATTTGCCACCTGGAAGGTTGACAAACCACATAAATTCATTGATTTGTCCACAACTCTAATTTTTTTTGAGAAAATTAAAAGAAGGAAAAATCAAAGAGAGAGATAGAGAAACTTTACTGGAACCACGGCCGGAAATGGTGGAGCGTAACACGGAAGTTGATTGAGCATCAACTTCTCTCTTTCCCAATTTTCTCCAAACCCAAACCCTAACCTTCTCTGATTTGGGTTTGAACCAAATCGGCAAGGCTGGCTCACCGCAACCACCACCTCCAATGGTGGCTTCTTCTCTCCTTCGACCAAAATCTCTTTCTTTGTCTCTCAATCTCATTTTCCTCCATAGATCAAACCTGAAAGATCATCAACTTCTCTCTTTCTTGATTTTCTCCAAACCCAAACCCTAACCTTCTCTGATTTGGGTCTGAAAAGCATCAATGTCTCTCTCTACACTCAATTCTCTCCAAACCCCAACCCTTACTCTCTCTCTGATCTGGGTCTAAAAAGGATGCGTGTATGGGTGTCGAGATCTCTGGTGAGCTAAGGTTTTTTCTTTGTTTTTGCTGATGGGTTTGAGTTGAGTATACTAGAAGTGGAGGTTGAGAGAGTTTGATCTTTGAAAATTGAGAGAGAGAGAGAGAGTTTGAACGGCTGGTGAGAGTTTAAGAGTTTAACTTGAGTTAAGTGTGGTGTTAACATTTTAAATGACGTGTCCAGTTTTTGGTCCTTGATAATTTTGGACGAAATCCTCACCGTGTACTGGAGCCTCTCCATTTCAAAGGGAAATGGAGAGGATCCGGATCCACTTTTTAGCAGGTAGACCGTAGACTTTCACTTACTTTTTGAAACATGGGGTATAGCTAGGCAATGAAATAAAAGAGTAGGGGTAAAAAAGAGAAAGTAAAAGATAGAAAGGGAAGCTAAAAGAAAGAAACGATGAAGATAGAGTTACAAAGAGTTGTTGACATCGACGAAAAGGAGAGGAGAAAAACAATGCAGCAACGAAGAAGAAGTTGAAGGCGCTTGCGACTGGGTTTGAAGAGCATTTCTTATATCGGCCAGAAGCATGAAAACCATCCAAAATGGCAAGTACAGACAGAAACATCTGGTATCAACCGAAAAATTCGGTATTTAAACCGGTACATTTTAAGACATTTTCAATATTGGTTTAGTGACTGGTACGAATTTTTTCGATTGTATCGGGCGGTACAGTACAAATTTCACTTCCTTGGAAAAGACCGGACACAGAAAATGGGCCCATCGTATGAATGTATTTACGAAAATGCCACCATCACTCTGTTTTTATAACTCAAAAACACCATGAAGTTGTTTTCAGTTTTGCTAACTCATCACTCAAAAATAAGAGAATTGAGTGATGAAAACAAAACTTGAAAACATAGCCAAACTGACTTTCTCTGTGTGAGACCCACTAATTTTGAGTTATAGGTGATGAAAACTTACAAATCCAAACAGCCCCTTATAAGTCATAATTTCAATATAAATGAACCTCCACTTAGCTATTTGGACCCTCTAGATAAAAATGTATGCATATAGGTACAAAAATTAAATAAATAAAAAATCGTGTATTTTTCTTCTTTAAGAACAACCTTAAAGAAGAACAACCAAATTTATGTCCAAAACATAGAACCACTAGAAAGAAATTAGACACTAATAAGTCACATGTCCAAATGACTTCCATATTGCTTTGCCAGCAAAATTTTTAATCATGGAATCAACAATAACTAACTCAATAGTTATACACTCAATTATCATAGAAAATCTTGTAAAGGCTTCAGTACATAATCTACCCCCTTAAAACATACCCATAATGCTTCTTTTATAACTTCATAGTATATAGGATGCCTTACGTAACAACTCAAATCACTTGTAGCAATATCATCTACATATAAGACTAGGAAAATATAATTACTCCCACTAACCTTAAGGTGATATATAGTATTAGAGCATATAATATATTTATTGCTTGAGATTTGTTAGTAGCAATAAGTCATTGTATGGGTCGAAGCAAGAATCTCGACAATGGTTCTCCAAATTCTCATCCACTATTTTGAGGTTCACTAAGATTGCAGGGACCTTCATTGCTAATAACAATCCTCAAGCAATAACTGCCTTAAAATCTTTTTAGTCTGCTCTGATAACATGTCAAAAAATAGAGAGTGATAAATAAACTTCTTAGTATTATTGATGTGTATTAATTACATCAATTTATATATATATTTCTCAAAAAAGAAAAAGAAAAAGAAAAAGCTTTCTTATATATACAAAAGGCAGCCTAAGAAAATATGATTAACAATCAAGAAAATATCACTAACAAACTAACTAATTCTAACCAATTATAAATCACATGTGGAAAATATAAAAACATATGGAAAATGTGTAGAGAAAATTACAATCTACAAAATACAAAAACTAATCTAACAATACAAATTCTGATAAGAATTTCTCTCTCAAACTAAAATTAGAGAACAATAAAGTTTGAAGGAAGCTCTAATATCACAACGTAAGAAAAATTCATACAGAATAAACATAGCGGGATAGTGGAACATTTGTTCAGCCATAATTGTTCAAGTGCTTGAAGAACAAACCCAAATTTAGAGAGGATTCTTCTTATCTCTATTTTAATGTTAGTCCTTTATAAGCTTCTTCCATCAAGGGATTAGTTATTGACACTTATTTAATGTGACTTTTCACAAATAATTTTTCACCACACAATTGTTCCTAATAGGATGAGTCATGGATCTTTATTTCACTCATCATGATTCATGACTGTGCATGAATCTCCAAATAGAGATATTTACATTGGCAACAAAATTACTGAGCAAGAAACAAAAAAAAATTATTTAGATGATTTTTACCTCCTTGAAGTGCACCCCAAGGGACCAGCATTGTTGATGTTCACTTTTACAGCTTCGGTGAGAAGACATTCCTCATTGGAGGAAATAAGTGGACTAGCCCAGGGCTTTGAGTTTGTAGGTGTTTTCTTTGATCAACCTCTAATCTTAAGGAGAAAAGGGATTCTTGGGAAAGATACCTACATAAAGAAATTACGCAAGTACTGGGACCCCAAAAAAAAAAAAAGGTTTCCTATACTGTAACACATGCAAGCAAGATCTAGGATGAGTAAGGCAGGGGGAGGGGAAAATGTAAGAGTAGTCTAACATTGATCATTTGGAATGACCAAAAATAACAAGCTGTTTACATATTTATGTCAGTCACAAAATTTATATACAGCAGATGTATATAATTATTTCAACATAATTGCTGCTACAGCATAAGCATGGAGAAGTACTGCTCGAATTCTTGATCAATGGTTGGTTTCCTAGTGCCTGATTGAGCATCTGCATTCAAAAAACGAAATTATTTCTCCACACCCTAAAAGGTATAATATAGATCCTTTATGCAACAAATTACATATAAATACTAGCAGACATGACTGACAGGAAGAAGATGGGATGGTATGAACCCCCATACAAATGCACATCACAGGCATGATCACATATATTGAGCTCCAAGCCACACAAATACACTTCCTGTTGAATCCTAAATTACCTTGGTTTACGTTCCATCTTCCAGATGAAAGAACATACGTATTTGGGTTAGCCCCATTGGAGTAGAGAGTATCTTCAATACTTTCTCCATATTCCAAGAAATTGTAATCTGCATCATAGTTACCAAATTCTAGGAGGTCATCCTCGGCATTCTGAAATGCTTGTAATCCGTCGCAATGGGAAGGAGGATTCCCTCCACTCAGAAATGCTACTTTGTCTTTTCTGGAACCCAAAGAGTAGTACTTACCACAATTACTTGGACAATTAACAGATGAAGTGGATGGCCCATCGGACAGATGTGTGTTTGCATACTCTGGTTGAAGTCTAGCTTCATCATATATAGACATGGCAGAATCCGAATCTTCAGCAAAGCTATTGCTACCTTCCCCTGATTCAGGTTCCAACTCATTGTTGACCATGGTTGCTCCCCCTGTTTTCCCGTTGATTATGTTTGTACATAAGCTCTCCGCTTTAGGAATTTTTTCAAACACAGTGACATCTTCAGAAGCAAAGCTGTGATCCCAGCACCCATGCTTTGGTATGGGTAATCCCAATTGCTCCGCATGTAATTTTCTTTTCTTGTTGAAGCTAATAATATTATTCTTGAAAGCTTTATTGACTTTGAAGCTGAAGATTGATAAGCAAGAATTAAAAAGGATAACAAAAGGCCTGTGCTGAAAGCTATATGTAGCAATAATTTAGTAAAGAAAAAATTGGCAATGCACATAATATAACTCACTTTAGTCTTCACAAGCTCAAAATAGAAGAGAGAAATTGACACTTGGTTTGTTCTTCATTGACATGCTTATCCCAATCTTAGGTTTGGAAACTAGACCAAAAACCCATGCTAGATAACATTTAGGAAACAATCACTATACGTGAACCCAATCACACTGGCCTAGAATGAGTGATGCTCTTTGTTGCAAAAGGAGGCAAAATTGTCAACAACAAAAAAACACACACACACAAGGTATATAAATAACGTGAGGCCTTTAGTTATAAGCACCAGTAAACTCATTGGTAAATAAATGCAGGACCCTAATACAAAATTTTAAGAGTATTAATTTGAACCAAATACAGAATCAGAAAAATTATCTTCAGTACGTGCGGAAGAACCCTGATAAACTATCATTTGTCCCAAAAGCTTAAAGTCATTAGGAAAGGGTTAATTGAGTCGCTTAATCGTTATTCTAACACTTCCCTTTATGTGTAGACTCAAAACTCATACATACCTATTCTGATAGTCCTTTGTTGTTAAGTTAAAAATTAATCCCACATATGTAGTCCTTTTAACAAGGTATCAATTGATAAGTATCATAGTTTATTGATCAAAATAGGTTTTACTTATAGAAAATGTGAAACAGCCTGAGCACATGGCATAGAATCAACCATATAAATTCTTTTTCTGAACTAAGAGCGAGGAGTAATGGCATAGCAAGTAGTGGATCCAACAAAAAGATCCATTAATCCCTACTAAAATTACTCATAACTGCACACAAAGATTCTGCATTAAACACAACCCAAGACAAGAATACATTCCTAATTTACTTACTTTCAGCTGATTTTCAACAATAAGTACACATATAAACAAGCTGGAATCGAATCATATAGGTTCATTAACTCAAAAATATGCACTACCTTCAACAAATATTAACAAAAAAAATACCTGTTAATCTCAGATGGGTTCTCGTTATATTCATTCATCTCGACCCAGAACTATAGGAGCTAGTCTCTGAAACCCAGAACTGTCGGAACAGTTTTCTCTTCCAGGATATCCCAGAATAAAGTAACTTTCTTTCAGTGTGTGAGTGTCATCTTTCTCTCTCTCACTCTTTGTTTCTTTCTTATTCTTTTTCTTCTTATCTTTGGCATGTGAAACTATGAGCTGCTACAGAGCGCGTGTGATCACCAGCATCGTTGCATAATGCATAAAGGCTATTTATGTATTATGTTTCTTTATGGGTTCGTTATGAATAATGAAGTCAAATTTTTACTTGGTTTGGTCGTGGAACTGAGAAACATTGTTTGTAGTACATGTTTGCGGGGGGCGCGTGATAAGTTGTTGCTGACTTGGATAGCACCACGTCTCGTCCACGTGACTTTGGCGCGAGGCTCGTTGTTTTGTCGGCCCCACGTTATCCTTTCCTCCTTTTTTTTTTTTTAATTTTTTATTATTATTTTTTTTTTTTTTGAGTACTGTGTTTGGATAGGGGTGAAGGTGAAGGCGGAGTTGGAAAGAAAAGCAGAGCATATTAGATGAGCCAAAAGGAATGTGATGATTTTATTTGGATATTTTTTACAGAAAAGCTTTTTCAAACTGGGCAAATTTAGATTATCAATTTTGTCGTTAACTTATCAAATTTAGATTCTCATCCTTTATCTTTTTTTTTTTTTTGATCAACATCCTCTATCTTTTCATTGCCCATTGCATTCTCTACTCAAATTAAGATCATCCTCTATCTTCTCATTGGCTATTGCATCCTCTACTTTAAGATCTCCTAGAATGATTAGAGCTAACTTTACAGTAAAGTTCTTATCCAACTCATCTTAAAATAATTTTTGTTTTGACAATTTACATTGCAAAATTATCATTTTTGACCCATCATGTTTAATTTTGTTATCTTCTTAGTCGTGTTGTTCATTTCCATTAGTAATCTAGTGACATTTGGTGTTATATAGGTGGTGTGGCTTAAAAAGACATTGCTTAGAGTATCTTCAGTCATTTCTCCAAATTTTTGTACTGTTTGGAATATGAATAGTAATTTTTATCTTTTACCTATTTACTTTTTCAAATACACTTTTTAACATGCTTTCTATCTTTTTTTTTTTTTTAATCCCATTAAAGTATTTTTTTTTATTATTTCTTTATTCTTTTTTTAATCTTCCTTAATCCATTCATAATGATTATATTTTTCAAATGCTCAATATCTATATTTTTTAATCTTCCAACAGTAATATTTTTAAATTTTCCAATAATGTTTTTTTAACAAATATCGTTGAACACTTGTTACAACAATATGAGTTGTAAGATCATCTAATTTTAATAAGAAGTGTTACGTTTACAATATTTTTGCAATAATTTCACAAAAAAATCATATGTGGTAAGTTGTTACTAGTTTTAATTTGAACCCACTACTGAATTTTTTTTTTTTTTTTTACTCACCAATATTAGCTAAAAACAATTCGTCACTTAAGATTTATTACGAAAATATTGTAGTAACATTTCTCAAATTTGATTTCTTTTTCTTTGTTTTATTTTCCTTTTTCTCTTTTATTTATTTTTTTTCATCCATACGTTTCTTCTTCTTCTTCTTCTTCTTCTTCACACATGTATACCCATTCTCCTCTTTATCTTCAACTTTTTCACTTTTATTTTTGCTTTTCTACTTCACTCTAAAACACCCAGCTCTCTCGCTCTCTTTCTCTTTCTCTTTCTCCTCTCTCAATCTTCACTTTTGTTCTTGTTTTTCTACTTCTTGTACTCCTTGACAGGCCAAGAATGTATTGACCCCTTGTGATGAATTAACCAATTTATTAGCCAAGTTAATTAATTAATCCGATTAACATGCAATACACGTCATAGCACAAACAAATCACCAACTAAGTTAATATGCAGTGGAAAATAAAGTTGACACGATTATTTGTTTAAGAATGGGGAAAACCTCCAAGGCGAAAACCCCATCGGGTGATTTTAAGGTCACCACTCCTGAGAATCTACTATAATCACAATAAGTGGTTACAAGTAAAGGAATCCTAGTACCTTATATCAACCTAAAGTTGAACCCTTACCCCAATACCTAATTGGACTTGTTCTGTAGTGACAATTTCTCCTTTCAATGCACGTCTCATAGTACATGACTAACCAATTGATGACAGATCCAAGTACGTGACTAACCACGAACTTGAGATGGATGTTAGCTACAAAGTTTTTTAGTTTATTAACACCATAAAAACCCTACGACGTACAAACACAGCAGCTTCTTCAAGAGAAAGATGAACTAGGGCATAAAATGTTTTTGGTCACAATATGCTTATGAAAAACCTTTGCATCAAGTTGCACTCACTTGCTTTAACTGTGATGACCTTTAAAATAATCCTTATATATGTTTAGGGTTGTGAGAAAAGAAAGCCTAAACAAATATATACGGATTAGTGTGAAATCAAATATGAAAAAATGATTTTTGTAAATCTCGATAGATAGGTTATCTATCGAGTAGTTGTTGAGTATCAGGCTGAAAATCCCTTTTAAACCTCGATAGATGTTATCTATCGAGCTTTAAAATGCAGCACTTCTTTGCTTGTTTCTTGAACATATTTGCATGGCTTTAACACTTGGACTTGAACTCTTATTCCTTGAAATATAAAACACATCCTAGATCTACCCAATTACAAGTAAAGTGCGTTTTGTCAAAAGATTAGACAATTCTAGATGACATATATTTCTAACATGATTCACATATGTTTTAACACTCCTAACAACACATAGTTAATTTCTCACCGCATACCTCTTCCATAATTTTACAATTCCATGGACCATCACATACCAAAGTTCATAATATGAAAAATCTCATTTGAGAGAGAGAGAGAGAGAGAGAGAGAGAGAGAGAGAGAGAGAGAGAGAGAGAGAGAGAGAGAGAGAGAGAGCTAGTGGAGAGCAAAAACTAGATGGGTCTCCATCTTTTTTTTTTTTTTTTCGATTTCATTTGGTTTATGAGAGAGAGAGAGAGAGAGAGAGAGAGAGCTAGTGGAGAACAAAAACTAGATGGGTCTCCATCTTTTTTTTTTTTTTTTTCGATTTCATTTGGTTTATGAGAAAAATTGTTTTTATGTTTGGATTGTGTTCTGCATTTTGTAGCCATTGAGATAAAGAAGAGAGGAAGAGAGTGAGGAAGAAAGAGAAATGGAGGAAAAAGGAAAAAAAAATAATTATTCAATCGGATGATTATTTTAAGGGATAATAATGTTTAGAGTTGCTACAGTAGCTCTTTTGAATTGCTGAAGTGCTCTCTTCTTTAAGAGAGCTACTGTAGCAATTCTAAAAAAAAAAAAAATTTAGAGTTAGAGAGGCTGTTGGAGGCTTTTTTTTGTGTGTGTTTACTCTCCAAAATTGGCTTTAGAGAGTCTATTGGAGATGCTCTTATTGGCACTAAATAGTTAAAATACTAACAAAAATGATTAAAAAAAAAAGGAATGTAAAAACGAAATAAAACATAAATAGCCTAAATGAAAAATTTGCAATGTAAAAGACCAAAATAAAAATAACCCAATTGTTGAAGCTCATTTTTGACAAATGGCCCAACAGCAGAAGAAGTCTAACAATATAGAAAGGGTGAGAAAGGGAAAATAGTAAGGGAATCAGGAAGCAAGCCCAGCAGGCTGAAATGATAGGATTGATGGCCAGTAGGCTCACAAGAATCAAAAGAGGTAAAGAGGGAATAAATGGGCTAAGAAAGCCCAAGATATGAAGTAAGCTCATAGGAGCAATAAGAGGTAAAGAGGAAGTAAATGGGCCGGGAAAGCCTAAGAAATGAATTAGTAAATTCATTAGGTTGGCTTAAAGGCCAGTAAGGCCAAAAAGTAAGTAAAAGGTAAGGATGTGGTATTGGACCAAGGAAGCCCAAATGATTTAGCAAAAAGCCTATGAGAGTAAAAGAGGTAAAGAAGAAGTAAATGGACCGAGAAAATCCAATGGGCTGGCATAGTAGGATTGCTAGCCAATAGAGCCCAAAAGAGGTAAAGATGTGAAAAATGGGCCAAGTAAGCCCTGAGCAAAATATTGATAAAAGAGTGGGCTGGCATGGCAGAAGCATCAAAATAAATAATCCTTATCCAGATAAGTGTAGTGAAAAATAGAGAGAAGTAAGAAACAAGATAAGCAATTTTGTTTGGGAATGGGGAGTAGTGCAACCAACATGCTCAAAGCAATGTTAGTGGCTGAACAGTCAGCAGGCCAGTGGGTAGTTTTGGAAGGATGCTCATAAGGAGCCAAAAACAGTCAAGGGAAAAAAATGGTAAATCCTACCATGATAGATAGTATAAAGAGCGATGGTTATGAATAGTAAAAGGGACGAATAGAGAGGAACTCAAAAAGGAGGAAGAGGTAGAACAACAAGAAAAAAAGAAAAGAAAAAAAAGTAAAATATAAAAAATCAAAGAAACATAAGTGGTAGGAATAGAGGCATGAATTAATAGACTACCCCTTTCTCTTTCTCAACATACCCACTCTTTGGGAGATTAAGGATTGAAACTTAAAACCATTTAGATCATTTTCTCAAAGTATGTAACTTCTATGTTAGAAGCTTTCTCTGAGGTTATTCACGCTGGGGATCGGTTCCTTTCTTGGATTTCTCTCTGCTGAGAAGTTAAGCTTATTTTCTATGGCAGACAAGCCGCTCTTTTGTGCTTGCAAGGTGAATAGTTTACTTTGAATAAATTGCTTGCTATAGTGTTATTTTATTGTGTATTATCCCACCATAACTTTATCGAGCTTTCTTTTCTTATTTAAGTCTTAATGTTATTTTAGTATTTGTATTCTTGTTATAACATTTGTAATAGCTGTTTTTCCTATAGGCACACTGTACACTCAATATCTCTACTAAGACGCGTCCATATTGAGATGGCCTAACTTATGCACAAACAAGCTTAACTCTTTTATTTTAGATCTACGGGCCGCAGTATAGTAAGAGAGACCCAAGCCCAACAACATAAAAGGCCCACCACACCAATCATTAAGGATAAGAAGTGTACTAAAGGACCAAAATAAAAATCATCCCAGACATTGAGTATAAAAATTTAATCCACTATAGTTGCAATTACATTTTTGGTATAGAACAATCATAAGGAAATATTATCGGTTGAGATAGCCTTATATGACATCTCTCTCACAATACATGTGAGAGAGATGTCTTACCATAAAATCCCTCAAGTGACCTTTTGAGTTTGGCAAGAACATGCTATTCTAGAATAGACGAACTAACCATGATCATTCCGTGCATCACATGTTTCCTTCAAATCATCAAATGCCATTAACTGACCCTAGCAAAGAGAATCGTGGTCTAGAGATGGGAATACAGGTGCTATTACCAGTTCTAAAATTTTAGACTGCCACTTGTTCAGTTTTTTATTAGGTAACAATCTAGCTGAACTTTTTTTGCAGATTTTTTTTTTTTCAAAAATAAATATGATAAAATTTTAACTTATGAATAAACAAACTCAAATAATAATTATGTTTGAGAAAAATGAACGCATTGAACTGTAGTACACCACAAATTTGTTTGCCGTTTGGTAACAAACCAGCTGAATAAATAACCTCAAATAAGAATTATGTATTGGGAAAAATGAATGCATTGAGATATAGTACACCACAAATTTGTTTATTTTTTCAAGTTACAAGAATTGCAACTCTACTAACCTAAAAAATAAAAATTAAATTCAATTACAAATCTAGGTTACATTGATACTACTACAATCATTTCACAGACATAAAACATCTCTACATGAGACTTTGCTTGGCAAACTGGGATTCTGGTTCCCACTTTATATGAACTTTTATCAGCTAAGTGCCTCTTAAACTCTGCATTATCCTAAGGTCAACAAGGAAAGAGGAGGAAAAAATTTGAAAAAAAGAACCTGTACGTTCAATGATGCAAAGACCAGTTTGGCTTCAGTTATTAACAGCAGTCCTCATACTCAAATCATTCCTGAAAATCACCAAGCAAACAGCTTTTACATCTCCTAGAGTGTGGTTATGATGGGTGAGACATAGATCAAGGTTTTTTTTTTCTCCTTCCTGAACTATCCAAGCAGGTATTCTACATGCCAGGACACTTAGAAGCAGACCACCCAAGTCGTCAACTCATCATCTCAAGATCAGCACTCACCCAGCCCTTCACAGTTTAACTGTTAAAAAATATTTCTGATATTACCAGTGCAATGTCAAAAAATCAGTAACCAATCAACTTCCTTTAGATGTTGATGCACCAATAAGATTATCATAGGCAGTCTGGAAGCGAAGGCCAGAATCAATATGCTTTGAAGTGGGGCATACCCAGCTGAGGATATTTGGACCCAAAACCTGAAGCAGTAAAACAAATAGTTAATAAGATGGGTGTGAATGAGAACAGAATGCATAAATACATGCATACAGACAGGAGGCAGTATTAAGTGTGATGCTGGATACATCCGAAACATTAGAAACTTTTTCTACAGATCCATAGCAGTATCTTGCATCCCAGTTTGGACATTGAAGACAAAGAAAATAGGGCACAGAGAATCTCCGGCCCTTTGTGACACAATTCTTCCCCCACCATTGCATTGTTTTATTTCTACAGATTAGAAGGAACATAACTGCGTTGAGGGTCTGTGTGGCTGAGAACTTAAGTAGTCGTAAAAACTTAGGGTTGATGATGGCATAACCATAATAAGTTTAGAAACAATATCCTCTTTAAAAGTCTACAGTCATGGTAGTTTTTTTTTTGAGTAAACAGTAATACTTATTAAAACACACACGAAAATAATAATATTAGTGTTTTAAACTGAGTTTATAATACATTACATAACCAGAGTACAACTACAAAAGGACCACCTTTGTAGTTGTAGACTGAGGTTATAAACAGCAGACACTAGGCACATACAACTAATGTGAGATAAACATTTATTTTTTTTTTTTTTGAGTAAACAATAATACTTATTGGAACATATACAAAAATAGTAATATTAGTATTTTAAATTAGGTTTATAATACATTACATAATCAGAGTATAACTACAAAAGGACCTAACCTTTGTAGTTGTAGATTGGTAGTTAATTAAGTTTTATATTTTATATTATGTTTTATTTGGTCATTCTAAAGCCAAGGGTATTTTAGTAATTCTACTATTGTTAGTTATGGGCCATGGGTTTTCTTTTATTAATGAGTCTTTTATGGGCCTTTGGGTCAATTCAATTAGGGTTTGGATTACTAGTCTAAATCCTAGTTCTACTGCAAGAAGTTAAGTCTTATCATACCCAAAACAAAAGAAGTTGATAAATAAATATTAAATATTTTGAATATTGAATATTGAGGCATGTGGGCCTTAGTGTTCTTTGTCTTTTCTTTATTGCAGTATTGTTCATACTTTAGTACTATTCAGGGGTACTAATCATATATATGTGTGTATTCTATTTTCTTTCTTTCACTCTCTTTTCAACCATAAATCATATATTCACTCTTTCGAACCCTAACCCTTCTTCAAAAAGGTTCTAAACCCAAAATCCACAAATTCTCCTGACCCTAGATGCACAACAGGCACTCGTAGAAAAATTCCTCAATTTGTCCTACACAGCAATGTCGAAGCTTTCCAATTTTCAAGAAGATTCAAGGGTATATTTTAGATTTTTCCTGCAAAAAAGGGGAAGGGGCATGCCAATGAGCTCTAGCTCAAAATGGTACCTCTCATACCCTAAGCACAGCATGGAAATTGTGATTGTGATTCCGGGTTCAAGACCCACCAGATGCAAAACTTACCAATCAAAGAAAAGGGAAGAAAAAGAGGAGGGAGATGGTTCTTACTGTTGTAAGGTTTTCATAGGCACCAAGATCATATGGATGGGTATAGACATTCCCTCCTTTCTCTGCAAGCCACATTGCTCGAACTCCTTCATGGTACTGCAGGAAATGCCAAATAAACAGCGCTCATCAATTATCCATCAAACATAGCAGTTGTGAAACAAACTAATTTGTTGACTTTTTATAACCTCAATTGTGGTCTTGTTATGCAAAATGAGGTAGATATGCCAACCTAAAAGAACGCCCAGTGCCACACATAAGGGGACTAGTAACAGCCCCGAAATGATCTGTAAAATGGGATCAATAAGCAAAATGATTTACATGCTGAGTTGTACTTAAACCAAACAGATTTTATAAATAATAGTATATCACTTGTCAAAAAATAAAAAAACAGTATATTACATATGCAGTTCTGAAAGAGTCTCCACTTTGCAGCTCATCCTTTGGGGGATCAATTGTTAGACTACCCACAAGCAAGACCTGAAAATTTAAGAAGGAAAAAAAAAAATAAAAAAAGAAAGTTATGGTCTTGGAACCTTCTCCATCTGGTGATTACAAAAGGATCAACCAAGTCCAAATAATGAAAAGTGACAATAATAAAGGTTCAGTGTCAGCAGGAAACAAAAGAGTAAAATACAAGCAGGTAAATGCATACCATAACAAGTTAACAACATACAGAAAAGAAGTTTTGAAGCAGAACAGAAACTGTTAAAATCTTGGACATAAATAAATTAAACATACCAGGGAATAGATGCATGCAATAACAGCATACACGATGAAGATGAAGAACACCTTATAGTTTGCATGCCCAACACAATTATTGATCCAAATGCAATGGTGATCCTTTACAATCAAGAGTCAGTACTTTCACGCATTAAACAGGACATTTGAGATAACGCAGGAATAAAAACATAGATCATGCATACCATTCGCAAAACACATCTTTTGCAAACACGGCAATGATGTGCACGGGGAGGCTTATAGTGAGAACACTTTTGACAATATCTCAAATCTCCACCCTGCAAAAACAACAACAACAACAACAACAACAACAAAGCCTTAGTCTTAAATTTTTGGGGTCGGCTATGAATCCTCAACAAATAGTCAAGGTTGGCCACATGTAATTTTTTCCACTATTCTGTTCTATCCAAAGTCATATTCTCTATTACTTCCTTAAATGACATGTCTACTGCTAATGTTATTTTTGGTCTTCCTCTAACACCCCCCCCCCCCCCCCCCCCCCCCCCAACAACACACACACACACACACACACACACACCATGCAAAAACATTCCACAACAAACCACACTGTACTACTGTAGTATCCCTCAATATATACATAATTGCTGGAAACATATAAATTTAATAAAGGAACTCTAAAAAATAGAAATTCCACAGAAGCTGGATTCTCTTCATACAACTGAAAAGCATCTAAATATATAAAAGGAATAGACTGCAGCACAACATCTTATCTGGGCTGAATACGAATCTATCAGACTTATGAAATGTATATTCAGCTGCAAGGGTTTCCGTAGGTACATCAAATTTAAGAGATCGATTTAGGAAAAGGGCGTATGTTTCCTAAACTGAGGATGCAACATCCGAATATGCTACCTATTGAAAGATAACCTTTTAAAAATAAACAATTAGGACTAAAAGAAGGAAGGCATCTAGGAATACCAGACTGGTTTAGTGAAACTGGAAGGGGAAGGGGGATCTCTTTTACAAAAAAAATCAATTAAGGGATTACACCAAACAAGCAAGGGTAGTCCTATATCAGCTGGCATTCTCAGTTAGCTGCTTTTTTTTTTAGCACAGGAGGTAATGTGATGCAAGTCTTACACTCAGATTCGTTTAATCTTAATGGAAGTTGTTGGGAGCCAGGTTAACCAACTTCAGTAGTTGAGATCCATGCGAAAAAAGTAACATAATGGCCAATGAAATTAATCCATGCTTTTCAGCAATCCGTTTGGGAAAGGAAATGAAAATGGTGGTGTATGACAACAGCTGAAAATGACAATAAAACTACTAAATGTAAGAAACACCTTTCCTTCAAACCCTAACAGCAACTCTAAGCATCACCTTGACCCAGATCATGGAAATGCAATAAAATTGTCTTCCTCTTTACGCAAGTATAATCGAATTCTGGCATCATTTCAATGGTTTCAAATATTAACAAATTATTATAAATCATTTCATCTAGTCATAGAATTGAATTCTTGCATTTAAGAACACTATCTATTATGGGATATTTGGATTACTAAAAATTCAAATAATTCGATAGTTGAGGAAGGGTGGATTTGAACCCTGAACATCTCCGTTGGAACCACCAGAAAATACCAAGTGAGCTACAAGCTGTTCGAGAATTTGAGATCTTTTGATACAAAGAAGAAACAAATTCATTCATCAAGGCTGTTCCTCCAACATAATCGTATAAATTTCAATGCTTATCAATCCTTAAAGTTTTTTTTTTTTCTTCCTAATTATAAGTCAGTAACAGTAACCCCAAAAAAAAAAAAAAAAATCCTTGCAAATAACAGAAAACGAATTCCTGCCCCAACAATAGCATTTCGAGAAACTCATTGTCATAGCAATAAATCAATCTGTAACTAACAAATCAAATTCCAATTGAGCTCAGAAGACGAAAAACAAAAGGAAAGTTTGTGCGAAAGAAAAAGAGAGAACCTTGCGCTTGATTTCGTGAATTGGGTTTTCGGAGTCTTCGATATCGGGTGCGTAGGTGGCGGGGACCCGACCCGGATCCGTGAAGACAGAGACGGAGTAGGTGAAAACGCACATGAGGGCGATGAAGGTGAAAACGACGGCGTTGAAGACGCCAGGAGAGGACATGAGGCCGAACCAGCGTTCTATGAAGATGAAGACTGTGGACAAGTATACGTACAAGATGGCCAAAACGACGACGGTTACCGGTACAGAGAAGCTGGAGCGATCCTTCATTGTTTTTGGTGGAGAGAGATTCAAGTGTCGGAGCCCACCGGCGTCAAAACGACGGCGTCTCCGGGGGCGGAGATTTGGTTTTGTTTTTAAAGTTTGCTGAGAAAATGAGAAAGTTTGGAGGTTGGTGATGGTTCTGTCTGTGAATCTCTAGATGGTGCCGATGTATGGCGTTTTACTGATTTGGGCTTTTCTTTCTTCTCCTTTTACAAAATATACCCTTTATTTTATTTCGAAGAATTGATCATTTCATTATAAATTTATAATTAAGCTAAAATGGATTTTTTTTTTTTTTTTTAGAGAAGAAGCTACGATGTTAGTATATCTAGATTTCTAGATATACTTTTCTTCTCAAATATCTAATTTATATTATTTTTTCTAAGATACGATTAAATCGCATTTGTACCGTAATGATGAAATGATTTGAAAAATTAATATCAAACTAATATTTTATCAGGGCCTTATACTCATCTAGATAAAAAATATCAATAAATCAATGTCAACATAGAATTCATTTTTAACTTTTATAGAATTCAGTAGCAACATAAAATTCAAGAGTGAGATTTCATAAATTCTAATAGAAAAGCGCGCATGCATTATTATTATAAGTTGTAACCACACACAGACAAACAAAATTGTCCAACTCGAATCAATTGGAACAAGTATAATTTTTGGTTAGAAAGGCTAAGATATGTATAATTTTATTATTAATGAACAAATATAAATTTATTTATATAAACTATTTCTTGTCATGAGAGAATCCAAATTAAAACATTTCACACCTATATGATTTCAAAAAAAAAAAATCATAAAAAAATATATTTTCCCAAAAAAAAAATGATTCAACTTGACCCAACCCGTTTGCCTTATCTACCCTTCATACTCTCTAGAAATAGTTATTGATATAAGGTATTTTTGGAAATTTTATGAGTATGAAGAACATAAGAAGAAGAAAAAAAATTAGTAATTTCATTATGATTTTGTCAAAATTCACATAAAATTAAAAAAGAAAAAAGAAAATACTGAGTAATATATTACTGATTAAAGTAGGCTTTTAAACATAAAATATGTTTGCAATGTGATAATTGAAAACCCAATTCTTTCTAAAGAAAAAACGAAAAAGAAAAAGAAATGCTTCGATGTACTAACCTCACCCATCACCTACCACGCACCTGACCACTACACAGTATACCCTTGCCTCTTGCAACAGTCCCTAACAAGCAATCACTACCCAGTACCCACCCAGGATACCTCAAATGGATCTGATATTGAATTAGATTAAACCAATGTGTGTTGTATGATCATGTATTGATCTCTACATCAAATGAATACGATGTCCATTTGAGAATTGAGAAGATAATCGGAGAGAAATATTGTGCCTTATGTCAGTTTTGTGCATTGTCCATTAGCATTAAAAAACACAATTATTACCTTTTTTTTTTAAAGAAAAAATGTTTTTGGAAAATAATGTGTCAAGAATTGTCTGTTTCTTGAGATTTAACGTAAAAAATAATTCCCAGTAGTCTTCACTCTTCATAGTTTCTTAGTTTTATCTTATAGTTTGAACACATTATTTGCACCCATGCACATGATTCTGATTAAGTGGCAACTTGTAGTTTGAACATTGTAGTTTCTCAGTTTTAGCTTATAGATATAACGTAAGTCATACTAAGTGGTGTGAGCGTGTTCTAAACACTTTAACTATTATTGTGAATCTCACATTTTTTTAATAAGATTGTAAGTTCTACATTGGTTTGGAGTGAACTCTTTTTATCTTATAAACTATCTCCATTGATATATTAAAATAATTCGTTTGATGGGCACTTCGGCCTATCTATATATAACACATGCGTGTCTCACACGTGTGTTTTGTTTTGGACTTTTATTTTATTTTTCTCTTTTCTAGCACATTTGAGTTTTTAAAAGCTATTTGTGATTGTAGGAGATTAGCTTCCTTAGTAATTTAACTTAATATTTTATTGTTATATGACCAACTCAGTGGCTTATTCAAAAAACGATTAGAACACCTTCCCATCAATTGTAATTGTCTCTTTCTAGATCAAAACAATAACATTGTTCTTTTCTACTCTTGAAAGTGTTTTTCCTCTGCACATAGTTTTCTCTTGTGCAAATACTGTTTATGCTTGTGTAATAATTGGCATGTTTTAGTCAATCGAGAATAAATGAAATGCATTAGAATGTTGCTCTTGAAACTTTGTGTGTGGAAGTGCATCAAACACAAAGGTCAATATAATAGTTTAATTTAGGGGGTTGTTCAATCAAGAGAATCAATAGTATCAAGTTTTACCATACGTGACACAAATTGATGTTTAAGCACAATGCATTTTCCCTGATTCTATAGTATTATAAGATCATTTCTAAACTCTCTTTTATTTTCTATTGTTGCTTATTATTCTAATATTGTTGTTAGATCAATATTTGTTTATTCACTAAATTTTTTCCAATAGAGGGATTTGATTGTAAACTTTTAGGTAGATCCATTCCCCTCCCCCATTTTCCTTTTTAAATGACAATTTGGATTTTGAAATTTGGATCATTGAAGTCTCCGAACTTGTAAAATAAGCAACATGTCAAAATGTTTGTTGTGGACGAAAGAATGTGTTGACAAAAATTTATTAATGAAAGATCATTATCATCGCAAAAACGGAAAGGGAAAGAAAGCAAAGCCTTTTTTTGGTGCATTTGATATAGCAATATTTAATGAACTTTATCTATACTTTTTCTCTTTTTATTTAACTTATTTTAAAAATGAGAAGTACAAGAAAAACATGAAATTATCATTGTGTTTGATTGGAAACAAAAGAAAAAAAAAAAAGAAAAAAGAAAAAAAGAAAAGTGTTTGAATCCTGATACTCGAACTCAAAATTCTCACTTCCTTTAACGAATTAGGTACAAAAAATTCTTATGGAAACAATTATCATAGACTAAGAACATAGAGAAACCTTTTTTCATCCCTCTGAATATTAGAAGGAAGAAAGAATGATAAAAAATAAAAAATAACTATAAAAAAGAAAAAAAAAAGTACAGTATAAATGAATCATGGATCTGAGATAGAAAAATGATTTCAACATTTGGGAAGATCGGACGGTGGAGGTGGTAGCTTTTGCTTGGGCCGTTTTCCATCCTGGACAACCCAAGCCATTTTCAAGCCCCAGCTTGTGTGTACTTCCAGATGGCAGTGCATAAACCAAACACCTGCTTGTCCACAGAATAAAAAATGGGAGGACCATGTTCAGTTATTATGGATTTGGTAAAAAGGAAAAAGAAAATCACTTTAAATTTATTGCAATGTTTACAAATTTAATTTTTTTTAAAGATATTTTTTTACAGATTATAGAATACTTTATTGCAAATTCTTTAACACATCATAAGCATTTAGAATTAGATACATTGGAATTGGTTTGCTCACAAATCAACATTAAGATGGATCAATGAATAATTTGAACTAATACTTAGAACATTTCACATTGCAGATTCACTGAATTTCAGAATGAATATGTTTATATGGAAAACAAATATATCTAGGAATGTCAAAATTAGATAATTTGTCATTGTGCCCAGTACCACTTAAGATACCTTGGAATGTCTAAGAATTCAGTATTAAATGTAGTCAATGGTTTTGACCATGTGAAGCATAATAAACTAAACCTATGGGAGATCCCAAAACAAACAACAAATGCAGCTAACTAAGTCTAGGAATAATTGGATTTTTAAATTTATGGTGATGTGAACCTGTCACACATAAGCCTCTCAACTAACTATACTATATGTATAACTACCAATTTAATTAGAAAATACTAATTGATGGTCTCCTCCTACTCCAACCAAGCACTGAAATTTCATCATTGTCATCATAACTTGAAGATAATAATTAGCCAACATATACTGCCGATCCATTACAAACTAATTTTCCTTCACATTAATACTATTAATTGAATTCAGTTGTGTACCAACCTGGATTGTCTGCAAGAAAGCGAATTGCAACCCAACCACCAGATGGTACGCCTATGGTGTTCCTCTCAGCTGGGTCAACGAGGTTGAACTTAGCAGGGTCTTTCTTGGGGTCAAAGTTTCCAAAACCTTGAGCTAGCACAAAGAAATTGAAGCCATGGAGGTGAAGAGGGTGGCTCTCTGCACCAATAATGCTAGTATCCTGTAATACCAACTCCACACTAGCATTAAATGGTAGCACCACAACTTTAGTACCAGTGTTCATCATAATGTTGTTAGGTGGATTGCCTGTATAATTAAATTTGACCAATGGGTTGGCAGGGAAATCAGTGGTGTAAACACCTTTAGATTTGTTAAAGAAGTGGGCTTGAAGTAATGCTGTGCTTGGTTGCACAAATGACACGTTGTTGATTGAAGCAGCAACCATGGTGTTATTTGGGCACGTTTGGTTTTGCGAGCATTGGATTATACCTAAACCTACAGTGAAGAAGAAGCGTCTATCAACTGTTTTTGGAACCTTTGCTGGGAATTTTGCTGAGTTCAAGCTACGGATTTTGTTGCTGAATTTCGTAGCAAAGGATGTGTCATTGAATTGTGGAAGCACTGGTTTGAGAAGCTGTAGCTTCTTGTTCTTGTTTTTGGCTTTTGAGACTGAAGGGTTTTCGTATTCGAGCAATCCTGTGGCTGTGGTGTTGTCAAAGGTAGCAGGGCCTGTAGCGTAAGGTCTAGCGGCCATTATGAAAGTGGCATTTGGGGATTTGGATTTGGTTCTGAGAAGAACATTGGTGGTCTGTCCTGGGGTGATGAGGACAGTGTGGGTTTTGAAGGGCTTTACATATACTGCATCGGCTTCAACCACAGTGAGTGTGTGGTTTGCAATGCTGAAAAAAAGTTCATCGTTGAGTGCGGCATTGATCAAACGGAGGAGATAGGTTTTCCCAGGCTTCACCTTGAGCTTGAATGTATCTGCATGCATGAAAATTGATCAATTCGTTTTTCATATTCCCTAAAAAATAACACAAATGGACCTTAATACCCTTGTTCTATTATTAGAATCCTTTTTATTTTAAATTTATAATGCATTATTTCAAGTAAAATAAGGAGAAATGAGTACCTTTGGCTGAACAGTTGTACAAGGGTCCTGGAAGACCATTAATAGTGAAGGCATCAGAGAGATTTGGTGCTGATCCTGTTTTCATGGCTTGGTTGATCATTTTCTCTGTGTCTACTTTCCACCATTCTCCTGCAATTGGAGGAAAAAGCTCATAATAATTAATTCAATATTTAAGAAGCTATAGTACCTTTACTTAAATATAGATACAAGTATACAATTGATTAATGCTATTTATCTCTTTCTTCTTGTTTTTTTCTACTTTTATTTTCTAGCTAGAACAAAATCTAGAATTACCAAAAATGATGGGAACTTCTTTTTCAGGTTGAGGAAATGGGTAGGACGCATGTCGTTTTGGGAGTATGACAAGTGGTCCATAGAGAGTTGCCCTAAGCCATGAGATGTGAGCATGCCAAAACAAAGTCCCTCTTTGGCCTGTAAGGGTGAAATTATATACATAGACCTGGCCTGTCTGAATAGGGCACTGTGTAATGTAAGCCGGTCCATCTGCCCATCCACTTCTTAGTTGCCTCACTCCATGCCTGTCCTCCAAATTAAGCCAACTTTCATCAGATTTCAAGTCCAGGCAACTAATGACTATTAATATTCATTAGTTGCAAACAACCAATGAATATTAACATCATCGTCAAGAAGAAGAAGAATAATGAAGCTACAAGTATCATACCAATGGATGGTGATGTTGTGTTGGACATGGTTAACCACTTTAATCACGAGCCGGTCACCTTCCCGTGCGATGATCCGAGGTCCGGGGATCTGCCCGTTAACTGTCACAATGCTCTTTGTTTGGCATAGTCTCGTCACATTTTGTAACTTGATCTGTAAAAGGTTGACAAAACAACAGAGAAATTAACAAGTTGAACCGATTTCGAAAATATAAAAACTTGGAATATATACTTATAATGAAATGCAACACGTACATCAAACTTGTAGTGTCTGGTTGTGCCTGCATGCCTTGCGAGTACCAGCTCAGGCAAAATCCACAATGCAATCGAAGCAAGAAAGATGGCTCTCAAAAAGGCTGATGATGGAAGAAACCTAGAACCCATCTTCACTCTTTTGGTGGACAAGACGATAAGACAATAATGTTGTTGTTATTGTTCAAATGACTTAAAATGCTTTGGATGCATAATAGAGAGCAAGTCTAACGGTTTATATAGTTCAAAAAAGGGGATGTGTGGAATTTCGATAATTAGGTGATTGAGAATGAAATTTCATTAGAGACAGCCCATGCCTTCAGCAACAACTTGCAAACTCTGATCAAGCTAGAGCAGCTGGTCAAGTTTTACTTTAGAGTATTGTTCAAGACACATTATAAAACATTAAATATCAGAATTCATTCTAAACGGAATCCTTTAAATTCCATAATTGCCCCTTATTCACTGTCAATTAAATACTATAGGTCAACTGGTCTCAGTCACAGTGGGTCAGACCAAAATAATGGATATTCTCATAAAAATTTACACTTTTTTTAGAAACTTTCTTTTCTAAAATTTTAAAGTAATTATATTAATTGTAAAGCAACATAAGGGTATCTAATTGTGATTCACTAGGGCAAATTTGTCAAATTAACTGAAAGCTGTATCCATATATAGTTTGAGTAGAAAAGAAATTAACTTACTTTTTTTAAGCACTGAAAGGTATATTAATTTATCGAAACTAGGGTTAGATGGAAATGGTTGCCTGCAGGTACCCTTCAACCTCCAATGGTTGACACTTGTTAATCAAGGAAAAAAGGAGGGTCGAGGGTGTTGCGCCATCTTGTTAGCTGTCGGTTGTTCCATACTGTACAAACTCTAACAGCTTGTGATGTTACTGCCATTTATTTTGGAATCTCTGTTTGATTTGGAGATGGAAGATCGATTATTCTTAAAATCTTAGTGAGCAGTGACCGACCACTATGCCAAACTCTGATAACACCATCTCAGATCAGATGTTTTCAGGAACAGAAATACGACATCATATTTTGTTTTCTTTGATAGGCACTGATCGAGATACTACATCTGGTGTTCACTACGCCAAATTGCCAATGGGAGTGATCCTCTAGAAAGTCTCTATCAGACCATTATTGAAATTGTTCTTATTATTTTGAATTTATTATTATTATTATTTTTTTGAGTAAATGAATTAATCATTATTGAAAGTTAATTAGAGCATCATTGGATCAAATGACTTAAAAAAAAAAAACAATAATTAATTTAAGACAAAGAAAAACCAAAATTCTTGCATGGTCAATCTGTTAGTTACCACAAGGCTAATTAATGTGTTGATGCATTGGCAATAATTTGATTTGGATTCATTTCCTCTTTTGTATTTTTTGATGTTCCTCCGCCTGAGGTGGAAAATTTCTTAGCTTTTGGCTGACAAAGCTGATATATATGTTTAATTTGTTACAAACTTTTTAACTCCTAAATATTATATATATCTTCTGTTTAACCCAAAAAAAAGGGCTGCCAGAATTTGCTTGCTATGAAGAAAACAATATTTCTGAAAATATATATTGCAATGGTAATCTCAAATAATTAAGAGGAAATCATATATTATACGTTATTCAGCAAAATACATACATACATACATACATATATATATATATATATATATATAAAAGTTACACTCGGTGTAAACTTTACAAAAGTTACATATTTTTAGACTATAGTTCTAAAAAATTCTAATGGCTAGAAAATCACTAAAATTTATGTCATCTTTAAAAGTTATTGATGACCATATCAGCTAACCTAATTAATTTGAGAGATTATTATATATATTTTTTTTATAATTTCTTTCTCTCTCTCGTAGTTAGTACATCTCTAACCATGCACAAGTGCGTATTCTTACTGTCCTAAGTTGCATATTTTCTTTTTATTATTTTTAATGTTCTTAAGTTGCAAATCAGTGAGTTGAAATTGCTGTCCCCAATCATAAACTAAGGATGTGATTCATAATAAGAGAATATAAAATACATAATATTTGTGTGGCCTAAAAAAAATTAAGGTTTGATGGTGAGGTAATAGACACCCACCAACAACATGAAGCCCATGTTAAGACAAATACTTGTGTCTGAGGCAACAATACATACATGAAAAAGTGTCGTGGAATATTGTTTAAGTATTGTGAAAATACGTGTGGGTAAAAAAATATTGTAAAAATATGTGTACTGTTGTTTAAACAATAACACCAAACAAACCCTTATTCCTTCAAAACTTTGAAGTTTAAAATATTAAACCTTTCTTTCCAGCTTTTTTATTTTTTTTGAATGCTAGTATTTAAAACTAAAAAGTACTTCTGTGTTGAGTCTCTGCCTCTTTGACTTTTGCAACTAAATATTAATAATTGCTTTTGCTAGGAGATTTTGAGTTCCTTATTAGTTGAGTTTATAAATGTGAAAGATTTTAAAAAATACAAAATCGAATCTGGTTTATTGTTTTAAAACGCAAAGATGACATCATTTTATGAGAAAGGAAGTTGAACTACTGAAGTGTAATTTCAGTTGAGAGGATTAACAAAACGTAGAGATAATAGCAACTACAATTCTTTAGTTTTTCTTTGCCAAAAAGTAATAATAATAAATAAATAAAAGAAGAAGAAGAAGAAGAAGTGGTGGTGCATGACTGCATGTGCCCTTTAACGAGGATGAATTTGGAAAGCAATAAATAAAGAAAGAGAGAGAAAAAAAAATACAATTAATCAAGTAAGGATGTCAAAAGTAATAAACATTAATGACGCATTTTTTTAATTGATAGATCTCTCTGAAATCTAAGCTCTCTCTCTCTCTCTCTCTCTCTCTCTCTCTCTCTCTCTCTATATATATATATATATATAACCAATTAGGATTACATGTTATATGCATATGAAGGTTGTGGGGCCCAAGGGCCCAGAATCCCCGGCCCACCTTTGGGCGGGCCCAGGGCCCAAGCCGAGGAAGGAGATCTCCCCGGATGGTCGGCTTAAAGGATTCAATCCTTCCAAGGCCCGAGCCGAGGACATACCTATCCTCGGCGAACCTAGCCTAAACTGGTTAGGGGACAGACTTACTGCACGCAGTCACATCCACACTTAACCATTCTGCCAGGCCCTCCAGGTCCCATCAATGCTGACAAGACCCTCCACTGAAAAGCCTTGGGGGAAGCAACCCCCGGCATGGGAGAGAACCTGTCTGATGGGACAAGTCCTGAGCCCTTAGTCCGGATGGCCAACAGCTGTAGGGCGAGGATCGAGCCAGAGGGAGTATAAAAGTTAAAGGACCTCCCTAGTGCAGGGGGGCCTCCTGGGACCCCAGCCGAGGAGCAACCCCAGACGGAGAGCAAATAAACGAGAAGTCTAAAGAAGACCGGAAGAGGGCCGGCCGGAGCCAAACCCTTTTGCCCCACTCTCTACAAATTCATTGTCGGGGGCCCACCTCCGAAAAAGGAGCCCCTACAAAGGTGTATTGATCTCCCATCAAAAAAAGAAAAAGAAAAGAAAAAGAAGGTGTATTGATCAAAACAAAGACTTGTGTACTCAAAAAAGTAAAAATCTCCAACTATGGGAGGGAATCTTGTAAATATCCATGGCTTTTACGCTTGAATTCATTGAGATGTTTGTTAAAATTATCAAGCTCAATCCAAATTAGGCACAAGCTCAATTATACTTGGTATGCAAGAAATATATGTTATTTCCCTCATGGACACAGACTAGTAGACCGAATCATCTCTCTCTCTCTCTCTCTCTCTCTCTCTCTCTCTCTCTCTCTCTCTCTCTCTCTCTCTCTCTCTCTCTCTCTCTCTCTCTCTCTCTCGTTTTCCTTCTTCTTTGTTCCCTTCTAGATTTGGCTCTCTAAATGATTCAATTTCATATTTGTGTAAAGCCCATTTCACTCTGTTTGATTTTTTCTATGTAAGTTATAGTTGTACTCTCTTTAATTTATTCGCGTAAAAAGAAGTATAGACCACTTATATCCAATCTACACTCCACTTTAAACGGACATATGGACACATACCATTAATTCTTCCGTTTACAATTTGGAGTGGGATAGTGGGAGGTGGTAATCTCATACGCACGACGTATTAGAGTTATCTCTCACTGACATGTGAGAAATGAGACATAAGTCTCATACACCAGGCATATACAAGATTTTTCCAGGATAGTGGTATATTATATGTTTTTGAAAAAATTAATAGTAATATAAGTGGTCCATTGTCCATATTCCTTTCTTTTTTTCTCAACCAAAAAAAAAAAAAAAAAAAAAAAAAAAAAAAGGAAAGAAGAAGAAGAAGAAGAAGAAGAAGAAAAAAGAAGAAGAAGAGTTTCTTTGTTTTTTTTTTTTTCTTAAATTAAATTCTTTGTCACCTTGTAAAAAAAAATAGTTTTTATTTATTTTTAATATACTAGTTGTTAACACAAAGTGACATGTTGCAAATTTGGATTTAGGAATCAGCCTACAAAAAAAAAAAAAAAAAAAAATGGAGGTAAGATTGCCTACCTATTACCTCTCTCAGGCCTTAAAGTTGTGCCTCTTTTTTCTTTTCACTAGTTGTCAACAAATAATTAAGTTTTGGGGAAAAATTTTGATAAATATATAACTAATTACTTTTTTTTTTTAATTGAGTCTTATATAACTAATTACTAATAACCATAGTTGTCAGTATCGTACGATACACGATACATATCGTATCGTTTGAAAAAATTGTTGTATTGTTGATACGTATCATAGGTGTTTATGAATCAGATGATACAATTGTATGTATCATACATATCGCGTGTATCGGTTGTATTGGACGATACATAAACAATAGGCTTTTTAAACCAAAATTTCAGGCCAAACGTTTTTCAAGTTTCGCCCAAAACATTTTTCCATTTTTTTAAAAAACAAATTGGGCTATTTTGGCAGTTTGGCCCAATACAAAAGCCTTATTATTATTATTATTATTATTATTATTATTATTATTATTATTATTATATTTTCTTTAGCCCTAAAAAATTTGAACCATAATTAAGTTGATTTATTTACCCACACGACACGGCCACACACACCCACACGTTTTTATTCTGATATTTTCCTCTGTATCTCAAGTTCTCAACTTTCTCAAAACCCTTTGGCTTCATCTCTCTTTGTATTCATCTTTTTAACTTTTAGATCATCAACTTTCAAGAGATCTCTCATCAAGGGACCACAATCTTGTCTTTTTCTTCTATTCCTTTTCCTAACCCAAAAGTCCCACACTCCCACATGCTTGTAGAGCAAGATAACAACAACAACAACAACAACAACAACAAGTGCTGCCTCACCTTCGATCCACTGTGTGTCTAAGGTTAGTTTTTCTTTTTTCTTAATAAATTTTTTTGATTAATTCTTTATACTAAAAAGTTATTGTAATTATTTATTGTTATTAAACTATTATATTAGTTAATTTAGTTTAATATAGCCAAGTGGATTATAAAAAATTAGTTTAGTATAATTGAATATGTATCAATGTATGTAAATGAGTGTTTACATATAAATATTTTATATTTATATATGTATTTTGTAATGTTAATATTGATACTGTGAATCTGTGATAGTGTGACTATGATGCTTAATTTGTGTTGATTGACCATAAATTCATGTGTTCATATTTGTTTTTAGGTATATAAAAAAATGGGTGATAGGAGGAAATGAAATAAGGAAAAAGATCTCACTTGGCATCATTGTGTACGTATTAATGATGATAAGACAAATAGACTTAAGCTTAAATGTAATTATTGCTCAAATGAATATTGGGGTGGAGTCATAAGAATGAAAAACCATCTGGCACATACTCATAAGTATGTTAAACCATGCTTGAAGGTGCCTGAAGATGTTAAAAATAATTTTGCCAAACTTTTGGAAAACATTAAAAAAAAATGAGCAACTTGGTTATGAGCTTGATGTTGAATGTTTTCGAGAAGATGAATTACAAAAGATTGGTGGTGATAATACAAAAAAAAAGGGACCCATGGATGTGTATTTAAAAGGAAAATCAAATCCTAAACAAGTGACTTTACCTTCCTTGGTGAAAGATCGTATTGCAACTTGTTTGGTTATTTGTAGATTTTTTTATGCTCATGCTATACCTTTCCATTTAGTTAAGAGCCCTTTATTTAAAAAAATGATGGATTTAGTTGCCAATTATGGCAAGGGATTGAAACTTCCTACTTATTATGAAACAAGGGTGACTTTCTTGAAAAAAGAGGTAGAAAATATGCACTTCACATTGGATAAGTATAAAAATGAGTGGAAAAAAAAAAAAAAAAAAACAGGTTGCACTTTGATGTCAGATGGATGGAGGGATTATAGAGAGAGGTCTATCACAAACTTCCTTGTCAATAGTCCAAAGGGAATAGTTTTTCTTAAATCTATTGACACCTCCAATATTTCCAAGAATGCTAAAAATTTATTTCAATTGCTTGATTCTTTGGTGCAAGAAATTGGAGAGGAGAATGTGGTACAAGTAGTGACAGATAGTGCTTCGGCTTATGTTTTAGCTGGTGAAAAATTAATGGAAAAAAGATGTAAGATCTTTTGGAATCCTTGTGCTGCCCATTGTATTGATTTGATGCTTCATGACATTGGTGATTTGCCTGTGCATACAAATAATATATAAAAAAAAAAAAGCAAAGAAGATCACTATTTTTATTTACCGTCATATTTGAGTGCTTGATTTGATGAGAAAATATACAAAATGGAGGAAATTGGCAAGACAAGGTGTCATAAGATTTGCCACTACCTACTTAACTTTGAAGTGTATATATCAACAAAAAATTGGACTAAGGTCTATGTTTGCATCTGAGGAATGGGCTAAGAGTTCTTATGCAAAGAAAAGTGATGGCATTAATGTCCAATTAATTATCTTGAGTGATCCAAAGTTTTTGCCTGCTATTAAATTTTCCTTGAAATGTGTGATTCCTTTGGTAAAAGTTTTAAGGCTTGTAGATGGTGATGCAAAACCAGCAATGGGCTACATATATGAAGCTATAGATAGAGCAAAAGAGCAAATCCAGATAAATTTTAATGATGTACAAAGGAGATATAGACCTATATTGAGAATTATTGAAACTAGATGAGAGCTTCAACTTCATAGGCCTCTATATGTAGCAGCTTATTTTCTTAATCCTAAGTAAATTTATTATTTGAATTGTTATTTATTTTAATCTTAATCTTTATATTTTGTATGCATATTTATTTATAAGATATAAAATTGTGATAGGTTTCATTATGTTCCCAACTTTGATGCAAGTGAAGAAGTGAGACTTGGACTTTATGAAGTGATTGAAACGATGTATCCTACAACTTTGGAAAGGTGTAAGATTGATCTACAATTGGAGAAATTTGATAAAGTTGAAGGTTTGTTTGGAAAAAAAAAAGGCTATACTTACAAGAACAAAGAAGTAGTCAGGTAAGTGCTATTGTTATTATTATTAATTTATTATTATTGATTATCATCATCATCTTAATGTAGCATTTTATTTGTTGTTATCGTAATTATATTTTAGCCATTTACAATTTCTCTCGTTGGCAATATAGTATTGTGGTGGGAAAGTTATGGAGTTCATTGCAAAGAGCTTCAAAACTTAGCCATACGTGTCTTAAGCCTAACTTGTAGTGCAACAGGATGTGAAAGAAATTGGAGTACTTTTGATCATGTACACACCAAAAAAAAAGAAATTGTTTTGAGCAACAAAGAGTGAATGCTTTGGTGTTTGTAAACTATAATATTAATTTGGAGTTGAGACAAATAAAGAGAGAAGAGAATGGTGACTCATATGATTCAATTTGTCTATTGGATATGGAATTTGATGATGAATGGATTACCGAAAAGGAAGAACCTTGCTTGCCAGAAGATACTTCATGGATGGACATTCATGAATGTTTTGAAGTTAATGAGGAAGGATGAGGCATAGATCTATATTATATTGAAATTTTATTTTCTATATTACGAATAAAATGTTAATTTTGAAAATATATATTTTTTGTTATTATTTTTATAGGTCCAAGAAATTTGAATGCCAAAAAGAAAAGTAAAGAAAAAGATATTGAGGTTGAAGAACTAGAAGAGATAATGGATGTTAGAGATGATGAACAAGATGTCAATGATGAAATGATTTTGAAGATAATGAAGACGATAGCGTCATTGACTTGGATTATGGAGATGATTTTGATTAGGTAGCGATGAATATGATTAGGAAAAAAAGTATTTTGACTAATGTAATATATAGTGAGTCTTGTGACTTTGAACTCTAATGAATTTTAATATGGATGTTTTTATCTTTTGGATATGGATGTTAAAAATATATTTCCATTTGGTTTATTTGGTTAGCTTAGTCAAATACTATAATATAAGTGATAATTAAAGTAGTCATTATTTGCATATGTTTCAAATTTATAATAAATATATGTATATGTATAATGTTTTATAAATTTTATATAGTATTTGTGTATCTTACAATATACGATATGATACGATATACGATACATAAAAATGAAAAAACGATTCACGATACGATTTATAACTTGACAACTATGCTAATAACTAAATTTATAAGCTTTTTTTTTTTTTTTTTTTTTGGAATCAACAAATTTATGAGTCAAATGCAATATACATTAATTGAAATTGTCCTCAAAAAAAAAAAAAAAAAGCATTAGTTTAAATGGGCCAAGGCCAAAAAGTTGAATTGAACATTTTATTCCAAGCTGATTCCTGCAAAGTCTCCAACTCAATCCGGAATCTGTGAAACTCAACATTTGGGAAGATCTGCTGGCGGAGGAAGCAGCTTCTGATTGGGAAGCTTTCCATCGTAGACAACCCAAGCCATTCTTAGTCCCCAGCTCAAGTGGGCTTCATAGTGGCAATGCATTAACCATACCCCTATTTTCACACAATGTAATAATCACCATTATCTTCAAAGATTCAGTGAACAAATTTCAATTAATCAATTAAATGCTCGTTTCTACTTTCTACACACACACACTTCCTCTCATTTATCTGTTTAAACCTTGAGACCCTCTTTTTTGGACTATTTCATCTGGACCTAACAAAATTGGATCCGGATTTGCCAATCCGCTCAAAGCCCAATTAAAAAAAAAAGGTATGGCCGATATAAATAGAAACCTATTTTAGTTCGATAAGCTTTTGTCCTTGACTCGATTTTGATCCAGTCTATAGTCAGGTTGTACCTAACCCGACTCTCTCAGCAAAGCCTTTATTATTAAATTATAAACTTAACTTTTTTTCTTGAGTCATTTTCAATTTATGTTTGTGTCCTTAAGTTATATAAAATTTTCTATATTATAGATGAGAATACTAATGACATTAGTCATCAACTTAATGAGCAATTATCAAATATAAAATGTTTTTAGTGTTGGGTTCACTACAAACATTGAGTAACTTTTTTGTAAGTTCATTAGATTTTCTTCATTAATTATTTATATATTTTCTTTACCTATCATGTTATATTTTATTCTTAAAGCTTATGTATTGTATGAGTTTTGGATTAGTTATTTGTTTATGCAGCATTTTAAAAGCCTACAGTTTTTCTTTTAAGATAAATTATACAATCCTCTCTTAAGGTTTGGGAGAATGATACTCGACCTCAAAATTTAAGTAAAGTAACACTCTCTTACCTTAAGATTTGAAGAAAGCAATACATTAGTCCTCCCATAAATAACATACACACAATATTCTAAATTTTAATAAGATTCCCTTGACCAAACCCTAATTGTGCTTATTTTTTTTTTTTTTGGTTAACTATTGTTCCTTGTCAACAAATAGTGGTTAGGGTTTGATCAATGGGATCTTTTCAAAATTTGAAATATTCTATCACTGTTATTAATGGATGAACTAATTTCTCTAAATCTCAAGTGAGAGAAATATCATTTCCCTTATAGTTTAGGGTTACAACTATAATTTTAAAGCTATACATATTGTATAAGTTTTCAATTAGTTTTTACTTTTTACTTTTTATCTTATATTCTTTCTTTTCAAACCCCATAAAGTACAACTATAATTTTTTCAACTTTTAACAAATGAGTAATTAAGTTTTTAGTAAAAAGCTAATCCAAAAGAAGAGATAGTTTATAGGTGGTTTAATATTTAAACATTCAGGATTGAAGGATAAGTTTTACTACTCATGTTAAGGAACCAACTTCTACTTGCCAATGGGTGATCTAGAAGGAATAATGAAATAAGGAAAGTGTTTATGATTAAATGCTTAAATTCACCTAATAGCTCTTGTCATATTTAGTATACAAAACTCTCAATTTTGTGGAGTTCAGGAGAGGTCATGATAGACAGCATTACTCTCAATTTATCAAAGAGATTGATTCCCAGATTAGTTTAAGTTTTTGGTACAATCAATTATTAATTTATCATGGCATCAAAACATGACATCTTGAATTTGATAATTGCCTTCACTTTATCTCTTATTTAAAATGTTAAAAAACTCATGTGTTAGGCCCCACTAATCAAAGAGGATTTTAGGCCTACACGTGAGAAAGAATATTAGAATTATGGTTAAATAATTAAGGATACTGTTTGTTACATACACTTTTAAACACCAATTTTTAAACTGAAATCGCGATGAAATTATGCCTTCAACTCACATTTGAAATCATATTTTCAACTCATGATTTTAGTTAAAAAAATGTGAGTAATAGTGTGTGCAATAATTTTTTATTTTTTCAATAATTAAATTCATTATTTACTAATAGCTTAAGTTTTTTGAATAGTCAGTGGTTTATCAAAAATTACTTTATTTTTATCATAAAAGATTTACAAACTAACATAATAAAAAAAATGTGATAAATGAATTTAATATTATAATAAATTTGTGTCTAAATTACTTTTTTGTAATTTTCTCGACATCACACATATCTACCTATACATTTTTGTAATTTGATAAATTTTTAAAGTAAAATTTATAAAATGTTTGACATCACTCATGAAATAAACATCTACCTATAGCAGATATCGGACATAATTTTTGAGTTTTAACAAATTTGTACGAACCCCTACCTAGAATAATTAATAAGTGTGTTGCATGCAGATCGATGCATGTATCTTTTTCTGTCACCTAATTAGGATTAAATTCTATTAAATGAAATATATTGACTTATCAAAAAAAAGAAAAAAGAAATATATTGACTTTTTTACAGTATTGATGTTTCTCACCTGGATTGTCCGCTAGAAACCGAATTGCAACCCAACCGCCGGACGGCACACCCACGGTGTTTCTTTCACTGGGGTCAACAAGATTGAACTTTGAAGGGTCATTGTTTGGATCGTAGTTCCCGAAACCTAGTCCAACTATATAGAAATTAAAGCCGTGCAAATGGAGAGGATGGCTCTCAGCCCCTAAAATGTTAGTGTCCTGCAGCACAAGCTCCACACTAGCATTGAAAGGAAGAGTCACTACTCTGGTTCCATTGATAATCCCTGTATTGTTCGGTGGTGTGCCTGTATAATTGAAAGGAATGATCGGGTTGCTAGGAAAATCAGTGGTGTAAACACCTTTTGATTTTCCAAAGTAGTGAGCTTGGAGGAGGGCTGTGGTTGGTAGTGTTGGGAAAGATATATTATTGATAGAAGCTGTGAACTTTGTCACATTAGTAGGTCCTTGACATGTTTGGTTTTTCGGACATGGGTTTGTTCCTAGGCCTACTGTGAAAAAGAAGTGCTTGTCCACACTTTGTGGGACATTAGCCGGGTATTGAGCACTCGCTAAGCTACGGAGTTTGTTTGTGAAATTTGCGGCATAGGAAGTGTCATTGAGAGCTGGTAGAGTTGGTTTGAAGAGTGGAAGTTTCTTAATTGAGGTTGTAGAATGAGTGAAATTAGATGATATTTGTTCATATTCAAGGATACCTGCCACAGTGGAGTTGTCAAAGGTGCCTTGGCCAGTTGCATATGGCCTAGCAGCCATGAGAAAAGTGGCATTTGGGAAGTAAGGTTTGGTTTTGAGAAGAACATTTGTGGTTTGTCCAGGGGTGATGAGAATGGTATGAGTCTCAAAAGGTTTAGCATAGACAGCATCAACTTCAACAACTGTTAAAGTGTGGTTTGCAATACTGAAGAAGAGCTCATCGTTGAGTGCAGCATTGATTATGCGGAGAAGATAAGTTTTCCCAGCTTTCACCTTCAGCTTGAATGTATCTGACAAAAAAAAAATCTATTTAATTATATGTGTAGAATTGAAATGTATATTTCTCTGGAATATGAAAGCATGTTTATTTTTTAGTCATAGTGTGAGATACGAGCAGCAAGATCCTTTCCATTTCTCTTGAAAATGTGAAATGAAGAAAGTTTATTTTATAGTTAATATATTAATTTTTGAGTGCATAAACTATCAAATCATTTAAAGTTTTAAATGACATGACACTAAATACACTTCAGATTTGCCATTTTTAATTCTAACTATGAAATAGATTTATTTCAAATGAAGATGATTCTTTTCCTTAACGTGATACCTTTGGCGGAACAATTGTATAAGGGTCCTGGGAGTCCATTAATGGTATAGGCATTTGAGACGTTTGGGCCTGCACCTGTTTTGAGGGCCTGACTAATGATTGCCTCAGGATCTACATTAAACCACTCTCCTGCAATCCACATTTAGACAACTTAGTCACCAAGGATGCAAAGTAATGGTAAGAAGAAATCAGTTAATCATTACATAAAATTATATAATACCTTGGACATACAACAATATTATACTCATTCCTTTCACACGAATGGTAGATCTAATTATAAATTTAATTAATTGAATTTATTATTATGAGAAATAAGTAATTATGGTATTCTTGTACCCTTAGAGTATTGTATAACTACCTACTCATTACTTATTTAATTACCAAAAATGATGGGAATTTCCTTGTAAGGTTTGGCAAATGGATATGGGATGCCATGCTTGGGTCGAATGATAATGGGGCCATAGATAGAGGATCTTAGCCATGAAAAATGGGCATGCCAAAGTAGAGTCCCTCTTTGGCCCACGATGGTGTAGTTGTAGACATAGGTCTGGCCACTTTGTATGGGACACTGAGTTATGTATCCTGGCCCATCAGCCCATCCACTTTGAAGTTGTCGAATTCCATGCCTATTTCAAGGAGAAGCACCATTACAATTAATTTTGAAAACCTTTTAATTATGAAATTCCTTAATCTTAACTTGTTAGGTGAAACTTTATACCAGTGGATAGAGATATTGGATTGAATATGGTTAACCACTTTAATTAGAAGACGATCACCCTCCCTAGCCACAATGCGAGGCCCAGGAAATTTTCCATTTACAGTTACTATGCTCCTCGTGTGGCATAAGCGTGTAACATTTCGTGATACGATCTGCAAAATATTTTTAAAATTTAACCATTGGAAGGGAGAAAAAAGAAAAAGAAAAAAAAGGCAGAGAACGAAATAGGTTAAATCAAAGTGTTAGAATTTGTAACAACAAGAGCTAGACAATATTAGTGCAAAGGTAATAATGGAACAAACATAACTTAAAAACAAATAGCACACTAATAGCCTTTTTAGCCCATTAGTATAGCTATTCTTCTTTATTATTAGAACAAGGATTCAATCCCCTTCCCTTACCCTCAACCAAAAAAAAAGGAAAAGCACATACATCAAATTTGTAGTGTCTGGTTATGCCTATTGCCAATTCAGGAAACAGAAGAAAGGCTATGAATGGTAAAAGAAAAGCTTTCATGTTTGTTGTTGTTGATGCAAGAAAAGAAACACCCATTTCTCCCATTCTCGCTGTTTGGAGAAGGGGACGGAGCAATGAGTAAAATTCTGGCTTGGGTTTTCAATCACCAAGATTGTACACATATATATAACTAAATAAAAAGTGTCAGGGTTACTCCACTACAAAAAAGAAAAAAAAAAAAGATTCTTAATTTAGGGTGGCAGCTAGAATATGCCTAATAAGATTATTCCAAAAGATGAAATGATAGATTAATGCTAGTTCAAGAACAACTTTAGAGTGTGGCCCAAGAAAATCCACGCTTCTTGAATCTTGACCAACGTTAATCTGGTCCTGTCAATCTACTCAAACATTTTTCCTGGTCACGATGCCATATGGACATGGTTTCAAACGAGTAGACTCCATCGCGACCAACCTCCATTTGCATGCAAACAAAGATAACTTTTTTTTTTTTGGATAAAAAATATAATATTTACCCTTCTATTTTTATTTTAATTATGAATTTTAGTGGACTGTTTCATATAACACCAAATGGTTAGCAAGGGTCCATTGGAAACGCGAAAAAATCGTCAAACAATTGAGCTATAAGGCTTTTGATCTCTTTTATAAAACATTGAACAGAAGGTTTTTTTTTTTTTTTTTTTTTTTTTTTTTTTTTTTTTTTTTTTTTTTTCACACTATGATGATATTGTCTGTGTTTGTGTTTGTATGAAATAGGTCAGTTCAAAAATAAGTATTATTTTTAGTTTTTTTTTTTTTTTGATAAGATATTATCACACAGAAAGACCTAATTAATTCCTCTTGATTTCCAAAACGTGTGGGAGCATGATACAAAGTGAAGCTAGCATCTGAACTGCCCATTTAATTTCCACAGTTTAGTTTGACCATATTTCTAAAATTCAATTACTTTCATTATGATTAAGGCATGAAAAGCAATTTAACATTTTCAAGTCTTATTCTTGGTAATCAAGCAAATCAAGAAGTCGGTTGTTTTATGGTCGAGCATCAGTAAGCTTTTTTCACTTTCAAGGACAGTACTGGGGTTGGAGACGATTGTTAGTTAAAGAATCATTGTTTTAAGTAGTTTCTAAGCAAGCGAAGCATAGTCAATCTTTATATTGTATCCAATCATGATAAAAAGCAAGTAGATACTACCTACTAATAGAAACAAGACTTCAACGACTAAGCTCAAAGTTTGATTAAATTGTAGGCAATGGTCATAAATTTTCATCCACTTGCGAAGCACACTAGCTTTACTAGTCTTTATAGTTTCACCAACTACTGGTCCTTGTAGAGATCCCCTCTGCACCAGCAAGGCCTCAACTCAGGTTTTCTTTCTTCCAAGTCAGCAGTGTTGGTGACGGTGATGAGGACTACGGACCTGAAGTCGTTTTCATTAGAACAATATGGGCTATTAAAAGGCAGTCTCAAGGACTCTTAAGACTACATGAAGTGGGCCGCTCAATAGGATGTGGACAAAAGGACGAGCCTACTCGGCTTTTTGGGTTCAACGAAGCTGTTAGAGTCTCACAGATATATCAAACCCCAGTCCATAATTCATAAGAAATTACGTACTTCGGCCCTGTCGATTTACGTCCACTTATGAAAATCCTTGAGGGTCACATATTTAATAAAGGAGTAAAATATAGGAGTAAATCTTATGTTACACTGAATCCAATATGAGGTATTCATAAAAGGTTAAATCCTAGACTAATTATACATCAATTATAATTAATAGACTTATAATACAAGTATAAGATTATTGAGCTTGATGTATCTCTAATAGAAAACTAGATTGGGCTTTTAAAGGGGGAATTGGATCATCTCCATTTCATAGTGAAATGGTGAGTGTCCATTTTATTTATTTATCTATTTGATAAGAGGAGAGTGTCCTTAGATTTATTCAATTTTAAATCATGGCCTTGAATGGACAATTTTCATTTCATTTAAAGTGGAGTGGATCCAAATCCTTTGAGGGGCAATTGGTCAACCTTAACATACATCAAGCTTTTGTATTACAATTTCCATTCTTTTAGAAAAAAAACAGAAAACAAAAAACGAAAACCAATTGAAAATCCTGTGTCCCCATCTAGAGTGTTCCATTTTATGCCCTATTAATTTTATCTTGTCACATATAATTTTTTATTTCCTTATAAGGTAATTAAAGTTTAAAATTAGGGGACCAAACTAATGACATTGCAATCAGAAGAACATAAAGTAAAATACTAAAAGTGGAATATAGGATTTATATGTAACAAAATGTCTTTGCTAACAATTTTGTAGTCTTTTTATATATTTACAATAGTAATGGAGAAATTTGAATCATAAATATCTTTATTGAAAATATCAAGAGTTGACAATTAAGCTACAAGACTCTTAACAATAGTTTTGTAGTCTAATTGGCAACTAGCCAGTCCATAGTCTTCTTATGCCAAAAGAAAAAAAATCTCTGTGAACAAATCAAACATTTTTTTTTTCTGGATTTTATTTGTTACATGCTCTTTATTAGAAGCCCTAGTCAAACTAAAATTAGGTGGGATGGCGAGAAGAACGGTTGCAACGCCATGGGATTTGGTTTATGAAGTAGTATATTTAGAAAGTTGTACTTAAGCAGCATGCCATCATACTAAAAATGAACCATATCTTAAGCTATGGACCATCACAATCCACAATAAGGGCTGGATTGAAGGGGAGAGAGGACGGAAGGACTTTTAGTCTGGGACCATTTCTCTGGACTAATAAATACCCAACAACTTCGCGTTGAAAATTCACCCTACCATTTACTACATGTGTAACTATAGACAATAGTACATGACAAAGCATTAACCTTATGCTCATGACAAAACACTAGTGGTTCCTCAAAAAAAAAAAAAAAAAAAAAAAAAAAAAACACTAGTGGTTCCTAGATTTTTGTTAGGGAGGTCAATAGTGGGAGAGCCAAGAATTTATTAATTAAAAAATAAAATGATTATTTATTTATTTATTTATTTGTATATTCAACTTCCATATTATATACAATTTAATATACAATACAACTATATCATGTAATAGTTTAAAAAATTTATTAATAGTTTAAAGATTAGTAAGACAACAACCATTGAATGCATAATAACTTATTATATTTATATGTAATATTAATTAAATAAAAATATATGATAGAGAAGAATAATAACAAATCTAGGAGTGGGACTAGGAGTAAATGTGAACTAAGAAAAAAAAAATAAACTGATATAAATTTTTGCTTTTGAAGTGTACTGTTTTTAACTATACACATGGTCACTCTCTTAGAATTGGAGCAAATAGAGATAAAAGCTAAGAAAACTATGTGATCAAACAAAGATAAAAGCTAAGAAAACACAAATTGGAGAAAGAGAGATAGAGAGAATATAGAAAGAAATCATAGATATAAATACAGATTAGTTGGTTGGAACGGTAGTGTAATATTTTGCTAATGAAGAAGAAAAGTGAGGAAAAAGCGACTTCATTTTGTTGTCAGCAAAAAAGTAAGCCAGAGTTCTAAATAAAAGGTTTATTTATTTATTTATTTTTAATGAATGAGTAAAAATTTGAGTTTTTTTTTCTTTATTATAAAATTAAATATTTTAAGAGTATTTGCACAAAAATTTCAAAAGAAAATATAGACAGCAAGTTGTTAAAGGTAGGTAAAAAAAAGGTGATACATTAGCAAAAAAGAAAGGTAAAAAAGTGATGTTAGTTGTGGGTCAAAATAAAAACTAGTTACAACTTGTTACTTACCCTTTATTGTGAAATTATTATGAAAATAACATTAAAATGATCATATTGAAGTTTATTTTTGCTAGATTTAAACAAAATTTTATGGTCAAGGTGTTCAAATATTTATTTTAGAGGAGTCAAAACAATTTTTGTAAATATATGTATATACATTTGCCAGGTTAGGGGGTTCATTTGAACCCCCTGGCCAGCACGTAATGCCGCCCCTGTGCCAAAACAATAAGAACAAAGAACTGGTTCTTTTTTTTGGTAAATTGTAAAGTTCACTCCTAAAGTTTGAAGTTATTTAAATTTTACATCTTGAACTTTTAGAAATTAAATTTTATACCTTGAAGTTTGGTTCTATTAGCAAAATTCCACATTCCTTTAATTTTGGCTGTCTAGTGACAAGTTAGCGTGCTTATGTGTATTTTTTGTTGTTGTTGCCAAATTAGCCTCTCAAAAGGGCCAAAACTACTATAAAAATCATATTTTAGTTCACACTTAAACTCATTTATCTATTTTTAGGTGAAATGTTGTTTTGGGAAACTAATTTGGCAAAAAAATAAAAATAAAAATAAAAATAAAAATCAGCATGCCAGCGTATCACTTAACATCCAAACTAATGGAGGGTGGGGTTTTGCTAACAGAACCAAACTTTAGGATGCAAAATCTAATTTATCAAACTTTAGGGTGCAAAATCCAAATGACCTCAAACTTTAGGGGTATACTTTACAATTTACCATTTTTTTTTTTTTTTAAGGAATGCTATTACTTTGTGTGTTTAAATAAGCTTAAAATTCAGCTTATTTTTAATCACTTATTTATAGCTTTTTAAAGTCTCAACTTTTTTTTAGGTATATCTCTAGTTCTAGTTTTACTATTTCAAATAGATCATAGAATATTTTGTGGTTTGCTAATGAGTCTTAAGGATGGGAGATTTATATTTAACCTCCTCATAAGCAATAGTTTATATTATGAGAGAAATTGATAATATATATGAGCCAAGAGTCTAGTATCTCAATTTGTTGACAGCTCTTAATATTTTCAATAGAGACATTCATATTTTAAAATCCCCATACCCCCAATTGTTGAATTTAAAAAAATAAAAAGGATAATGTATATGAGATTGGATGACAACTAAACTTTTATTAGATCATTAATCATAATCAAGCTACTTATGCCAAGGGCCTTAAACTTAACTTGTTTGCAACTTCTAGTGTGTCCAAAATGAGATATCTATGGTTCAAATTCCTTTCCTCTCTCGTCTAACGAATTATCACCCAAAAAAAAAGCTATTTATAATTCTCTTAGACTATGAACCATGGTGGATTTCAATATTTTTTTTTTTGTTTTGTTTTGTTTTATTTGAAGAAATGGGTGAATTCCGATTTAATTAGTTCAACCGGTAAAGTTTTTTGTTATTAAATAGTGAACTTGGGTTAAAAAATTGCTAAATTATAAAAAGCCATCATTATAGAGTAGATGACATAAATTTAAATATATTATTTATATTCCAAAACAAAATTGGAAATTCAGAGTTTATTTAGATTAGTTTTTTTTTTTTTTCCAAGCTATATTATTTTTTTTTTATACATTTATCTAATTTATTTTTTAAGAAAAATAGAACATAGAAAATAAGTTAATACAAGCATACTCTACCCCCTCCCCCGAAAGGAAAAAAAAAAAAGAAAAGAAAAAAAAAAAGGCATACAATAACATGGTAATGGATAATGTCAGGCTAACCATTTATACCAACCAAAAAAAAAAAAAAAAAACCTTCTAGAAGGAAAGTAAAATTTCAAAATAAGGCAAAATATTGTTATTGCGAAAAAAAATTTTGTAACGTAATTTGTTGACACTTCTTAATATTTCTAATCCATGGTTCAAATCTTCTTTCCATTATAACTATGAAATTAGTGAAAAAAATATATTGAAAGCAGGTTGTATAGTGAAGAAATATGAAAAAAAATTATGTTTACAACATTTTAACTTTTTACAAAAAATTCTTAGGTGATTGAGTTTTACTTACTATTACTAGTAGAAAAGTAGTATGATTAGATTAAAACCAATATCAATCTGTCACGTAGAACTTGTTACGAAAGAATTGCATATCTCACTTCTCAAAAATCAGTTCCACATCTCCATTCTCTCAATTCTCTTCCTCTCTAATCAGTTACTATTGATTTCCGTTTGAAATCAAATCATGGCTTGCCACTTCTTTGATTTGGTATTTTGGAGACCATAGATCCAACGGTAACAATCCCCTAGGACAGCCATAATTGCATGGCCCAAGGACCCATATTAATAATCTAACCACCAAAATGCTTGGAATCTATTGTTGCCAGCATAGCCTGTCGTATCCAATCCCAAAAACAAAATTAAAAAGAAAAAAGAAAAAAGAAAAGCATATTGTATACAACTTTAGCCCAAGAAAAAAACATAGCATATGTATAAAAGATTGATCAGATTTCAATCTGATCAGTCCAATCAGAAAGCTTTGTTAAGGAAACTAGCTCTAAGACCGTGGGACCTACTGTCCCATACTAAATCTCTGACCCGCCAAATCACATCTCATTTGGGCCAAACCAATCCTAGACTTTTCAAGATCAAATTCCATCCACACATTTTGCTGATGATGATGACCGATCACAAAGGCCTCCACACCCAATAAATCAGAGTTCCCAAAGGTCAAGCAATGCACCGAATCACTCCCTCTTACTTGACCCGGTACCCGGTACAAGATCCAATCGCCCGATACAGTCATTTCGGCCCCCCGAAACATTAAAGTCACAGTTGGTAATCGTGGTAATTTCGGTTGATTCAGTGGGACCAGGTAACACAAATCCATAGCTCCTTGGAACACAAAATTCGGATCCTCCAAGACCCGCAAAATCCCTGCGGTTCGGTTCAAGAACTCGTTCCTTAATGCGGTGTAAACAGGACCCATTAAGAACGTGAACTGGGTCCCAGAGTCTACCATGGTTTGACCCGCCCCGGTATGGTCCGGTACAAATACAGATTTCGGTAACGATAGCAACTTATCCGAAACTTTAATTCCTTCAAGCTGCACCGTATAAGCGACTCGGTCAAAGTACGGTAACGGCGTTGAGATTTGGATCAACGGCGTGTAGTTTAACGGAGTCAACCACGAAAAATTAGCCTCGCCGAGCAACAAAAGGCCCGAAAAATCGGACCCCGATATGCAATACGAAAATTTCGGAAAACGCATTTGAGAAACGAAAGAGAGGGACCCACGGTTCATACCCATTAACCCGGTGCTCTTGGAGTCTTCGTCGGAGTTGGAGCTGAAGCTTGAATCCATGCAGCCAAACACCATGCCCGGAATATCGGAGCTTCCGAAATAGAACGTATCGGAGGCGAGGTTTCCTTCTGAGGAGGAGGCGTCAGCGTAGGAGAGAGTTGCGTGGCAGAGCTTGTTGTTGTCGCATGAAGCGGGTATCGGGAAATCCTGGGTCTGGGTCGTGCATGTGGGTGAGGAACACGGTATCGGAGAGTAAGAGGTGGATCGGGCCGGGTCGAAAGTGGTGGGAAAGTTCGGAGTTTTGTTGCAGTGAAGCCAGGAGAGCTCGCTTCCTGTGTCGATGACCATGGAAACGTTTTGAGGAGGAGTCCCAACGGTGAGAGAGACAGTGAGGCTCACGTTGTGGTGGAAAGGAAGCTTGTTTGGAGGTCTAGGAATGGACCCAGTTGGAATTATCTGAGTTTTGAGTGGCAAAACAAGTGTCGGTGTTTGAGATGAAGAAGAAGAAGAAAAAAATGCAGCGTAGAAAAGAAGAAAAGAGAGAGATTTGAGAAATGGGATTGAGAAGGAATTGGAATTGTAGCAAGTTTTCATGATGTAGTGTTGGAAGTAAATTTGAGATCGGAACCGAACAGGTAGGTGTGAATAATGAATATAAATGAAATGCTGCAGAGAAATAAATACTATGAGTGAGTGAGTGAGTGAAGGCTTGGCTCAAGCTTTCATTTTGCAACTTGCAAAGTCAATATTTGGGTTTTGTGTGATGTACTGATCAACTTCTCATGTGCGAAACCTAGTAGGCTTTAGGGACAGTACTGTGGTGAATCAGAAAACACTACTGAAGAGTGAAGTCCATTAACCACGGTCTCTGAAACACGAAGCTTCTGTTCCATTTATTTGGATAGAAAAAGATATTCTTGGGATGGGAAGGAGGGATAGATCTACTAGGAGAGTTAAACGGTACTGTGGGTAGATTTCACGTGTGTTAAAATGCTAAAATATTTGTAACTGGAAAATTACTAGCTCCTTTATTATATGAAAGTATATTCCATCACGAGTCCGTCAATTTAATTAAGGCGAAAAGCACATTTTAGTCCCTATATTTTCAGGCGATTCTTATTTTAGTCCCTAAATTTTATTTTTACCGCTTTTAGTCCCTATTCTAAAAAACGCCATCTATTTTAGTCCTTTCCGTCAGTGCCCTAACGGCAAAATCCTAGGTGGCAAACGGAGTGCATTGCTGGCACACTAAATGCTGATGTCAGCATTAAAATAATAATATAATATATTATTTAGTATTTTAAAAATTCCACGTCATTTTTTAAAAACAAAAAATAATTTATGAATTTTAACTAAATAAAAAAAAGAAATAACAGAAATAAAAACCAAAAATAATATAAACTGAGATCTAACTTTATTTTGACTAAGAACATACAAGAACATAAACCTACTCATTGTTTTGTTTGCAACCAATCACAATATCAGCTGAAAATCTTTATTATCAAAAATATTTTTTTTTTGGTAGGGGAAAATAAGTAAATAAACCCAGTAAGTACTTATCAAAAATTTAGTATCCCACTGTTCTTTCCCTAACATCAGAAACCCAAAAATTTAAAAAAAAAAAAAAAAAAAAATACTGAAGTTGTTCTTCGTGTTCTTCCTAGACCTAGAAATTTTCTTCATAAACAAACACACATACAAAACCCATAAAAACAAAACCCAATCAGTGCTTATCAAAAATTTAGTAACCCATTGTTCTTTCCCTAACATCAGAAACCCAGAAATTAAAAAAAAAAAAAAAAAATACTGAAGCTGTTCCTAGACCCAGAAATTTTCTTCATAAACAATCACACACACAAAACCCATAAAAACAAAACCCAGTCAATGCTTATCAAAAATTTAGTAACCCATTGTTCTTTCCCTAACATCAAAAACCCAGAAATTAAAAAAAAAAAAAAAAAATACTGAAGTTGAACTCTTCCTATACTGAATCCCTGCGATGCGATTGATCAGAGAGCCACGAGACTCCGATTTCTCCTCCTCCGGTTTCAGTTCCCGAAGCGATTTCGTTAGCTTGGAAACCCGATCCAGAGACTTGAGAAATGCCGAGTCCTCATCGGGAACCTGGCACCACTTGGCTCTTCCTTCACTGGAAACTTCTTGCTCCACAAGATCCAAGTATTTCTCCACCAACTCAGGAACCTCCACCGAAACGTCGTCGCTTGTCAGAGACGAGAGAAATTTGTCGATATCCTCGGCTTTCTCGAGGTCAAAATGAGGTTCAGATTCTTCATTTTTGATCTCCTCTGCCGCGGAATCAAGTTTTAGCTCCGCATCATCTTTGGCTTCCGGCACCGGCGAAATGCCGATATGGTCGTCAGGAAGGTGATTGTTGTTCTCCATGGTATTGAAACTGTGAGTTTTCTGGGTCTAGGAAGAACGCGAAGAAGAACAACTTCCGTTTTTTTTTTTTATTATTAATTTTTGGGTTTCTGAAATATTTTGGATAATAAATGTTTTCAGCTGATACTATGTTTGGTTGCAAACAAAATAATGGGTAGGTTTATGTTCTTCCTCAAAATAATGCTGGATCTCAATTTATATTATTTTCGGTTTTTATTTCTGTTTTTTTTTTTATTTAGTTAAAATTTATAAATTATTTTTTGTTTTTAAAAAATAACGTGGAATTTTTAAAATACTAAATAATATATTATATTATTATTTTAATGCTGACGTCAGCATTTAGTGTGCCAGCAATGCACTCCGTTTGCCACTTAGGATTTTGCCGTTAGGGCACTGACGGAAAGGACTAAAATAGATGGCGTTTTTCAGAATAGGGACTAAAAGCGGTAAAAATAAAATTTAGGGACTAAAATAAGAATCGCCTGAAAATGTAAGGACTAAAATGTGCTTTTCGCCTTTAATTAAACCATGTTGTTGTACATGCAAAGTTGATAAAAACTCTTTCCAAGGGAAATGATACTTTTTTATTTTTTATTTTTAATAATGTTAACTTTTTTTTTTGTGTGCACAAATTATAACATACTTATTTGTGATTTTATCAAAATTTAAATTGCCTATTAGTAGTTTGAAATTTGATACTTTACTCATATGAGATTTGACTGAAATTTAAATTGTTTAACTGTGATTTGAAATCTCATGATAAAAGTATTCCGCTAGATTATTTTTTTATCTTATTTGATATTGTATTTTTATGATTTTTTTTTTTTTTTTTTTTTTTTTTTTTGTTTTTGGAGAAAAAAGACATAAAAGTTGAGCAAAATTACATATTTAATTATGTTTTTAACATACATATGTTACCGAGCTCTAACTGAACTAACTCCAGATAGGTAAAATGTCAAAATTCAAATCATAAATAAGCAACTTAAATTTTGAGTAAATTTTGTAATTTACCATTTATTTATTTTTTGAAATAAGAAAAAGAAAACATGTCTACAAGCCACAACATTGCTCACTTTAAAAAACTGTAATTAATTTAAAAAATTAAAAAAAAAAAATAGAAAAATGAATAACTAGCTTCCACTTTGGAGTTTTTTGGTTGAATATAGCTGAATCCAGAATTTATTTGCGTACTGTTCTAACTTATTTGGGAAAAATGAGGAGAGAGAGGGAATTTCGGCAATACCGTTGCCGAAATTCCAACAAAAGTATAAGAGAGAAAGAGAAAACGTGGGAGAGAGAAAATGTTGAATTTTGGCAATGGTATTATCGAAATTCCTGAGTGTGGGCTGGGGGAAAAAATTTGTTCCTATTGTGACAATGCCATTGCCAGAAATGGGAGGGAAAAAAGAAAAAAAAAAAGGTGGTTGTCGAAATCTAGGAGAAATTAAAAAAATATTGTAAAAATATTGTGTGCGTAGGACATTATATATATATATATATTTTTTTTTTAATTTCTTCCAGATTTCGATAACCACCTTTTTTTTTTTTTTCCTCCCATTTTCGGCAATGGCATTGCTACAATAGAAACAATTTTTTCCCCATATTTCGGCAATGCCATTGCCACAATTGCTTTCCTTTAGGCACTGAGCACTTCTCGCACTCACTCAATCAGCGTTCTGGGCAGCAGGAATTTCGGTAATACCATTGCCGAAATTCAACATTTTCTCTCTCTCACCTTTTCTCTTTCTCTCTCATACTTTTGTTGGAATTTTGGCAATGGTGTTGTCGAAATTCCCTCTCTCCTCATTTTCGCAAATAAGTTGGAACAGTGCCTATAACGCAAATAAATTCCAAATTCAGCAATATTCAGCCAAAAGACTCTCCACTTTGTAGCACTGTAGCGTTTAAAAAAAGAAAAGAAAAAAACCCTCTAGGGGGTTAAAGTTGTATATGTATTTGGTGGGGTCAAGTACGATTACATAATATAGATTATAAAAGAATTATTCTATTAAAAAAGAGCTCAGCTTTAACAAAAGTTAACAAATTCTCCACTCCAAGGGATTAAAGTTGTATATGTATTTGGTTGCTAGGATTACAGAGATAGGTGTGTCATGTGCATAGTTGTCGGTATCGTATGATACACGATACATATTGTATGATAAATATCATATTGTGTACAAAAAGCTCCATATCATAAAGGTGTATTAGAAATGCTTATGAATCATATGATACATAAATATGTATCATATGAATCGTATTATATTGTTGAATTGTATATATAGTACAATATATAGATACGAGGGTTTAAAATGAGTTTTTATTTTTTATTTTTTATTTTTAAATTTGTTAAAATTTGTGATTTTATTTGAATTCAACAAGTTGTTAGACTTTGTTTTTAACACAAAATTATTGGGCTACTTCATTACGCTCAATAAAATAACATGTACATGAGTTTTTTTTTTTGCTTTTTTCTCACTAACTCTTACAAAATTTGGACTGCACACTTAAGATTTCACTTTTATATTTGCAAATTTCATTGACAATATAATTACTTCTTCTTCTTCTTCTTATTGTTGTTGTTGTTGTTGTTGTTATAAATCTAAGAAGCTAGAATGCCAAGAAAAAATATAAAGAAAAATTATTTTAAAACAAGAATAAGAAGATATAGTGAATGCCGATAATAATGAAGAAATAATTTCATAAGATGATGAACATTATAATAACATTATGTAGTTGGAGATGATTATGCAAGATGATAAATTTGATTAAAAGAAATTATTATTTTTGCTCATATATATATATATCATGTATCATTTCTTTTGAGTTTAACTAATTTGAACGTATATGTTATAAACACATACATGCTAATTTGATTTATTTAGTTAGCTTTGTTAAATATTATTCCATAAGTAATTATTAAATTAGTCATTTATTGAATATATTTCAAATTTATAATTAATATACCCTTTATATTTATATTTATATTTATAATAATAATAATAATTTTTTATATAAATTTATTAGATATTTGTATATCTTATGATATATAACACAATATGATACACGAAACAGAAAAATAAAAAAATTAATTCCTATTCTGACCATTGACAACTATGTTAATGTGTTCTTTGTTTAGTCTCTAGAAAGATAAAATACTAAAAGGTTGGTGCGTGCTTTGCTTACCTTGGGAATAATTGAAAAGGCATAAGATGATGGCACCCCCTCGTGCTAAAAGCAAGCTTCATAAATCATAAGGAACTTCTGCTGGTTGTTGGATATGAAGAAAACTCAGAAACTAGTGATCTGAGTTCTTGAAGATTATCACCAGTTGAATCAGCAAAGAAATACAGATTACAGAGAAAGAAAAGCTCAAGAGAAGAAGAAAATAGCAAGAAAGCAAGAGAAGAACAGAACGAGAGAGATAGAGAGAATGAATCGAAGAATTGTATTCAATTTCAGTGTTTCTTACTTAATGAACCTCCTGTGCTCATTCAGGTATTTATATACAATTAAAGACTGCCTGAATGCTTAAGTTAAAACCCAAAATATCTGAAACTAAATCCCTGGAAATTAGGAAGTTTGTTAAGCCTAACTAACTGAATCTTTGCTTCTAACTACATAGAAGAAACGCACCGTTTTATTAATGAATTTTTTCTCTTAAGTGAAACGACGCGTTTGGTGCACGTTCACTTAAATGAAACGATGCGTTTTGTTTAAAACAATACGCAGTCGTTTGTAGGCTTCTTCTTCAACCTTTCTTCTTTTCAGACTCAGACTTCGTCTTCTTCTTCAACCTTCTTCTTCCTTACTTCAACATCCCCCCTCAAACTGATGGGGGAACATTCAACCAGAAGTTTGGACCGATGAAGAAGAAATGAAGGTGCAAGAAGGGACTTAGTAAAGATGTCTGCAAAATTGTCACGGCCTGAAACAAACCCAATTTGTAATTGTTTCCGAAGAACTTTCTCACGAGTGTAGTGATAATCCACTTCGAGATGCTTGGTACGAGAATGGAAAACAGGATTCGCAGAAAGAGCTATAGCTGAGATATTATCACACCAAATGACAGGAACGTGAGCAAGAAAAATGCGAAGTTCCTTGAACAAAATTCGAAGCCAAGCCAACTCAGCAGCAGTAGTTGCTAAAGCACGATACTCTGCTTCTGTAGAAGAACGAGACACGGTGCTCTGTTTCTTAGCAGACCAGGAAATGAGATTAGGCCCAAGAAACACAAGTAACCCAGTAGTAGACCTTTTATCTGTAGGATCCCCAGCCCAGTCTGCATCTGAGAACGCAGAAAGAGTTAAAGGCCCTGGGGTAAAAGAAAGTCCAAAATGAAGAGTACCTTTGATATAGCGAAGAACTCTCTTGGCAGCTTCAAAGTGAGTAGTAGTAGGATGACTCATGAACTGACACAATTGATGGACACTGAAGGCAATATCTGGACGAGTGAATGTCAGATATTGAAGAGCACCTACCATGCTCCTGTATTGAGTTGGATCAGCAAGGGGAACACCATCATGAGGGATCAAACGAGTTGAAGGGCATGAAGGAGTCTTGGTTGGCTTGGAGTTCTCCATATGAAACCGGTGAAGTACATCAGAAGCATACTTAGTCTGTGTTAGAGTGAGACCATGAGTGGATTTTGCAATTTGAATGCCCAAGAAATAGTTGAGAGGCCCCAAATCCTTGAGTTCAAACACTTGACCAAGAGCTGTAATTAGATTTTGAATTTGAGTGGAATCATTTCCAGTAACAATGATGTCATCCACATATAAAAGAAGGTAAATGATAGTGTGAGCTGAGTAAAACACAAACAAGGAGCTGTCAGCTATGGAGGCAGTGAAGCCAAGATGCAGTAAATGGAATGCAAAACGTTCAAACCAAGCTCTTGGTGCTTGTTTGAGACCATAGAGAGACTTGTGAAGTTTGCAGACATAATTTGGATGAACAGGATCCACATATCCAGGGGGTTGATGCATATAGACCTCTTCTTTGAGAATGCCATGAAGAAAAGCATTTGATACATCCAATTGTCTTAAGTCCCATCTACAACTCACAGCAATAGCCAAAACCAGTCTCATTGTTGCAGGTTTAACCACAGGACTAAAAGTTTCATGAAAATCCACACCAGCCTGTTGATGAAATCCTTTAGCTACAAGTCTGGCTTTGTATCGAGAGATGGAACCATCACTATTTAACTTAAGCTTGAACACCCATTTGCAGCCAACCAAGTTAATATGTGAAGGAGCAGGAACAAGAGACCATGTTTGCTGTCTCTGAAGAGCAGCAAACTCAGTAGCCATTGCCTCACACCACTTGGGATACTTAGAAGCAATTTTAAAGGAAGGAGGTTCTGTATAGGTATAATCAATAGTAGCCTTATAGCACAGTTTGGGATTGGGTTTATTAATGCCATTCTTGGATCTAGTTTGCATAGGATGGGAATTAATTGTAGGAAGAGGTAAGGACATAGATGGAGGAGAGGCATGGTGAGGAAGAGGTAAAGAAATAGGATCAGGGTCAGGAACATGGACAGTGGCAGTATGAGGTAATGTTGGAGGAGGAGAATTGGAAGAAGAAGAAAGGGGAGTAGGAGTGATGGCAAGGGAGTGGGAAGAATCAGAATTATGTGTGGTTGAGGTGGAATGTGACAGATTAGGAGAGTGGTATGGATAGGTACCAAGTAAGGAGGACTGATTTGTAAGATGAGATGGATATGGACCAAGTAAGGAGGACTGATTTGTGGAGTGTAGATATAATTGATTTGACAACCAAGTAGGAACACTAGGAGTAAGATTAGGGGAGGACACAGGTTGAACAGGTGATGCAGCAGGGAATTTGGACTCATCAAAAAATACATGCCTAGAGGTGTACACCCGGTTTGTAAGAGGGTCAAGGCAAAGGTAACCTTTAGATTGAGAAGGGTAGCCAATGAAAATGCACTCCCTAGTCCTAGGTTCAAGTTTATGAACTGTGTAAGATCTCAGATTAGGGTAACAAGCACACCCAAAGGTTTTAAGATGGTTGATATCAGGGAAGGAAGAGTATAGTTTGAACCAAGGAGATTTCCAAGAAAGGACAGAAGTAGGGAGCAAATTGATCAAGGTAACAGCAGTCTGAGCTGCAAAGGACCAAAAGGAGTAATCCAAAGAAGATTGAGACAGAAGGGTGATAACAGTTTCTATTATGTGCCTGTGTTTCCTCTCAACAACTCCATTTTGTTGAGGGGTATGAGGGCAAGAAGTTTGATGAGAAATGCCATGATTGGCTAAGTAAGACCTGAATTCATTGGAAGTAAATTCACCCCCTCCATCTGACCTAAAGGTTTTGATTTTCAACTAAATCCAACTAAACCTAGAGTAGTGATCAACAAATAAGATGTAATACTTAAACCCATTGACAGATAGAGTAGGGGTAGGACCCCACAAATCAGAATGCACAAGTTCAAAAGGAACAGAAGCTCTAAATTGAGAATTTGGAAAAGGAATATTATGCATTTTACCATATAAGCAATGAGTGCAAGTAGAAATCACAGGACTGATTTTATTTTGTACAGACTTGATATTTGGAAACAAGTAGTTGAGAACTTGATCATTAGGATGACCAAGTCTCATATGCCAAAGGGTCTTATTGAAATCAGAGTACCTAGAAACATTATTACAGACTCTATGAATTGGAAAGGGCCGAGAAGCATGATGAGGATAGATAGGATAAACTCCCCCTTCACTCTTGCCCTGGTAGAGAATTTTCCCTGTGTCCAAGGCCTGAATGGAAATAATATTTTTATCAAAATAACACCAGCAGTGATTGTCATGACAAATTTTGTAGACAGAAGCAAGGTTAGAGGCAATTGAAGGTACTCTAAGGACATTATTAAGTTGAATATGAGAGAAGGAGGATGGAATTAGGACAGTACCAGTATGAGTAATTGGTAAGTTTTGTCCATTACCAACAGTGAGGTGATCCTGAGTGGTGTATGGCTTAGGGAACCTAAGCTGATTGAGACTAGCAGTGACATGATCAGTTGCTCCACTGTCAGCAAGCCAAGGTTGATCTTGATTGAAATAAGCATTTGAGGCTGTGGCCATTGCTGCAAGCTTTGCAGGTGGATGCTTGCCTTGATAGGCATAGTCCATTCTATGATAACAATCAACAGCTATATGCCCAAGCTTCCCACAGATTTGGCATATAGGCCTATCTGATTTAGGACCACTCATACTGGATTGACCTTGCTGGAAGTGGTTGAAATGATTAAACTGAGAAAACTGACCAGTTGAGCCTCTGCCACCTCTTCCTCCTCTATTATTGAAATTGAAGTTCCCTCGGCCTCTACCTCTATTTTGGTTATGATTATAACCATTACCATTTGGCCTTTGATTAGTGGATGCTGCCATAGCAAAAACAGAATCTTTAACCTCCAAACCATCATTGAGAGATTCTTCTTCAGCATTTAACAAGGTTGAGAGTTCATCAAAACCATGCTGAGTGCTCCTGGTCCTAATTGCTGATCTGAATGCATTGAACTCTTTAGGTAGTCCCTTGATTGCAATATGAAGCAATTCCTCATCATCCACAATAACTCCAACAGCCAATAACTTGTCTCTTACAACTTTAATTTTCTGCAGATACACATTCACAGACTCATTTCCTTTCTTCAGATTATGAAGTTTACTCTTAAGGTTCATGATGTGAGACCTTGAGACTGAAGAAAATCTGTTTCCCAACACCTTCCAGACTTCTATGGCAGTTGCACAACCAACAGTGAGTGCAAGCACAGACGAAGACAAAGTTGAACTTATAAAGGTAATTAGGGCCTTTTCTTTTGATTTCCAAATCAAGAAATCTGGATTCACAATTGTAGTGTATGATCCAGATAAATCCTTGAGAAATTTCTCAGGAACCAATTGAGGCTCTTCAAGCAACTCATACAGGGAGTAGGTTTCAAGAACCATGGAAATCTGATGTTTCCATACAATATAGTTCGTATTGTCTAATTTTACTGTCATCATATTGGACATATTGGATAGAAGCAAAAGAGGCTGATTTACCAGATTTGATGACACTGAGGAAGTGGATGAAGACGATGCCATTGTTGAACTTAAGGCAGCCATAGTTGAAGATTGAGTAGCAGCAGTAGTGTGCTCTGATACCATGAAGAAAACTTAGAAACTAGTGATCTGAGTTCTTGAAGATTATCACCAGTTGAATCAGCAAAGAAATACAGATTACAGAGAAAGAAAAGCTCAAGAGAAGAAGAAAATAGCAAGAAAGCAAGAGAAGAACAGAACGAGAGAGATAGAGAGAATGAATCGAAGAATTGTATTCAATTTCAGTGTTTCTTACTTAATGAACCTCCTGTGCTCATTCAGGTATTTATATACAATTAAAGACTGCCTGAATGCTTAAGTTAAAACCCAAAATATCTGAAACTAAATCCCTGGAAATTAGGAAGTTTGTTAAGCCTAACTAACTGAATCTTTGCTTCTAACTACATAGAAGAAACGCACCGTTTTATTAATGAATTTTTTCTCTTAAGTGAAACGACGCGTTTGGTGCACGTTCACTTAAATGAAACGATGCGTTTTGTTTAAAACAATACGCAGTCATTTGTAGGCTTCTTCTTCAACCTTTCTTCTTTTCAGACTCAGACTTCGTCTTCTTCTTCAACCTTCTTCTTCCTTACTTCAACAGGATATCCAAAGAATAATTTAAAAGGGAAGCACATGATCTTTTTTATATTCTCTCAATTTTTAAATTGTTTTACTCCAAAAACGTGGTCTTTAACCTTCTCTGAAGCGTTCAAGCCAAAGCATTTTAATTACTTATAATTATCATCAGAGCTTATATATAAGGTCCTCTCTCTCCAAGGGGAAGGGAAAGCGTTGATTTAAAGGTCTGGAGGAGTTTTTGAAGGGCTCGGTTGTCTCTTGCAGAGTAGTTGTAATGTTTTTCTCAAAAATGAAAAAAGAAAAAAAAAGAGTAGTTATAATGTAATATAACCCTCTTTTTCAAAGCAAAAACAAAAAAAAATACAGAATTGGAACGCTTCCATTTTTCTTTTTCTTCGTGCAGTAAATTATGTTTGTACCTTGCCATATCGATAAAATGAACAGACAACCTAATTAAAGCGGCTCTGTGGCTTCTAAATTGGTGGCCAAAAGGTCACCTCACTTTAACATAAAAATAGTACGTACTTATAAAATAAGGGTTTTAGAACAAAGTATGGCTCCAAGAATATTTGGAGTTATCTTTTTTAATTTATTATGTGGCAAATTATAATATTATATAAATATACTATTTAAACAAGTTATATAACTTATTAAAAAAAAATATGATTGCTATATAGTAGGTTTGAGACTTTGAGTACTGTGATAGTTCTAAATATTAAACATGTTTGAAGTCAATTTTTTTTTATAAAAAAATTATTAATTGTCAATATTTTTTCCATATTTTTTAAATAAAAAGGAGGTCATCCTCTTTTTTGTGTCTCAATTTATAAAAAGAAAGAACCAATCAAAATTTCAAACTCAGACCCACATACATTTTAATGGGTCCAAATCTAAGACCTTCATTTTAAGAAAGGAGACAAACTTGGCCTCGACTTTTGGGGTGGAGGTAGCATTCACATGCAAAAATGTGTGTGTTGGTCGATAGCCTTTGTCCCAAATTCTCTTAGCCCCTGATTTTGAGTGGAAGAGCCGATTGTTATGCTGAGCAATGTAACGTTTTGAAAAAAAAAAGTAGTACAATATTTTTTTACAACAGTTAAGTCAGTAAATTTTATTGATTCTCATTTGAGCACATCATTGCCATTATTTTTTTTATATGTTACTAACAATTTGTCATATCAATAGGTAGAAATTTTTTTGCCTATAAACTCTCTTTTATGTATATGTCAACAAGTTAAATGTGAAATAGGACAAAATAAGAGATTTAGAAAATTCTCACCCTACAAGGTTCACACAGGCTAATTAAAACAAGAAATAATTTTTTTTAATAACGAGACAGAAATTTAATTAGTCGTTGAGGTGCCTGTACTAAATTGTCAAATCTAATTTCCCTATAAAAAGTCAGTAAGTGCTTAATGTTAAAAAAAAAAAAAAAATATATATATATATATATATATATATATACACACACCAGCCAGGTGCATGCACATCACATGTGGTGCTACATTCTTCAAGGACGACACAGGATCGTGATTGGGTCCGTAAACGAATCGGCTTGGGAAACGATTTTCAATTTTTCATTATTGAGTGGCTCAATTGAAATAGTAATGCTCCATCTTGATTGTTAGTGTATAGATTAGCCCATTGGGCTTAGCTTAGTGTATAGATTAGCCCATTAGGTTTAGCCTAGTATATTACTTGCACTATACTTCTATTACTTGTACTGCACACATACCCAGCCTATATAAAGGCTCTCTTTTGTACATTGTTTGATACACAATATTATACTGACTATTCAGTCATTCTCTCTCTCTTTATATTGTTAACATGGTATCAGAGCCTTTCCTCTGATTTTTTGATTCCTGTGGACATCTCCGGCGTTCTTCCGCTGCCCTCGCCTTCATCCGGTAGTTACTGCCAGAAGCGAGTCACCGCCGTCACGCCCACAACCCTAGAACACTCGGATTTTGTCAATTTGTTGATCAAACCGCCAAATTAAAGGCATACATTGACAGATCTGACAGTCCCGAGCAAAACCCAGCAAAAATCTGCCAGAAACAGTACTCCACGCGCCCCCACGCGCGGCCAGAAGTTTCTGCCTCTCGAACACGCGCCTCCACGGGCCTCCACGCGCCGCCACGCGTCGTCGCTACCTTCCACGTGCCTCACGCGCCGTTCACGCGCCAGACACGCTCCTCACGCGCCCTCCACGCGCCTCACGCGCCGGCCACACGCCCTGCTCCGTTCTCGGACTGCCACGTCAGCCCTAGGGTGACGTCATCCCACGTCATCGTCCCACGTCAGCATCTCGCGTCAGCATCCACGTCAGCGTCAGCCGTTGACCGTTGACTTTGACTTTGACCGAGGTCAAAATTTTTCAACAGGACCTGTCTTGCTCAGTTTTTCGTGTAGATTCCGATTTTGGGCTCCGTTTCTGCATTTGAGGTCTCTAAATCTCATTTTTTGGGTCATTTTCTTCATTATGGCTCAACAAAATGAACGCGACATCATACGTCCGATCACCGTTATGTTGGATGGTCCTACTAGCTATCATGCATGGTCTCAGAATATGACTGTTTTTCTCAAGGGTCGTAAACTGTGGAGATATGTGACTGGTTCAATTCCTAAGCCAGTACCAAACCCTAAGTCCAAAGTCATAGCCGCTGAAGAGTCTTCCACGACTACTGTTACAACAGATGATTATGAAGATCGCCTAGAGGAATGGGAGAGTATTTAATGTAAGATCTTGTCTTGGTTTATTAATACCTCTATTCCCTCCATTCATAATCTTCTTCCTTGTCTTGAGATTGCTGAGGCTGCTTGGAAGTTTTTGGCCGATCGCTATAATTGTACTAATGATTCAAGCTTAGAGTTCCACATTGAATCAAAACTTTATCAAATGCGACAAGAGACAGGTCAGTCCATTTCTGATTTTTATTCTCAGACTTCTACTATGTGGGAACAACTCTCTACTGCAGATCCTCCACTAGTGTGTCCTAAGGACATTGAGCTCTTTGCCAAATATCGAGATCGCCGTAAATTTATGCACTTCATGATGGGTTTGCGTGAGGATTTTGAGCCTACTAGGGCTTCTCTGCTTAGCCGGTTTCCTACTCCTTCTCTTGATGCTGCAGTGAAGGAGCTCATCTCTGAGGAAAACCGTCGGCCTGCTTATCACATGTCATCATCTGATCATGTATTGGCTACACCATCTCCACAGCCTCCCATTGCTGCATTCACTGCTCCTCCACGGATAAACTCTGGGCGTCCCACCTCTCAGTCTTCCAAAGGTACTCGTTGTGAGTTTTGCCGTGCTAAAGGCCATGACATCTCAGTTTGTCGCAAACTGCAGAAATTTGTGCAAGAGCAGAATAAAGCTTCTCTTCCTCGGGCAGCTGCTGTATGTCCTTCAGATCCATCGGTTCCTACAGGTCCATCTTTGACTTCCTCACTTACTACGGTTGATATTGAGGCAGTTGTTCAACAGGTTTTATCCCGTACTTCCACTGCCCTTTCTGTCACCTCAGGTAAACAACCTTGATTTTTTGATACTGCATGTTGTAACCATATGACTCCTGATGAATCCCAATTTTCTGATAAGGCACCCTTAGAACATCCAATCACCATTTACACTGCTGATGGAACTCCTATGCCTGTTAGTCATAAAGGAACAATCTCTTCTCCTTGTTTATCCCTTAGTGACACTTTTCATATCCCAAAGTTATCCCTCAATTTGCTTTCTGTTGGTCAACTTTGTGAATTAGGCGTAGATCTTCTCTTTACTAATCATGGTGTGGATGTGCAGGATCCCCGGACAGGTTAAGTGCTTGGGACAGACCGTAAGGTTGGTCGTATGTTTGAGGTTCGTGACTTGAAGATTCCTTCACAAGTTGTTTCTGCAGCTGCTACCACTACCACCTCCTCACCTGATCTATGGCATGCTCGTCTTGGTCATCCATCCTTATCTCGTCTTCAGTTGTTAGCTTCTCAAGGTCATTTAGGTTCAGTTCAGTTTCAAAAATTTGATTGTACTTCCTGTCATTTTGGCAAACAAACAAAATTACCCTTTAATAATAGTGACTCATTTTCTTCTGCACCCTTTGATCTTATACATTCTGATATTTGGGGTCCTGCACCTGTTCCTACTGAGGGGGGATCTAGATATTTTGTCATATTTGTGGATGATTTTTCTCGATACACTTGGATTTATCTGCTTCATCATAGGTCTGAACTTGTGTCTATTTACCAAACTTTTCATAAAATGATTCAAACACAGTTCAATTGCACCGTCAAAGTTTTTCGATCAGATAATGCTCAAGAATATAATGATAAATCTTTCCTATCCTTTTTAGACAATCATGGTACACTTACTCAGCGGTCTTGTCCTTACACCTCTCAACAAAATGGTCGTGCAGAACGAAAACATCGTCATATTCTTGATGTTGTCCGCACCCTTCTCATTTCTGCCTCTCTTCCTGAGCGCTTTTGGGGTAAGGCTGCACTCACTGCTGTATACACCATTAATCGTATCCCTTCACCAACTACACACAACAAATCACCATTTGAGCTTCTCTATGGTCAAACCCCTGACTACTCCTCTCTTCGGGTTTTTGGTTGTGCTTGCTTTGTCTCTCTTCCTCCTCATGAACGAACAAAGCTCCAACCTCGTGCTCGTCTCTGTTGTTTCCTTGGTTATGGTGTATCTCAAAAGGGGTTTCGCTGCTATGATCCCATTTCTCATCGTCTTCGTGTCTCTCGTCATGTTGAGTTTTGGGAACATCGTCCTTTTACGAGTCTTCAGCAGTTTTCTACATCCTCTTCCTCTGAGTCTCCCATTTTTACTGATCTTTTCCTTCCTCTCTATCCTGAACTTGTGGAGGATTCTTCAACATCGGCTGCCTCTCCAGACGACTCATTTCCGGTTCTGTCTCCGGCATATGACCTGCTTGTCTCGGATCCTGTGGCACCACCCTCTCCTGAGTCTCCTGATGGTCCTGAACTTCGTCGTTCCACTCGGGTAAGCATTCCTCCCCCTTATCTCTCTGATTATCACTGCTCTTTTGCCCTTGCCACCCTCTATGAACCTCACACGTATCGTGAGGCCCATACTGACCCTCTTTGGCAGCAAGCTATGAATGATGAACTAGATGCCCTTCATAAAAATCACACTTGGGATATGGTTGATTTGCCTCCTGGTTAGTCTGTAGTAGGTTGTAGATGGGTTTACAAGATCAAGACCAAGGCTGATGGATCTGTTGAACGATACAAGGCTCGCCTAGTTGCCAAGGGCTTTACCCAAGAGTATGACATTGACTATGAGGAAACATTTGCTCCTGTTGCTCGCCTTACATCTGTCAGATGTCTCATTGCTGTGGCTGCTGTTCGCCGTTGGCCTCTTTATCAAATGGATGTGAAGAATGCTTTCCTCAATGGTGACCTTCAAGAAGAAGTGTACATGCAACCACCCCCTAGCTATCCACATTCAGGCAGTCAAGTTTGTCGCCTTCGCCGTACTCTTTATGGCCTCAAGCAGGCTCCTCGAGCTTGGTTTGAAAAGTTCAGCTCAGTTGTTGCTCAGCAGGGTTTCACTTCGAGTCCTCATGACACTGCTCTCTTCGTCCGAATATCCTCTGCTGGTATCACTCTTATTCTTCTCTATGTTGATGATATGATTATTACTGGAGATGATTCTGCAGGTATCCGCTCTCTCCAGCACTTCCTTAGTCAGCATTTTGAGATGAAAGATTTGGGCACTTTCAGCTATTTTCTTGGGCTTGAGGTTACCTCATCCTCTGATGGATACTATCTTTCCCAAGCTAAATATGCTTCTGATCTTCTCTCCAAAGCCGGCATCACTGACAACAAGACTGTTTCCACTCCTTTGGAATACAATGCCAAGCTCACACCCTTGGATGGTGAACCTCTATCTAATGCTACTCGCTATCGTCAGTTGGTTGGTAGTCTGATTTATCTCACTGTTACTCGTCCAGATATTTCACATGCCGTGGGTATAGTTAGTAAATTCATGGATGCCCCTCGTTCTGTCCACTATGCTGCCGTTCTTCGGATTCTCCGATATGTCAAGGGTACACTTTATCATGGTCTACACTACTCCTCTCGGTCTTCTCTTGAGCTTCATGCTTATTCAGATGCGGACTGGGCTGGTGATCCGACTGATCGATGCTCTATCACAGGTTTCTGTTTCCTATTAGGTACTTCTCTTGTCTCATGGCGTAGCAAAAAGCAGGATGTTGTTTCCCGTTCAAGTACTGAGGCTGAGTATCTTGCCCTTGCCGACACCACCTGCGAGCTTGTCTGGCTTCGCTGGCTCTTGGCTGACATGGATGCTCCACAGCCCACTACTACTCCTCTTTATTGTGACAATCGTAGTGCTATCTACATTGCTCATAATGATATCTTCCATGAACGCACCAAGCACATTGAGATCGACTGCCACATTACTCACCAGCATCTCAAGAAAGGCAATCTCAAGTTATTCTCCATCTCATCTGCTGACCAGCCTGCTGATATCTTCACCAAGTCTCACCTACCTGGTCGTCTTCGAGATCTTGTATCCAAACTCCAGTTGGCTTCTTCCTTGCCACCTCGAGTTTGAGGGGGGATGTTAGTGTATAGATTAGCCCATTGGGCTTAGCTTAGTGTATAGATTAGCCCATTAGGTTTAGCCTAGTATATTACTTGCACTATACTTCTATTACTTGTACTGCACACATACCTAGCCTATATAAAGGCTCTCTTTTGTACATTGTTTGATACACAATATTATACTGACTATTCAGTCATTCTCTCTCTCTTTATATTGTTAACATTGATCAAATTTGCATTGCATATTTTGGGCTTGACATAAAATTGAAATTGTTCCAACATTATGGGGTTGTCATTTTCAACAAAAATTGATCGTATCAGTTTAAAAGAAAAGAAAATAAAATAAGGGGACACCAATAAAATTAGAATGGTCGTTTTCATGGTTGTTAGTATTATATGATATGCAATACGTATCATATTGAGTGAAAAAAGTATCATATCGTAGATATGTATTAACCATATTCATAAATTGTATGATATACAAATGTATATCGTATGAATTGTATTGTATCATAAAATTGTGTGTATCGTACGATATATAAACATGTAGATTTAAATTGAGATTTTGTAATTAAAATTTGTGCTTTGATTTGAGTCCAACAAGCTAGGTTGCACGGACACGCCATTTTTGACGTCGTGTCGGTGTTGGACACGTGTTGGACATTGGAACGGGTACGACTCGCCGGATTTTGGTGTTCGGCGAGTGTCCTCTTTTTTTTTTTTTTTTTTTTTTTTGTTTTTTTTCGTTTCTTCGACACACGCTGACGCGGCTCCGACATGGCTCTGACGCGGTTTCGACGTGCCCGACACGCCAGCAATGAAGAAAAAAATAGAAAATCACAGATTGAAGAGAAAAATTTGGCCGAAATCACGCATTTTGGGCTTCTTTCCCTCTTAAAAAATAAAAAGAAAAATCACTGCCACTGGATTTCTATAGAGGAGATGAAAAAGAAAGGAAAAAAACAGAGAAAAAAAAAGAACGAGATGAAGGCATGAAGCAGAGCCGGTGTGAGAGAGAAAATACAGAAGAAGAAGAAGAGAAAAAGGAGGAGAAAAGAGACTGAAGAACTTGAGCCACTAAAGATTGAAGAGACGTGGGAAGTGGGAACATTGGAAATGAGAAAAAGAAGAAAAGCTGGTCAGGTGAGAGGAGAAGTATATAGCGTAGGCCATGTGAGTGGGTTGGGAAATGGGAAAAGTTAGTGGAAGGAAACTTTTACCCAATTTGTTTCTTTTATTTACAAAAACGTCATTACTAATTATATTTTAATAACAATTAGAATAATTTATTTATTTTATTTTATAGGGAAAATCATATGCTTACTTTATTTGAGTTTTTTATTTTTTATTTTTTATTTTTATTTTTATTTTTTTATATATATAAAAGTGTATATATATACACACAAGGTAATATATATAAAATGTTTACCAAAAAAAAAAAAAAAAAAAAATATATATATATATATATATAAAATATGCCTAAATATAAAATATAATTAATTATTTAATCGCTGTGTTTCCGCCGTGTCGTGTCCTTATTTTTCAAAAATTGCCGTATTTTTGTATCCGTGTCCATGTCGTGTCCGTGTTTATGCAACATAGCCAACAAGTTTGACTTTGTTTTTATCACAAAGACATAGAGCTATTTGATTGAGCCTAATAAAATAACATGTTCATGTGGACCTCCCCTCTCTTTTTCTCCTACAAAATTTGAACTACACACTTAACACTTCATTTTCATATTTACAAATTTCTTTTTCTATAATATGAATAAAGTATTAAATGACAATATAATTACATTTTTTAATATTTTTTAATTATTCTTATAGCATTGACTCAGATGAAATTGATTAGGCAAAATGATGAAAATGATGAAAAAGAAATTATTATTTTGGCTCATATGTCAGGTATTATTACTTTTGCAATTTGAATGTGGATGTTGTAAACACATGTTAATTTGATTTATTTAATTAGGTTTGTTAAATATTATTGCATAAGTGATATAAAATTACTCATTAATTAGTTGAATATATTCCGAATTCATAATAAATACACCTTATATATATATATATATTATAAAACTTGATTGGGTGTTTGTATATCTTACAATATATGATACGTTAAAAAAAAAAAATTTAATTCAAAATATGATTTACGTTTTGATTACTATAGTTGTATCTAAAAATCGGATCACATTTCTTAGGTAACTAAATTCCACATTCTTCTACCTGTACATTTTCAATCATCACTTTCTAATTGTTTGTGGCTTTTGTTAACAAGTATTCTAAATCCAAATTTTCAAATTTAGAGAACAAAATCAAAATCACCTAAATTTTAAGAATGCAATTTACTATTTAATCAAAAAGTAAAGATTAATACTACAAACGCAATATTTTTCATAATATATATATATATATATATATATATATATATATATATATATATATATATTTAAAATAGTTGAGTTAGTAGGTTTTTATTGATTTTCATTTAAACTTACCATTAACATCATGAATTTAATATTAGCCATTCTTAACTAGCCATTTTGACCGTTAAGGCTGTCCACGAGTCGGTTTGGGTTGGGTTTGTGCACAACCCGCAATGGACCCGATCCAAATCAAGTGGGCAGTACTGTCCCAACCCATAGCCAACTTGTAACAGTAATGGGTTTGTTGATTCAAGTTGTTGGTGGGTGGTTGTCGATTTCGGTGAAATTGAAAATCACCAGAATCCGCTAAAACGTTGTGAGATCTTGCTAGATCTAGTGGGACTTCATTGAATTCGGTGAGATTTCTGCTAAATTGTGCAGAAAAATTGTTGGATTTGGCCAAATCCAGTGTATATCATGCTAGGAATTGCTGGATTTAGTTGAAAAGGTAGCCGAAAATTTGGAAAAATTTCCAAAGTTTATGGTCTTTGTTCAAGTTGGGTTTCATGGGTTTTGGAGGAGGAGATCCAAAATTGACCCATCGGCTTGGGTTTTCGACGTCAAGACCCAAGTACAACTGCCGGAGCAGTCGGATCAAGTGGTTACGAGTCAAGTTCAGTTTGATTAGGTGGGTGGGTTGGACACCCCTATTGGCCATTGTGAAATAAGCTTCTGATAATTTTGTCTCTAAAATTGGGTATATCTTTGGGTGGCTTCCTTTAGATATGATTAAATGAACTTCAATTGGCTACTTTTACTTGTGCACCTTTTGTTGTCTCATTTGCATCTTTAGCCCTTTGCCGTGGGAGAGCACTTAAAAGAGTTTCATCTTCCCAATATTGCAAAATAAAAAGTATCAAATTTATATATCGTACGATATATAAATAAAAAGTATCAATATGGGAAGATGTCCCAAAGATTTTGGTGACATTAACTCCACTTCTCCCTATAAGGAAACTCTTGTATTCTCTAGATCTAGGTCTACTCAACGTCACTATATAAATAGTAGGTTTTCTCTTTTTCAAGGTACGTAGAAAATCCCTAGTTCTCTCATTATAGAGTTCTTGAAGATTTTTTATTCACTGACTTAACCTTTAGAGGATTTTTAAATCTCCAGTGGGTACCTTGGAGATTTCTAAGGTACCCATTGGAGCATTTAAAGAGAAAATTTCCTAACTATAAATTGTTGTTTCAATACCACACTAACCACAGTTGTTAACAAATTAAAGCCAACAAAACAATGTGGAATCCCAAAGCTGTGCATGGTTGAGAAAGCACTCCGCATGATTACCATGCTGATAATGTTCAGAGAATGGAAAGGATGCTTAGTATTATCACTGATATTCCTCAATACCGAAATGTGCACGGGGCCTTGAACTACAAGGTCACCTGTGAAGAACCTTTTTCGTGACCACCCTTGTTACTGCCGACATTTTGAAGACAAGGTTGAACTGATAGAAGATGAACAAGTTAGGATTGGGAACAAAATAGACAAGGTTGAACTGATCAAGTATGAACAAGTCGAACATCATAAGTATGGTAACCACAAAGTTTATGAAATATGAAGTAGAGGTTGACAAGCTCAAGGACTATGAGCTTCGCCGATATAACAGACTACAAAGTACGTGGATGATAGCTAGCAACGACACCGTATTAGCTTGACTTGATTGAAGAAAAGGTTGACAATGAGGATGACCACACCTTATAGGATCCCATTTTAATTAATTACACGCATGTTTAGTAAATGACTTTATTAATAACTTGTACAGTTTTGAATAGTTGTAAAGCTAGTTGGTTTATTATGACTTACGAGTCTGTCATTCTGTTTCAGGGCTGTAACGGCTAATCAGTTGATTAGTGTTAGCCTTTTTCGTTATAAATAGCAGAGGCACTTGTACAGATTGCAATAGAATAGGTTTTCTTTCCAATTTTCCTCTCTCAATTCTCTTTGTTTCACTTCTTGTATGTGCAAGATGGTATTAGACCTGGTCATGATCTATGACCATGACTCTCATTGCAAAGAATAAGCTTTGCTTTGTTGATAAATCAATTCCTCAACCTACTGATGAGTCTGCACGAGAATTCAAATGCATGGATTTGCTGTATTAACATGGTGACAACAGGCAACAACTGTTGAATTCCCCATCCAAAGAGAGAGCTTCCGCTTTTACAACACGAGTTCCGTTTAATAATACATGTTCAAATCCTTTTTGTTGGATTCTTTCATTAACAATTGATCTATGGATGCTAATGATTATACATATAAAGTGCTTAAGATAAACCATATCCTCTTGGCTCCACTGCATATCAACATTCCTTCATCCGATCTGTCTTTGTTGGTTGAATCTCATTGAAATATTGACGTTCTTTACTGTAGTTGAGAACTTACTAACGCAGCTTTGTTTTCCGCTCTTCAGGATAAGAAACGAGATTAGACCATAGATATGCCCTGTCCTTTAATCAAGCTATTTTGCCAGCTAGTCTTGTAATTGATGAATATGTGCCAACGCAGGCACAGACCAAACCCACACTTATAACCAATATGCAACTTGCAATCTGAAAAAGAATGTCAAGAATTGATTTAGTCATGGAACGGGTTACAATGTAAGATATACAGGGGTGGATCCAGAAATTTTTGTTTGGGGAGTCGATTTGTGTTGCTAATTTATTAGTCTATACAAACTTTTATGCACATACATAAACACATGTATCTATACATATACACAAAAAATTAGTATCTTTTATAATGAATCTTTAAAATTAAATGCTTCATAGAATTAAATTAATTTTTCACTATCTTCCATAGTGAAATCCTTACAATTTTTATTTTCAATATAAGTTACTAAATTTTCTACTGTTGTGAGTAAAAAAATTTTAATTGAATTAATGAAGTGTTCACAGATATAAATGATCCAAAATTTTTTAAAAATACGAGAACATGTTTTACCATAAAAAATGAATTTGAGAAACAATACGTTCTCTATAACTACTAGGCAAATTGGACAATTTTTTTTAAGAACATTATTGGACCAACTCAAAAAGTTGGGGGGGCCAAGTCCCATTTTTGAGGGCTAATTATTAAAATATTAAATATTTCTATATAGTAAAAAAAAAAAAATTTCAAAAATTTTGGCCCCCACCCTAACATGTAGCTCCGCCCCTGAAGACATAGAATAATTACTTCAATGATATTGAATTCTTACCTTCAACTTCGTCAATTTACCTCTGAGTAATTTAAGATAACAAGCGCATGGAAAGATAAGAGCCTGCCATGAAAAATTATATAGATAATTTATTCAAAGTTCCCCATGTTTATAGGCTATAACTATGACGAATTAAAATTGAGGTATACATATGAAGAGAGAACTTACAATTAACATTGCAAGTAAAGATCCTATTAATGCCATCACGATAGCTGCAGTCCAATTGACAAAAAACACAGCTTAGCAGACAACAGACAACAGACGACTCCTATCAATGTTTGATGTAATTCTATTTTGATGACGATTCATATCAATGTTTTAGTAAATCTCAAATTACACCATTTAACTTTAACATGTTTTTAATTCAGTCCTTTAAGTTCCATTTTTTCAATGTCTTTGTAACTACCATTCGTTTCTAATGTAGTTCTTCTGTCCAATCTAAACCATCAAATCCGCCAAAATGACACTCAAAAATATTAAACTTGGGTGGGGTTTGGATCCACATTTATGTTTCATGTTTTGAGCGCTTTTAGCATTTTTTTTTTTTTCTCTTTCAGTCGTAGTTGTTGACCAATTCTCCTGTGAACAATGTATCTGTGCACTATTTATGGAACCCACAAACTTCACTTTTTAGCAATTTTTTCATTAAAAATGGGTTTCACAGCACTATTCACACATTTAAAAATTATTTTGCTACAATATTTTTAGTTTTCAGTAAAATAAATTCTATCCAAACGGACCTTAAACACCAAAATTGGACATAAAAATGACTAAATTGAATACATATTAAATTAAAATATTATCAAGAGTCTTATAACTTAATTGACACATTTCTCGTATCTTTTGTCCTTAAGAGCTTAGAACACAAATTCAGGACTCAGGTATCAAAGAAACATTTTTTTTTTTGGGTAAGAAAACGAACATTCATAACCAACGTAGATAAGCAGCGCAAGAGATGCTCACCGAAAAAGGGAACAGTCAATGCCACCGCCAAAGTTGAAAATACTAAAATTGTTCTGATGAGAAGCACTACACTGTAAGATCTAAGCTGAGCTTGAGGCAAGAGTTCCTCTATACTCATTGTGATGGGTGTCAGTGTCAAGGCATACTTTGTCAGTGGGTTCACAACCTATAAAATCCATTAATCGCATGATGATACTGTGCAGAAAATATAAATTCAGAAAAACTAAATAAATAAAAATGTGTTTTCTATCATACCATAGTCCAAACTGCAATTTTAGAAGCAACATATTCGCTGGGCATGTTTAAAGTGAACTGAGATTCGATTGAGTTACCAAACATTAGAAAGCCACATATTGCTACCCCAGTGCACATAATGAAGCAAAAAATAAAGCTGTGACAGAGGAAACAAATATTAGCAAAGCTGTCATGCAATTAGGGGCGTTGGGGGGGGGGGGGGGGGTGGTGGTGGGGAGGAGTGGGATTTTCATTACTTTATAAAGGAGGCAAATGATCTTGGAAATTCTTGAAAATAATGTAATTTTTCAGTTAAGGAATATGTCATTTCTTTCCTCTAAGGTTTATGTATTGAACAATCCAAAAATGTTAATTGAGACAACATTGTGAATAGTTTCATTAAAAAAAAAGGACAATTTTTGGTCACCTGACTATTAAAACTGATGGAAATCGTGACGGTTCTCTCATTGAAGAATAGATATTTGGAAAAACCGAATGGCCAGCATAGCTGAATCCAAAGATACCAATTGTAACAGATAGGTTTGTGATGTCTAAAGCTGTTCCACTTGGGTGAAATCCAACTTGGTCCATCACTCCAACCCATAATAAACAAAGTGCCACCAGGATTGATGCAACTACTCCTCCTCCTGAACACACAGCATTTAAGACCAGCAGCTAAGCAAAATATACAACTTAAAAATAAATAAATAAAAGCAATAAGATGGATAAGAAAACCTGAAAGGTATGAGAGCAAGCTCAGATTTTTAAGCCAAACAGTTGGAAGAACAATAAGAGTAGATGTGATTGCAAAAACTTGATGAGATTCAAGATGGATTCCAGCAAGACTGATATAGGTATCTGGGAATAATGATGCCAAGTTATCGCTCATCATAATAATGTACTCCACACAAGAAGCCTGTAAACCACAGCTATTCACCATTCAGAGCATAAGAAAAGGCAAGGGACCAAAAAAGGTAGAGAAAACTGTGAAATACATATTAGGGAAGAATTTTTTGCACTTACATATAGTTCTACATACAAAAATATCTGCATTGGATCAAAACCAAGTGTCTATTAGGCTTCCATACAGCAAAGGTTTCTGCTTGTAGATGCAAGCTCAATGGTAGTCATGCTTGTTATATGTGCATACATAACAACATTCAATATATGCTTATATATAGAAGCATGCTTATTTAAAAATTGGCCATTTCATATTCATATTGGACTTACAGCTATCCCTAATCGACCAGCTAACCCAAAAGCAGCCTGCCCTATATCTGGGTAAGTTTTGAGTCCAGGAGAGCTTTCTATACATTCCTTCAATAAAACTCCAGTATAGCAACAAAAGACAGCGAATATCACGAGAAAGATAAGGCTCAACCACCCTCCTTCTTTGATTGCATATGGAGTTGTAAGGAGTCCTATGCCGCATAGAATATTGATTCCTGCATATAAGGAAATGAGGATCTTTTTTCAGAGGAAACTATGGAATAGAATTTTAAAATTGTTGAACCAATGAGATTAGCCTCAACAATGTATACATTGATAGGCCACAAACATATTGACCCCTTGTAATTAAATCAATTAATTAATTAACAAAGTTATTAATTAATCAAATTAATCATGCAAACACGTGGCTGTACAAACAAACCACCAAAAACTAAATATGCAGCTGAAAATAAATAATACGGTGATTTGTTTACGAATGGGGAAAATTCTAGTGGCAAAAAGCCCACCGGGTGATTTTCAGGTCACCACTCCCGAAACTCCACTATTATCATAACAACCGGTTACAAGTAAAGGAATCTCAAGTATCTTACCAACTTACAGTTGAACCCTTACCCCAATACCCAATTGGACTTGTTCTGTAGTGACAGTTCTCACTTTTGATGCACGGCTCCCAAGTACGTGATTAACCAATTTGCGTGGATCCCAGTACGCGACTTCAATCACTAACTAGAAAGAAAGGTTGGTTGCAAAGTTCTTTAGTTCATATACATGATGAAGATCAAGAAGATGCTTGGTCACAAAACCCAAAGCTACAGATACACAACAATTTTTTCAGAAGAGATGAACTAGGGCAGAACTTTGTCTCCGGTCACAATTTGCTTGAATAGAGTTTGCTCAATACTTGTGCAACTTGTGAACTCTTAGACGGCCCTTAAAACAATCATTTTATATGTTTAGGGTTAAGAGAAAAAAAGGCCCAAAGATACATCCACGGATCCCAAGAAATTAGATCAGAAATTCTGATTTTATAAACATCGACAGATAGAAGCTATCGAAAAGCTGTCGAGCAAGTATCGAGCCACGGGCTTGAATAGCTTTACTGAAGCTCGATAGATGCAGCTGTCGAGCTATAATGAACTTGCATTTTCAGCTTGTTTTCTTGAACAGACTTGAATGTTTCAATACTTGATCTTGAAACATGGGTTCTTGAAGTATTTCAACACATCCTAAATCTACCCAAATATAAGTAAAGTGCGTTTTGTTAAAGGATTAGCCAATTACATAAAAATATGACATATTTTCTTAACATGTGAACCATATATATCCTAACATACATTAATAAGTGGAGAAAAAAATAGTTTAAAAATGGATTTATGAAGATCGATGAGGAAGACGTGAAGGACATGAGAATGGATTGTGGATATGAAGTCCATAATTAAAGCTCTAATGAAAGTACAAGGAATTTAAGTGCATGCTAATTGTTATATACTATATATCCCAAAAAAAAAAAAAAATGCTTGATGAACACTAGTTGTTTTATTAAATTTTTTTAAATTAATTGTTGGGGAAATAGTTGAAGGGTGTCAACTATATTTCTGTTATAATTTTTCAATGAGAAGTTTGGCCAATAAGGAGGTTTCTAACAAATTAAGTCCCTGACAGACTGAAGAATCAATTTGGTTTATACATAGTGATACAACTAAAGAGAAAGGGAGTCACTAATGATTCTTTTTTACCATTAATGACTGATTGAGAAAATGAACACTGCTCCTGCGGTGGTGGCAATCCACTGATAGAAAGTTTGGAGTAAGTAGATGACGATAACTTCACAGGTGGTGTGGTAGGATCTTCAGAAATGAGCGGTTTACTTAGCGAAGAATCACGCTCCAATGGTTGTGGCTGTGGCCTCTTGTATGCTGTGGAAAGAAAGCTACTTAATCCTGTCAAGCTAGGCCCCCGTAGAAAACTAATGGAGGGTGGGGTAACACTTGTAAACATGTCCATAGACTGCCTGCACAGATTTAACAAAGGGAAGTCAATATGTTATGATACGATCGGCTTAATCTTTCTTTTTTGTTGCTTCTTAACTCTACCTGTAATATTAATCTGTTATAAATTATTAGTTCATGCCACTAAATTAAGATTAGAAAAGTACTTTTTCTTGCTCATATTAAACAAAAATCAAAGAATTGATTTATTATTGTGCCTTTTTGCTTTCATAGTGATGCTAATAACAAGAAGACATGCCAATGCCTATGATGATGGGAGATAAGTTCGCCATTTTTGCCTTTGCACCCCTCAAACTGAGATAACATGAAACCTCACCAAGGACCAAGGTATCAGGAAATTCAAGGGAACCCCTAATGGGGATCGAACTCAGTATGTCTACAACTCATCCCAAGCCTCCATCCACTAGCTGCACTCTTACGAGTACCTAATACCCTAAAACCTTGACCTTTTAACTTAAAGCAGTTCAAGGCAAGAAGCATAATTTTTGTTGAACTGCCAGCAAAGAAGAATTGTCATTGAAAATTCAAATCTGAGTCTTTTTTTTTTTTTCATTTCACAACAGCGAATTATCTTTTTAGCTTCAGTTCTTGACATTTTGCTAGCAAATTAAATACATGAAATAAGAGGGGAGAAAAAAACGTAAATATAGTACCTGTAGCTTTGAGGCCATGGGATGTCCATGGCGTTATCAGATTGACTTGGTGAGGAACCTGTGGCCTCAGATTCAGTCTCGTCCTCATTCTCACCTATTATTTTGGCCTGGTTTTTATCATCATCGGAGTTCCACTCGTCCACGAGGTCCCGACCCAATTCTTCGTCCACTTTCATCCCTTTTCTCCTCGTGGATTCAAACACCATATACAAAAACCACCTTATATAGAACAGTTTCTATATCTCTTGATACCTCACGTTAAGGTTTCACTGGGGGAAAAACTCGTTCTACTGCCAAACACAACCTTATACTGTTTCGGCTTGGATTGGTTTCAAGTACCTAAGGATGCCGAGCTAATCGGGGATCCTAGTTTATAGTAAAGATATGCGTGAGAAATATAGGTGGCTAAGATCTTGTGGGAGTGTACACGCGTTGTTGTTTTTAGTTTTACTATGAATAGGTACCATGCATGTGAAAGATACGAGGAGATCCGATGTTGGAGCTGTACATGTTTTTTTTTTTTTTTTTTTTTTTTTTTTTTTTTTTTTTTTTTTTTTTAAGTTTAGTTTTGTCCAAATTCGACAAAGTTTCATTGTTATTAGGATGCCAATGGTGTAGTCAGATTTGGTAATATATTTTATAAGGAAATTAGATGCCAAATTGCCAATAGTAAAGCCAGATTTGGTATTATTTTATAAGGAAATTAGGATGCCAATGACAATGGTAATGGTATAGTCAGATTTGATATTATATTATTACAATTTTATACTTTTTGTTAAGAGTAGTGTTTATTTCACACATAATTGTAACACACACCATTACAATTTAGTTTAACATGTTTTAAACTGAAATCATGACATCAATACAAAGTATGTGTGCGGTTGTGTACAACATCCGAGTATGCAGTAATATTTAGCATTTTGTTAATCTTTCTTAGCTAGATGCTAGTAAATGAGGACCATGAGCTGGAAGAATGACCCACGTTTTATGCCCAAAAAAAAGAGGACCAAGGATATTAGGCAAGTTCATTATGTAGCCAAACGAGATTACAAATGAGGACTATGACCTCTTGGCTTTTCAAAAATCCTTCCCCCTTGTATTTTTGGTAAAAAGAGATAATCTTGGACGTAAATTCCATTAATGGCCACTCTTAGATTTTCACTAAAAATATGTAATATATTTACATAATTGGCTAATGTATTTTTTATTCCCTCTAATTACTCTTATGTCATACATAACCCATTAAATTAAAGCGTATTTAATGTAAACCATATGTAATTTAATTATATCTTATTTTTATTAAATTGACTAGTATATTTTTAGACATGCTAAGACTAATCTTTTTTTTTTTTTTTTTTTTTTGGCAAAGATGTAAAGACTTATTTGATGTAAATATTTTTGTTTATGTATAAAAATATCATAGGTTAAATCAAAATTACAAACATTCCATGCATAAGTAATAATTAATAAATAAATATTATATATGTGTGTGTGCAAAATAAAACTATCATGTTGATATACAAGTCAAGAAAAATTCAAGGTATATATATGTATATATATACTAGTTATAGGCCCGTGCGTTGCATGGATTTATGCAAAAGCTTATAAAATAAATTTATAAATAATTATATATTTTAATAGATTCAATAAAGATAAAAGAAAAAATTATCAAGTGTAAATAATTATCTCACTAAAATAAGGGGTAAGATTTCTTCCTAAAACAAAATTAAATTGATAATTCCAAATTGAATTTTAAATTGATAATTATTTAATAAAAACGTACTAAACAATTGATAAATCTAAAATTAATATAATCTTGATAATATTAAAATTAAAATTAAAGTTGATAATTCAAGAATACATGTGTTGAACATCTTGATAATTTGATGTAATATAAAAATCGATTAAGAAAATTGCTAAATTTAATCTATTAATTCTAACTGTGGGGGGGGGGGGGGGGGGGTAAAAGTCTAGACATACCTATTGGGCCGGGGCCCTGTCTTGAGGATTATTGTATGTTCGAAGAGGAATAACGGGTTGGAGTAGAGTTCATCTGAACACAACTAACCCAGAAATGTAGGAAGCGTATCATTCGAAGAGGTCACCTTTTGTCCGAAGAGGTTCTACTCCTCGGATATGAATAGTCTTGATCAAGCCAACAAATGGAAGGTCCGAATGACCTTCCTGGCAATCCCAACGACAAAGATAAGCTCTGGGCATACTTGGGGATGATAAGGACGAGGAAATATCTCAAGGAAAAGTTGCCACCACTACATTAAATGCACTGCAGTTGCTTTTTTGGCCGCATTAACATGGAGAAGACCCCTATACAGTGTAATCTCAGATACCGCCACTCACGGAGGGTTAAAGAGGATACCTGATGGGACATGCACTCAAGTGGATGCTTAGACGAAGAACAAGTGGACGATGAAGATGATGGGGGAGGGTGCTATATAAGGAGAAGAGGTCTTTGATAATGGGGATCGAGGAAAAAAGGGAGAAGTAGGAGATAATTTTACTGTAGCTCCAAGAGTTGTAATCACCTTTCATTCAATACCACACCTCTTCGGATATACACTTGTCCAATTAGTTAAGCATGATCTTGTGCTAATGGATCCTTAAATACCATAATTAATCATTGTTTAATTTGCAATCAGCCCAGTTCTTTCGCCCACTCTCTACAAATTCATTGTCTTGGGTCCATTGGGCTTGTAATCCATCCTTCTTGGGCTTGGGTTACAAAAACAGACCTTACACTAACCATATTTAATCATTAATTATAAGACCCTAACCCTAAGCATATAAATTAGATCAAAGCTAAGAAAATTAGTTTAAACAAAAGGCAACAAATACACAAAACCTAATCAATTTAATAAAAAAAAAAAAATACAAAAACAAAGAAGGAGCCTTTAGAAACTTGACAATGTTTTCGAATGTTTTGAGTTCATTAATTAAAATCACATGAGGACAAAAAAACCAATAATAACACTAAAGAAAATAAACAAAATGAAAATAATAATATTAAAAGAAGAAAAAATGCACACCTACATTGTCATGGGATTTAGGCATTTACATATTGAAATAAGCTTCACTCCAAAAATGATATATAGGGTTATATATATTGGTAGAGTTCCATTTGAAATATAATTCATTTAAATCTTATTGAAATTAAAGATATCTAATCAATGAGTTTGTTTTTATCCCATTAAAATTGGAATTAAAAAAAGATAATATGAATAGAATGAAAAAAAAAAACAAGTTTTTTTTTTTTTTTTGAGAAGAAAAAAAAAAAAAATTAAAAAGAGAGAGAAAGAGAACGTGATTGATAGCTATAAGGAATATATATATATATATATATATTAAATGTTATCAACATAGAAGTTATCAAATTAATGGAGATATATACTGTGTTTTGCGATAGAAAGATATTATCAAATTATTGGAGATATATACTGTTTATTGGGATAGATTTATATTAATCACCTCTTGAAGAATTTGGATTGTGCTTATCCCTTAATAATCAAGTTTTAAATTTGTAGCTTGATATTCTAATAAAATAATATTAATTTAATAATATTAAAATTTTGAAAATTTAGATGATAAATATTATCTAAATTAAATTTTTGTATGTTAAATATTATTCCCTAATTTAAGAAATATATCCTAACAAATAAAAAATTAATGTTAATTAGTTGATAAATATTATCTAAATTAAATTTTTGTATGTTAAATATTTTCCCTTAATTATATTCTAACAAATAAAAAATAATATTAATCTAATTTTATTTAATGATAAGAATAAATTAGAGTTCTAGTAATATACTATTCTTTTTTAGTTCTTTAAAAATCTAAAAATTTAATAAAATTTCTGTAATTTGGTGAAGGCACGTGACGTTGTTTTAATATTAAAACAACGCCACATTCTTGTGACTCTAACTCTAATATTCCAACTTTAGCTCTTATATTCCAATCATCTTTTTCAGTGTCAATTTCATCCAAGAGATTATATCTTTGATTTTGTCTATCCATTTTGATAAAATAATATTAAAAAAATAATTAGCATTTACCTAAAAACAAAAAGAAATTTTGATAGAGAAAAATGAAAAGTAAAATTTTTGAAAAATTAAAATTTTTTACACCCTGCAACCATTGCAAACATAATAACATATTAATAAGATGCACAACAATTGCAAAGAGTATAATATATTAAAAAAATAATATATATAAAAGAAACATAGTTAACTATTAATTTTTTTTTTCTTTTTTAAGAATAAATATCTGATTCTCAAATTTAAAAGAAAAAAAGTTAAAGATATGTGGGGTCAGAGAATTTGGCAACCCCGGCCCACTTTATGCTAAGCCAAAGGCCCACGCCGAGGAGGAAGAAATGTCCAAGGACGAATCAAGGAAGCTTCAATTACCAAGAAGCACTGTCGAGGACAATCCTGTCCTCAGTCTGCTGAGATCACGAAAAGGAAGAGCAAAATACCTTCGAAGGTAACCCTTTAGAGCGTCCCAGGGGAGAAATAAGTACAACATGTTAGCCATGGAGGCATGGTGGAGGAGCAATTCCAGAAGGAATTGTCACCTCCACATTAAATGCCCACAACTAACATTCTGGTTGCATTAATGGAGAAGTGGCCGCTGAATAGCGCTGCCTTAGTTGCTATAACCCACAGAAAGAATGGGAAGGTGGTTGATGGGACAAGCACTCAAGTAGTGACCTGCATGATCAATAAATAGAGGACCTGGATTAACCAAAAGGAGGTATATAATGTAATAAGTCCTCCAGAAACGAGGGACGGAATTTTAGAAGAAAGAAACACCGTAGCATTTGTATCATCTTTGTAAGGAAGCACCAAAGAAATAATAAGAACTACACGCTTTAAGGACAGTGCCGAGGAGCCGAGTTTCATACTTTAGCTTGTGTTCTCGCCATCCAATCTGCGTATTACCATGTTTAGTTGTTGCAATCCTCACTAGGGTCTAGTTCTTTGACCTGCTCTCTACAAATTTATTGTATTGGGCGACTTGGGCTCGAGTCCACTCATCGAAAAGGAAAAGTGTTCAAACCTGGTCCCTACAATTGGCGTCGTCTGTAGGAAGAACTTATGCGCTAGTAAAGGCAATGATCAAGCATGGCAGGATCAGGCCTTCATCAAGCAAGATCCCACCAGTCCAAACCGGTGAGGTCCCAACAACAGGGTACCTTCCCCAACCCCGAGTGTAGTCGAAACAAAGAAAATGGAAGGTTTAGAGAGGGAAGTGCGCACACCACACAGACCAGCAGAAGCCACACCCGCGGGGGTAGCCATGTGCTTTAGAGGCAAAATGACAACCAGGTCGTGCAATCAGAAGAGGTTAAGAGTCATGTATCTAAGAGACAGGATGATAAGGTGGCCATGCAATGAGAGATAGAAAATTTAAAGAGAAAGTTGTGCCATGCACAATGAAGGCAGTCTCATCTTAGTGTTGACATGCCCTCCGACGAGGAGAGTGATGATGACTATAGGTGAAGATCAAGGACTCCTCCAAGCGAGACCTTCTTTCACAAAGAAAAGAACTACTGGAGGCGCAAACGTAAAAAGCCCATCCCCTAGCGGCTTGGGGAGTGATGCCATGAGCAGGGCATTGGATTAGCTATCCAAATCACCTTTCACACGCCATATTGAAGAGGCTATGCTCCTTCGGTGATTCCAGTAGCCAACCTTCACCATTTATAACGGTAGAACAGACCCTGTGGAGCATGTGAGCCAATATAACCAAAGGATGATTGTCCACTCCAAAAATGAGGTGTTGATGTGCAAGGTCTTCCCCTCTAGCCTGGGACCAGTGGCAATGAGATGGTTCAATGGTTTGAAGATGAATTCCATAGACTCGTATAGAGAGTTGACCTAGGCCTTCGGCTTTCGGTTCGTTACAAACAGCAGACCTCCTCAGCCCTTAAGTGCATTGTTGTCCCTATCCATGCATGATGGAGAAACCCTAAAGGCTAACTCGGATCGATATTGGGAGATATACAATGAACTGGACGGCAAGTTTGAGGATGTCGCCACCAGTACCTTTAAAAATGGTCTCCCGACGGGGCATGGCCTGAGGAAGTCTTTGACTGGTAAGCCTGCCACCAGTGTGCACTAGCTAATGAATCAGATCGATAAGTGTAAGTAGGTAGAAGAGGATCAGCTGCAAAGTAAGGTAAAAGATAAGGTTATCCCTCAGGAGAAGAGGGATTTTAGGTTAGACTGGTATAATAGCAACTGCCCGAGGAGAGACTTTGCAGGGCAATTTGGAGAGACCAATGCTTAGGCTATCAATGCTGTATTCCAAGAACCAATACACAGGGTGTTGGAGAGGATCAAAAGTGAGCCATACTTCAAATGGCTAAATAAGATGGTGGGGGATCCCACGAAATGCAATCAAAACCTTTATTGCTAATACCACTAGGACCACGGACATGCCACGGAGGACTGTAGGAATCTCTAGAACTATCTGGACCAGCTAGTCCAAGAAGGAAAGCTGAAGCACCTCTTGCATCATTCCAGTGGTCATCAAGGCCAGACCTATCAAGAGCCCTAGAGAGATACTGCCATGAGGCCACCTGTAGGGACGATCAATGTGATCTTGGCTGCGCCGAGAAGAATAGGCATGCCCCCCTCGCGAGTGTTGTCTGTGGCCCAGATGCTTACTGAGGAGTTTTAGTTAGAGCCGAAGAGGGCCAGAAGAAACTGTCACCCAATCCTAAGTTTTTCAGAGGAAGACAAGATTGGGACCACCTAGCCTCACGATGATGCGCTGGCGATCACCCTAGAATCACGAACTATGATGTGAAAAGGGTGATGGTGGATGATGGCAGCGGGGTCGAGATTATGTACCTTGACCTCTACAAGGCGCTGGGGTTAAAACTATAAGATTTGACACCCTATAGCTTCCCCTTGATGAGCTTTGATGGGAAGCTGGTTATCCCAAAGGGCATGATTAGGATGCTCATCTAGACCTGCCTAGACGTAGTGGAGGTGAACTTTATAATGGTGGACACCTACTCCCTGTACACAGCCATTGTTAGTAGGCCCTATCTCCACACCTTGGGGGCAGTGGCCTCCTCCTTGCACCAAAAGGTGAAATTCCCATCGAGGGACCAAGTCCTCGAGATCCGTGGTTGCCAATCCATAGTAAGATAGTGCATGGTGGTTGCCACATTGCATCGGCTCGATGCAGGGTCCTTGGCCACTGCTTAAGGGGGCTTATATCAATCAAAGAACCTGGTGGCACCCCCTGATGCAGCTGCTGAGGAACCAAAGTGTGAAGATCTTGAGAAGGTGATCATTAGTGATGATCCAAAGAAGTTTTTTCAGGCCGGGGCTCAACTGCCTCCCTAGGAGAAGGAGGAGTTGATCGAGTTCCTCAAAACAAACATTGATGTATTTGCATGGAACACTTGTGATGCCCTAGGGATTGATCCAGCCTTTATCTGCCACCACCTCAATGTCAACCCATTTATCATTCTTAAGAAGCAACCACCTTAGTGCCCATCAAGGGAGCACACCGATGCGATTAGGGAAGAAGTGAAGAAGCTTAAGCGTGTAGGGGCTATCAAGGAGGTTTTTACCCTGAATGGTTGGCCAATACTGTGGTGATTAAGAAGAAAAGCGGGAAATGGAGGGTTTGTGTAGACTTCACGGACCTAAACAAGGCACGACCGAAAGACTCGTTCCCTATGCCTCGGATAAACCAGCTGGTGGATGCAACTGTGGGATATCCTCAGATGAGTTTCTTAGATGCATTTCAGGGCTATCATCAAATACCACTAGCCCTAGAGGAACAGGAGAAAACAGCCTTCATGACACCTATAAAAAATTACCACTATAAAGTGATGCCTTTTGGCCTGAAGAACGCAGGGTCTACCTATCAAAGGATGATAATGAGAATATTTGAGCCATTTTTGGGCAAGAGCATTGAAATTTATGTTGATGACATAATGGTAAAGAGTAAAGTGGTGTCCGAGCATCTAGGAGACCTCGGTTGTATCTTTGACATCCTAAGAAGGCACAAGTTGCGCCTGAATGCTTCCAAATGCTCATTCGGCGTAGGGTCTGGCAAGTTTTTGGGCTACATCATTACTCATAGGAGAATTGAGGTTGATCCTGACCAGATTAAAGCTATCTATAACTTGAAGCCTCTACAAAATCCTAAGGAGGTCCAAAAACTCACTGAAATGATCGTGGCCCTGAACAAGTTCATTTCTAGTTCGGCTAATAGATGTAGGCCATTCTACCTCTTGATCAACAAGTGGAAGGATTCGAGTGGTTCGAGGATTGTGCTGCGGCCTTTCAGCAGCTCAAAGAATACCTATCCCAGCCACCTATCATGTCTAACCCCGAAGCCGACGAAGTCCTATACGCATACATTACCGTAGCCCTTCATGCGGTGAGCTTGGTGTTAATACGAGATGACAGTGGCATTCAAAAGCCAGTCTATTATGTGAGCAAGTCGCTGTATGAAGCTGAGGTCAAGTACTTGCCCATGGAGAAAGCCATACTGGTTGTGGTCCATGTTACATGAAAGCTTCTCCATTATTTCCAGGCCTACATGGTAGTTGTTCTAACTCAACTACCCTTGAGGTCTGTACGTCGCACTGCTGATTACACTGGAAGGATCGCCAAGTGGAACATAATTTTGGGGGCCTTTGACATCAAGTACATGTCTTGGACCTTTATAAAGGGCCAGGTCCTGGTTGACTTGGTGGTTGAATTTGCCGAACTGCTAGTGGAAACAGTAGCCGAAAAAGGAGACATGGTTGGAAAGTCAGTTAGGGCAATCTCTGTTCCAAGGCCCCCATGCTGGAAAGTGTACGTTGATGGCACCACGAATAAAAGGGGGTTTGGAGTGGGGCTAGTCTTAATGTCCCCAGAGAAGTCCGTTGTGGAGAAATCCCTGAGACTCGGGTTCTCGACCACAAATAACGAAGCTAAGTATGAGGCCTTGTTGCAAGGGACGGTCATGGTGCAAAAATGGGAGGAAAAGTAGTGGATATGTTCTTGGATTCGAGATTGGTGGTGGGCTAGGTAAACGGAGAATTGGAAGCTAGAGATGTGAGGATGCAAGGATACTTAAGCCAAGTCAAACGCTTGCAAACAGACTTCGATCTTTTCAGCTTGTCACATGTCTCCAGAAGTGGAAACACCCATGTAGATTCATTGGCCACACCTGCTACATCCTCGGAAGGAGATCTGCCTCAAATTATCCTTGTTGAGCATTTAGAGAGAGCGAGTGAAGTGGCAAAAGGCACGACTCATGTCCACCAAGCTAGAGTGAGGCCTAGTTGGATGGGCCCTATAGTGAGATTCCTCAAAGATGATATCCTACCTTAGGAGAAATTGGAGGCTGATAAAATACGAAGGAACGCTCCTCGGTTCTGGTTGTCTGAGGACTACAAATTATACAAGCACTTTTACTCTGGACTATACTTACTGTGTATTCACCCTAAGACATCAAAACTACTGCTTGAAGAGTTGCACGATGGGATTTGTGGGAGTCACACAGGAGGAAGATCCCTGTCTCACCGAGCCATCACCCAAGGATATTGGTGGCCAGGGACGCAGAAGGAAGCCCTGGAGTATGTTAAGAAGTGTGACCAATGCCAAAAGTTTGCCCCAAATATTCATCAGCCAGGAGGGGTCCTTAACCCTTTGTCCAACCCATGGCCATTTGCCCAACAGGGCCTGGATATTGTAGGTCTTTTCCCCAAGGCGTCAGGAAATAAAAGATATTTGTTGGTCGGCACAGATTATTTCACTAAGTGAGTTGAAGCTGAGCCACTGGCCAACATTAGAGACGTGAATGCTAAGAAGTTCATCTGAAGGAACATTGTTACACGATTCGGGGTCCTTCATACCTTTATTTCAGATAATGGGCTTCAATTTGATAGCAAAGCCTTTAGAAGATACTGTTGTGAATTGGGAATCACAAACCGGTCCTCAACTCCAGCCTATCCTTAGGGAAATGGGTAGGCTGAGGTTGTCAATAAGGTTATAGTCAATGGGCTCAAGAAGAGGCTAGATGACACCAAGGGAAGATTGGTAGAAGAGCTATTGCACGTCCTATGGACTTATCGAACTACACCTCAGTGGTTAACAGGGGAAACACCTTTTGCCAAGACCTATAGGGCTGAGACTGTTATCCCTCTAGAAGCAAACTTCCTAACGTTGAGGACGAGCTCCTTCACCTCGAATAGTAATGATGAGCTATTAGGGAAGAGCCTAGATCTAATTGATGAGTGAAGGGAGAAAGCAATGATCCAGCTGGTCTACCACCACCAAAAGCTCAAGCAGGGATATGATACTAATGTGAAGCTAAGACCACTAGCACCGGGGGACTTAGTTTTGAGGAAAGTTATGGGCGCTGCCAAGAACCCATCCTATGGAAAGTTAGGACCCAATTGGAAGGGACCATACTAAATCACCTCATTGGGACCTTTGGCTGTTTCAATTACCCCAAAAGGATCAGTGGCACCTTTGGTTGTTTCAATTACCCCAAGAGGATCAGCTTCCTTGGCAGGCTCATCAAAAGTGGCAATAAACACCTCAGTAACCACTGCAGCCTCCTCAGCCTTTTCATTGGGAACAACACTAGCCTCCTCAGCAGCCACCCCCGCCTCAAAGCTAGAGGGAGTAGCCTCGCGGATGCCAAGGGGATAATACACATTCTCCACCTTCCACATGTTGGATGAGGCCTTAACCCCGGCTTGTTTGAGGGCCTCATTCCAAACTTGGGAGCAGTAGAGCCTGTATACCCCAGAGACTTGAGCTTTAAGGGCAGCCTCTATCTCGGCCACCCCAGCAGTATAAGCTGCCTCCTCGGCTTCCTCCTTAGAAGCTTGAGCCTCTACCCTGGCAAATTCTGCCTCTACCTTAGCTCGTAGGGCTTCATCTCGGGCAAACTCTGCAACGTTCCTAGCTCCCTCTGCCTTAGTTGCCTTTTTCTTCAGCTTGACGATATGCTCTTTGGCAATCTTCAGCTGCTCCTTTGCCTCAGTCAGATGCCTTGTCTAGTCTTAGGCTTGCTTTTGGGCACCAACAAGGCCTGATTCGGCACTATCTCGAGCCCTGGTCACCTTTTTCAGCTCGTCTCGGGCTTTCATGAGATCAGCCTCGAAGGCCTTAAGGGTCCGAGTAGCCTCTAGTGCTTTTCATGCTCTACATCTAGGGCTTTTCCTTGGTTATTGGTCGCCTCCTCTAACCTAAAAGTGGCTTGGACGGCTTGCCAATTGAAACAAATGCATAGTAAATAGGAAACCAAGGAATAAACAAAAAAAAAAAAAAAAAAAAAAAGAAAAAAAAGAAAAAGAAAAAGAAGAGAGAAAATTGAAGTCAGAAGAATCACAAGTGTTGAAGGTCTTACCATTCCCAAGTATTGCTTGAGGTTGAGGAAGACCTCCTTACTCCTCAAAACCTCCAGCTCAGCCATATCCACAGGGAGTAGCAGGGACCTGTCTAACATGTCGGCCACAAACGTGCCTTCACCCCCTTGAAGTCCCTAAGGGTGGCATCGTCCCTCAAAGGCTTCCAATGGAGCATTGGAGCGGGAAGCTAGGCCTGAGCCTCAAGCTAGACGGTGACTTGCTTATCCTAGCCTTGGGATCTTATCTTCAGTTGTTTTGAGGGCCGCCGAGTGTCATTCTCCTCCTAAGAGGAACGAGACTTGTCACCTCCCATAGGACTTTTGCCCTTGTCCTTCTTTTGCTTAGGATTAGTGGGCTCAGGCCTAGATGGCAAACTCGGCTGAGGTGGAGGGAGAGAAAGCCTAGGCTAGGCAGAAGTTGACTTGGTCTGGGCAGGTTGAGACTTGGGTGGAGGAGGAGGAAGCTTGGGTTGAGACTTCCCTGGTTGGTCTTCAATCAGGTCAAGTAAACTGGCTTGGGGTTTCCTCTTGTAACCCATCTTAGCCCGATGAGAGTCTCTTGCTGACTGAAAGTCTGCTTCGGCTGGGTTCTGGTCACCCAAGTCACCAGAAGGGTCCTCGGACAGGTGGATTTGTTCAAACACACCAAATTCGTCCTCGGACGGACCCAAACCAGTAACTTCTTCCTCTATTTCTCTACTTCCTCCCTTGGCCTTCGCAACTTGGTGGGATGTAGAGGAGCCCACCAATGGAGTACCTTCTAGAGTGGGGATCCCTCAAGGATCAAGAAACTGTCCTCGGTTACAGCGATTTTTCGAAGTCTAGGATCCTTTGCCTTGATCTCGTAGTTTGGCATCGAGAACAATTTCTGAATAGGGTCGTATCGCAAGATATTATGAGTAGCCCTAACTTGGTTGTTGGCCTCATTCACGAAGATCTTTGCCCTTAGTACAGTTTCCAAGTTCGCCTTGTTGATCAAACCGAAGTGACGCTCAAAAGCGTGTGGATTTGCAAAGAAGAAAACATGTTCTTGTTAGCAACCAAACAGAGCAGACCATGAAGACACGAGAAACTAGATCTTCTCCTACTCTAAGTGCCCCATCTGGTGTACCCTTCGTTGTTGGATAATGAAGGCCATCGTGCCACTCTTCGGAGACGATGAGAAAGTCCTTATCTAGCCCCTTGCTGGACGAGGGGAGGCAGTGGATAAGCCGCACCCTATCCTCCTTCGTCTTCATGTAGTCGGACTTGCCCTTTAGGAGCTAAAGGTTGTAGCACCAGTTCACATTATGATGGGTTAACCTCAGCCCCATCTTCCTGTTTAGGGCATCTACACAGCTCAGAATCCTAAACATATTGATGCCGCACTGGGTGAGGGTTAACCAAAAATGCCTAAGGTAACCCCTTGTCACCTAACCCATAGGGTTCTTATACCACCCTCTAAGAAGGCGATTATGGGAATCATCACCTCACTCTCTCGCCTCCTAAAACTCCCCTCTCCCTCTTCACAGTACCTTAGACCTAAGTTACTAGGTATCTTATAATCGGTGATGAATTTCTCCATCGTCTCTTCAGACTCAACCAGCTTCTTGAACCTACCCATCCCTAGAGACAATTAAAAGATTCAGAGAAAGACGAAAGGAAGAGAGGGATATGAAGAAAAAAGTTTAGCAGAGAGGAAGCGTAATTTGGAAAGAGAGGAGAAGACTTACAGAAATGAGGAAAAACTCATCGGACAGGCTTTTTGTGTTGAAGGAATTCGTGAGTTTATTTGGGATTTGACCGGATTCAGGGTATGTGCCCAAAAACTCTTGAATGTGAAAGTAAAGAGGTAGATCAATTCAAATGGGTATTTATACCCCTAATTAAAAATAACCGTGTGAGTTTTCCCGCCTATAAAGTCAGGAGGATCACTACCGTTAGATTATCATCACACCGTTGAACATGAGAAGCATAGAGCTGCCCAAATTTAATAAGGGCGCGCTCTGTATACCGAAGTGTCAGGAACGTGCCTTGGACAGGTGAAAAGGCTCTGGTATTGATGGATGACAAGACTTGACAAGCCATGGTAAGGGCCCGAGGACATCAAAATCCTCCTCTTTGTTTTGAGGAGCCTGACATCAAGATTTTGAGGGGCTATTATGGGGTCAGAGAATTTGGCAATCCCGGCCCACTCTATGCTAAGCCCAGGGCCCATGCCAAGGAGGAAGAAATGTCCGAGGATGAATCAAGGAAGCATTAATTACCAAGAAGCACTGCCGAGGACAATCCTATCCTCGGCCTGTCGAGATCATGGAAAGGAAGAGCAAAATACCTTCGGAGGTAACCCTTTAGAGCGTCTTAGGGGAGAAACAAGTACAACACGTTAGCCATGAAGGCATGGTGGAGGAGCAATTATAGGAGGAATTGTCACCTCCACATTAAATGCCCACAACTAACGTTTTGGCCTCATTAATGGAGAAGTGACTCCTGAATAGCACTGCCTTAGTTGCTGCAACCCACAGAAAGAATGGAAGGTGGCTGATGGGACAAGCACTTAAGTGGTGACTTGCATGATCAACAAATGGAGGGCTAAGATTAACCAGAATGGGGTATATAATGTAATAAGTCCTCTGTTGTGAAATTTTAAAATACTTGCAAGTGTACGAACCGTACTGAAGTATAGTTTGACAAGAACGAGGTCGAACCCACAGGGACTTGAATGAACGTAAGAAAATTAATTAAACCTTAACCAAATTAATCCTAATCTAGTTTAATAAAAATTGGTTGTTTTGAAATTAAATAAACTAAGCAAATAATAAAATTAAGCAAATAGTTAAACTAAGCAAAAGATATAAAGCAATAAAAAGATGTAAACAATCAAGGGAAAGGAATTAAGGTTTTGGAATCCACCTTGCAAGTCATATCAGCATATATTTATGATCATTAATTTTTCCCAACTCACTACATGATAATCTAGAAATCAATCTTGCTATCATGGAAAATATTCTCATTAAAATCCTTATTTCAAAATCAAAAGCATGTTCTTCTTCGCTTCTTAAGTATAAAACCAAATCATCAATTGTATCCATAGCCAAACAAATCACAAGATATATCCAATTCTTAAAAATCAAATCATAACTTGTATCCATTGACAAACAAATCACAAACGATATCCAATTCTATAATCAAGAATTAATAAACCAAGCATTCAATTAATTAAGACAAATACTAAATCATGAGAAAAACATGATTGAACTCATATCTAGAATCCCATCTTAGTCAATTGATATGAAGTAAGAACAATTTAAATCATTAAAGAACAACTATTGTGGGAAAAATCAAATCACATAAATATTAATGATAATCCTTAACAAGGTTTCATCCTCAACCCTAATTATAAATTTAGTTACTCATGGTAATTGAAATAAAACAAAAGAATAAAATAATAAACATTAAACTAGACAAATAAAATAGAGAAAGAAATAGTCACAATACTATCATGGAGAAGAGCTACAGAAAAGCCACATGCGGCACTGCCTCTTGCTCCAATTTTCTGCTTTGCATCTCAGCCCTAGCACTAGCCTCCCTCCCTGAATTTTGCCCTAAAAAGCCTTTAAATAGGTCAAGGAATCCTATTACAAGTTGAATTCCCGTTTGGAGAAAATCCCAGAATTTTAGGCTTCACTTAACCGACTATTTTGGCCCATTTATCATCAGAATTCGGGCTCTTGGTAAACTACAAAGTTGTAGCCCTTTAAGTTAACTTTCCAGCCTAACTTGAATCATCTTGATTGGACATCTGAGCCGAAAGTTATGCCAAACATACTAACTGATGTGCAGGCTGGAATCCTAATCCGAATTGGACTTGGATTTGGTGCAAATTTCCTTTGATTCCTTACTCCAATTGGACTTAAATTTAATATTCATGCCTGGCTGGATGTAATTTGGCTTGATTCAATTGGGCTAGCCCCACTTTGCATGTAAAGCCCTTGTTACCTGCAACACAAAGATATTATATAATCAGTCACAAAATAACATAAAAGTAAGGCCAAATATGTAGATATGTGAGTATTTTATTGTATATATTTCATGCACATCAAATACCCCCAAACCTACATTTTGCTAGTCCTCGAGCAAAATAGATAAAGAGTAAAACAAAACAAAGAAAAAGGAAATCCTAACTAATCCACTTTCGCTGGAATTTTCGATTGCATTTAGCGTATGCAACAAGCCTTTAAACCCCTAGCTTACACTAGTGGACGAGTTGTAGTCTCGTGAGGGTTTACAGGGAATATACCCACAAAATTCTGAGAAAGAATACTAAAAAAGTAAAAACAAAACAAAGAGAATCAAACAAACTTTTTTTTTTTTTTTTTCAATTGCCTTCTGCAAAGAGGATTAGTTCAAGTTCAAAAACACTTCAAGTGCTAAAGAAATTTCTTATGCCATCAAAACTCAATGTGAGTGAAAAGTGGTAGCCAACCCAAACATACTCTTAGTTTTAGAATAAATTTGACTCGAATCTCTATTTGAAAGTATGCTTCAACTCAAATCTTTTCGGTGTTATCACTCAACAAATGAAATCACTCTGAAATGGAGTGTAACACTCAACAATATATGTGAGCGGAATAATGTAAGCAAAATCAACATCTCACATATAAATCACATGAAAGACGCTTAATCAAGAAAGAACAAGTAGTCTCATGAAAAGATGCCAAAAATATTTATACCACACCTTTTTCTTCTCAGTCATATCAATATCTGAACTACACAATCTTAAAGATCAAATAAGGACTTTATTAGAACGTAATGTAGGGTAAAAGTAAATGGAATGAAATAAATATGGGTGAAGGTAAATAATAACAAGTGTTTTCAAGATTTGTTGGAATGTCAACTTTTTTTGGAATTTTCACTCAACAATTTTTTTTTTCACCTCTTTTTCTTTAAAGCAGTACTCCTTCCTTCCATTTCACTTCTCAAAATTTGATGAGAATCCTTTTTATTTTCTTCTTTTTGACACTTTTTTTTTTTTTTTTTTCAATTCAATTCTTTTTTTCTTTCTTCTTTGAATTCTCGCACAAACCACCACTTTGAAACAAACTGATCAAATTTCATCTTGAAACACTATAGATAAGGGTTTTAAGAAAGAAAGGCTAATTAAAAGGCTCAACGGGGTGACTAGCGATAATGTATCAAAAAAAAAAAAAATACACATATATGGCTCAAAGTAGACAAAAATGGCCTAATCTCATCTCTCAAAGACTAGTATAATTCATTCAACATCAATGACTTCAAAAGATTCAAGTGTGGCTTAAAATCATATTTTTTTCTTGGCCAAAAGAAAGAATAATGAGACTACAACAAGGGAAATATATTGCGCACTTCCAAATGAAAATTAAGATTAGAAACAATAAATAACCCTAAAAAAAAATAATGATTGGCTCAAAACTCACAGGGGTTACAGTCTCCACATTGTTATCATCAAGATTTTCTAATCATTTTTATCTTTCAACAACAAGTTGTGTCTGAGTGACTACGTGCATGTGCAATGAATTGAGCATGAAAGCAATGAAATTCTTTAAGCAAGAGTAGTATAATGAACTCAAAACATAAACCTCAAGTTAGGCAAAAGATTTTTTTTTTTTTTTTTTTTTTTTTTTTTTTTTTTTACACAACAAAGAAAAACAAGACAAAAAATTAGAAATCTATATACATCCCCCCCAAACCTAAACCAAACATTGTCCTCAATGTTAAAAATGATACTCTCAAAAATTTGTCTTGAATGAAAAGAGAGCAAAATAGTAATATACAACATGAGAACTAAGAAGAAACAAGTAAGGTAAGGAGAAGGAGGAGACGTACCTTGATCAAGCTGATTGTTATAAATTTTAATTTCTGTCAAATATCAGCTAGAACAAAAGAAAATAAAACTAAACAAGAAAATAAACACAAATATTAATCTAAAAGCAGAAAATAAACAAGAGAAAAAGAAAAGAAAAATAAATAAATAAATAAATGCAAACCTGATAAATACAACTGGGATCAATCCTGATAAACAGGATCATCCAAAATGACTTCTTCAACTTCTGGAGGCTCAAGTTCTAAAAATGGTTTCAAACGTTGGCCATTAACTTTAAATATATCACCATTTTTAGGATTCTCAATCTCAATAGCACCATGGGGATAAATAGTGCGAACTATGAATGGACCAGTCCATCGAGATCGTAACTTTCCTGGGAAGAGATGCAAACGAGAATTATAAAGAAGAACTTTCTGACCAGGTTCAAATGATTTTCTTAAGATGTTTTTATCATGAACCCTTTTCATTCGATCCTTATATGATTTGGCACAATTGTATGCATCATTGCGAATTTCTTCCAACTCATTGATTTGGAGTTTCCTTTCAGCACCTGCTTTGTCAAGATCAAAATTCAACCGCTTAATAGCCCAATAAGCTCTATGCTCTAACTCAACAGGGAGGTGACAAGCCTTACCATACACAATTCGATAGGGAGACATTCCAATGGAAGTCTTAAATGCCGTACGGTATGCCCACAATGCATCATTAAGTCTTAAAGACCAATCTTTCCGAGTAGGGTTAACTGTTTTCTCCAATATTCTCTTGATTTCCCTATTAGATATCTCTACTTGACCACTTGTCTGTGGGTGATAAGGTGTTGCAACCTTATGAGTGATCCCATATTTCTTCAACAGCTGCTCAAAAACTCTATTGCAAAAGTGCTTTCCCCCATCACTAATAATGGCACGTGGTGTACCAAACCGTGCAAACACATTCTCTCTCAAAAACTTGACTACAACCTTGTGATCATTAGTTCTACATGCAATGGCCTCAACCCACTTAGAAACATAATCAACAGCAACAAGGATGTATACGTTACCAAAAGAATTAGGAAAAGGACCCATGAAATCAATACCCCAAACATCAAATACCTCAACAATCAAAATAGGGTTCAATGGCATCATATTTCTTTTTCCAATACTCCCTAACTTTTGGCATCTCTCACAAGCTGAACAATATGCATGGGAATCACGAAAAATGGAAGGCCAATAAAATCCACATTGCAAAATCTTGGCAGCAGTCTTTCTTGAACTAAAGTGGCCTCCACAAGCATGATCATGACAAAAGGAGATAACATTTTGTTGGTCATTCTCAGATATGCATCTCCTAATTATTTGATCAGAACAGTACTTAAACAAGTATGGATCATCCCAAAAGAAATACTTAACCTCAGCCACAAATTTAGACTTATCTTGTTTAGTCCAATGCGAAGGCATTTGATTAGTGACAAGATAGTTTGCAATATCAGCATACCAAGGTCTATGGGATACATGCAACAACTGCTCATCAGGGAAAGATTTAGGAATAGGTAAACTATCATCAGTGTGCTCAACAATTAATCTAGACAAATGGTCAGCTACTACATTTTCGGTTCCCTTCTTATCTCGAATCTCAAGATCAAATTCTTGTAACAATAAAATCCATCGGATAAGTCGAGCTTTAGCATCTTTTTTGGAGAAAAGATACTTCAATGCAGCATGATCCGAATAAATTAAGACCTTAGATCCCAACAAATAAGACCTAAATTTATCCAAGGCGAAAACAATTGCTAGCAACTCCTTTTCTGTTGTAGAGTAGTTCATTTGGGCATCATTTAGAGTCTTGCTAGCATAATAAATCACATGGGGAACTTTTCCAACCCGCTGTCCTAAAACAGCACCAATTGCATAATCAGAGGCATCACACATAATCTCAAAAGGCACTTTCCAATCAGGTGGTTGAATGATAGGTGCAGAAGTCAACTCAGTTTTTAGTCTCTTAAATGCATGAAGACACTCATCGTCAAACACAAATGGGGTATCTTTGGCAAGTAAGTTGCATAAGGGCCTTGAGATTTTACTAAAATCCTTGATAAACCTTCGATAGAATCCTGCATGACCCAAAAATGATCTAATTTCCTTAACAGACCGAGGAGGTGGAAGGTTAGAAATCAAATCTATTTTGGCCTTATCAACCTCAATACCATTTTCTGAAATGACATGCCCAAGAACAATTCCCTTTCTCACCATAAAATGACATTTCTCCCAATTAAGAACAAGATTCTTCTCCTTACACCGCACTAACACTAAGGATAGGTGGTGCAAACATTCTTCAAAAGTGGACCCAAATACTGAAAAGTCGTCCATAAATACCTCCAAAAATCGTCCCACCATATCAGAAAAAATACTAATCATGCACCTCTGAAATGTACCAGGAGCATTACATAAACCAAACGGCATGCGACGGTAGGCAAACGTCCCAAAGGGGCATGTGAAGGTAGTCTTTTCTTGATCTTCTGGTGCAATGAGAATTTGATTATATCCAGAATATCCATCAAGAAAACAATAATAAGCATGACCAGCTAACCTTTCCAGCATTTGGTCAATAAAAGGAAGAGGAAAATGATCTTTTCTTGTCATGGCATTCAACTTACGGTAATCAATGCATACTCTCCATCCTGTTTGCACACGAGTTGGGACTAACTGATCATCCTCATTCTTAACAACTGTTATGCCAGATTTCTTTGGTACAACTTGAACTGGACTCACCCAATTACTATCAGAAATTGGGTAAATAATACCCACATCCAAAAGCTTCAAAACTTTAGCTCTCACTACCTCTTGCATAATAGGGTTTAGACGTCTCTGCGGTTCACGTGAAGTTTTAGCATTCTCTTCCAAGTGAATTCTATGCATTACCACAGATGGACTAATACCTTTGATATCAGCAATTGACCAACCTATAGCTTCCTTATGCTCTTGAAGTACACTTATCAATTGGCGTTCCCTAAGGTCATCCAAATCTGAAGCTATAATGACAGGTAAGGTCTCAGAAGAACCTAAAAATGCATACTTAAGTGTGTCAGGTAATGGTTTCAACTCCAACTTTGGTGTTTCCATAGCAGATGGGGGTGGGGATGAAGAAAGTTGAAGAGGGATCACTTTTGGTTGCCAACTATCAGTATTTAAGAGAGGAACAGAATCTAACAATGCATTGACCTCTTCAATTGAGTGTTCAATATCAAAATTGCAACCAAAAAGATTTAACCAGGCCTCTAGAGGATCCTCATAACTCGATTGTAGGAAAGTATCATGGACTAGACTCTCAATCATGTCAACCTCACAGATATCCTCATTGTCTAGCACTTGTTTACTTATGTGGAAGATATTAAGCTCAACAGTCATATTTCCAAAAGAAATCTTCATTACACCACTCCGACAATTGATCAAAGCATTGGATGTGGCTAAGAAAGGGCGACCTAAAATGACATGGATTTGTGCACTAGCATTCAGAGCAGGCTCAGTGTCTAACACAACAAAATCAACAGGAAAGTAGAATGTATCCACCTTAATCAGCACATCCTCAACAATACCTCTAGGGATTTTCACAGACCTATCAGCTAATTGAAGTGTCATGGTTGTGGGTTTCAACTCCCCCAAACCTAGCTGTAAGTATACTGAATATGGCAATAAGTTCACACTTGCCCCCAAATCTAGCAAAGCTCGCTCAACGAGACGATCCCCAATCTTGCATGAAATTGTAAGAGATCCAAGGTCCTTACATTTCACTGGATATTTATTCTAAATGATTGAACTAACTTGCTCAGTCAAAAATGCCTTTTTAGAGACATTTGTCTTTCTCTTCATTGTCACAAGATCTTTTAGAAACTTAGCATAAGCAGGAACTTGTTGAATTGCATCAAGAAATGGAATGTTTATTTGCACTTGCTTAAAAACCTCTAAAATGTCTCCAAATTGTGCACTTTTTTGAGGACTGATTAAACTTTGAGGGAATGGAGCTTTAGGAACAAACCTCTTATCAAGGGGAAAACTAAGATCTTGAATCAGAGTGGCGGGTGGGTTGTTCTTCTTTTCTCCATGATCATCATGTGAACTATGAGTTCCTTTTTCCTTTAACACAAAATTTTCATCATCCTCCACTTCTGGCATTTTCACTTGATTATCAACTTGCTTACCAGACCTAAGGGTAGTAATAGATTGAACATGTTCTTGTCCATGAGTAGAACTAGAAGAACCATTGATGGCATACTGTCCTTTTGGGTTAGGTATGGGTTGACTAGGAAACTTTCCTTTTTCCCTCTCTCCAACTTGGGTTGCTAACTGGCCAACTTGATTTTCCAACTTTGAAATAGCTTGAGTATTCAAATGGGTGGAACTTTTCATCTCTTGAATGGCTTGGCTAGTTGATTGCATGAAAGTTTTGAGAGACTCCTCCAAAGATGGTTGTTGTCTTGGTGGTGCCACAAACTGAGGTGTTGATTGAGGAATGGGAGGATATGCTTGAGTAGGTGGACGAAATTGACTTTGTTGATGCACTTGTTGTCCACCTACATTTGTGGAAGGCTGATTTTGCCTCCATGAGAAATTAGTATGGTTCCTCCAATTTGGATTGTATGTCTCTGAAAATGGACTAGCAAATGGTTTTCCATAATTATTCAGTGCATTTGCTTGCTCAGTATAAAAATCAGGATACCCAATTGCGGAAGGACACATTTGTGTTGTATGCATAGGACTTGCACAAATAGAGCATGTTTCACTTTGAACTTGATTGACATAATTCATCCCTCTTCCTAAAGCTAAAGCCTCAACCTTACGAGTGAGATTGTCCAACCTAGCTTTTATGTCTAAATCTTCACTGACTTCATACAATCCTCCTTTCTTAATTGCAGGGGTGGATCTCTCTTTACGATTGGAAAAATCTCATTGTTGTGAACTTTCAGAAAAATTCTCAAGAAATTTGTATGCCTCATCATCTACAAGACTCAAAAATCCACCACCATTCATGGACTCAATCATGTTACGATTTGTCTGAGTCAAACCATTATAAAAATATTGTACTAGTCTCCATGTTTCAAAACCATGATGAGGACACTTTAAGATCAAGTCCTTAAATCTCTCCCAACTCTCATAAAATTTCTCTTGTTCATCCTGATAAAAATCTGCAATTTCTCTCCTTAAAGCATTGGTCTTGGCCATTGGGAAAAATTTAGAGAGGAATTTTGTAACCAATAGTTCCCATGAAGTGATAGATCCAGGTGACAAAGAATTAAGCCATGCTTTTACTTTATCCTTCAAGGAAAAAGGGAATAAACGCAAGCGAACAGAGTCATCAGTGAAATTCTGGAACTTACAAGTAGCACAAATCTCAAGAAAATCTTTTACATGCATATAAGGGTCTTCTCTATCCAATCCATGAAAAGTAGGAAGAAGATGAATTATCTGTGGTTTCAACTCAAAATGTGCAGCAGTGGTTGCAGGCAATACTATGCAAGATGGAGGGTTGGTGGTTATGGGTGAGAACAACTCCCTAAGAGTTTTTGAATCATCTCCTGTTTCTCCCATTGTGGATGAATAATCAAAACTAACAAGACGATTTTCTTTATCGCGTACCCAAGTTCTCATACACCAAGCACAAAGAAATAATTTTTTTTTTGTTTTTTTAAAAAAAAAAAAAAAAAAATTAACTACAACTAGTAGAAGGAAAAATTCAATTAAAACCTAATTTATTTTCCTAACCAAGTCCCCGGCAACGGCGCCAAAAACTTGTTGTGAAATTTTAAAATACTCGCAAGTGTACGAACCGTACCGAAGTATAGTTTGACAAGAACGAGGTCGAACCCACAGGGACTTGAATGAACGTAGGAAAATTAATTAAACCTTAACCAAATTAATCCTAATCTAGTTTAATAAAAATTGGTTGTTTTGAAATTAAATAAACTAAGCAAATAATAAAATTAAGCAAATAGTTAAACTAAGCAAAAGATATAAAGCAATAAAAAGATGTAAACAATCAAGGGAAAAGAATTAAGGTTTTGGAATCCACCTTGCAAGTCATATCAGCATATATTTATGATCATTAATTTTTCCCAACTCACTACATGATAATCTAGAAATCAATCTTGCTATCATGGAAAATATCCTCATTAAAATCCTTATTTCAAAATCAAAAGCATGTTCTTCTTCGCTTCTTAAGTATAAAACCAAATCATCAATTGTATCCATAGCCAAACAAATCACAAGATATATCCAATTCTTAAAAATCAAATCATAACTTGTATCCATTGACAAACAAATCACAAACGATATCCAATTATATAATCAAGAATTAATAAACCAAGCATTCAATTAATTAAGACAAATACTAAATCATGAGAAAAACATGATTGAACTTATATCTAGAATCCCATCTTAGTCAATTGATATGAAGCAAGAACAATTTAAATCATTAAAGAACAACTATTGTGGGAAAAATCAAATCACATAAATATTAATGATAATCCTTAACAAGGTTTCATCCTCAACCCTAATTATAAATTTAGTTACTCATGGTAATTGAAATAAAACAAAAGAATAAAATACTAAACATTAAACTAGACAAATAAAATAGAGAAAGAAATAGTCACAATACTATCATGGAGAAAAGCTACAGAAAAGCCACATGCGGCACTGCCTCTTGCTCCAATTTTCTGCTTTGCATCTCAGCCCTAGCACTAGTCTCCCTCCCTGAATTTTGCCCTAAAAAGCCTTTAAATAGGTCAAGGAATCCTATTACAAGTTGAATTCCCGTTTGGAGAAAATCCCAGAATTTTAGGCTTCACTTAACCGACTATTTTGGCCCATTTATCATCAGAATTCGGGCTCCTGGTAAACTACAAAGTTGTAGCCCTTTAAGTTAACTTTCCAGCCTAACTTGAATCATCTTGATTGGACATCTGAGCCGAAAGTTATGCCAAAAATACTAACTAATGTGCAGGCTGGAATCCTAATCCGAATTGGACTTGGATTTGGTGCAAATTTCCTTTGATTCCTTACTCCAATTGGACTTAAATTTAATATTCATGCCTGGCTGGATGTAATTTGGCTTGATTCAATTGGGCTAGCCCCACTTTGCATGTAAAGCCCTTGTTACCTGCAACACAAAGATATTATATAATCAGTCACAAAATAATATAAAAGTAAGGCCAAATATGTAGATATGTGAGTATTTTATTGTATATATTTCATGCACATCATCCTCCAGAAATGGGGGATGGAAGTTTAGAAGAAAGAAACACTGTAGCATTTGTATCATCTTTGTAAGGAAGCACCAAAGAAATAATAAGAACTACATGCTTTAAGGACAGTGCCGAGGAGCCGAGTTTCATACTTTAGCTTGTGTTCTCGCCATCCAATCCGCGTATTACCATGTTTAGTTGTTGTAATCCTCACTAGGGCCTAGTTCCTTGACCCGCTCTTTACAAATTCATTCTATTGAGCTATCTGGGCTTGAGTCCACTCATCTAAAAGGAAAAGTGCTCAAACCTGGTCCCTACAAGATAAATATCAGTTTTTTTTAATAGTTTTACACTTTTACTTCCATTCTATTAGTATCACATTTAATCCAAAAAACCTATTAAAAAACCATCACAAATTCACATTCATCAAATTTATCTCTCTCTTTTCCTTTCATGCTCACAATTTCTCCGCTGTTAAAAAAGAACGAACAAATAAACCTGAAAAATCACTGGCTTGGCTTGTGGGATTTCGGTTGCCATTGTATTTATCTATGAACACCCAATCTGTAAGTCTCTAAAATCCATAAAATGCCAAAAATCATTGCTCCAAACAACTACACATTTTATTTTATTTTTTGGAAAACCTAAACTGATTAATGTTTATTTAAAATTTTTTTATTCAAGTTTAAAGTAAAAAATTAATTTCTTAGTTAATTAGACATGAAAGCTCAATTTCTTATATAATTTCTAAAAAATGAAACTAACATTATAAAAAAACAAAATCAATTGACAATCCATAATAATTCTCTAAATTGGATTAAACTTAAGGAAATCAACTTAAACAAATACACAAAATATATTCAATTGGATGGGGGAAAAAAATAGAGTAAACAAATATGTACTTGTAAAGTTGTAGGTAGAAGAAGAGAATAATAGAGATTGTTGGTAAAAGAAGAAAATAATAGAACAAAGGAATCGTATGATGGGTATTAATTATGAATTATTTGATATATATATATACACACACTCCACATTGAAGAATTTTACATGAACAAAAAGTCTAAAACTAATTAAACCACTATGTGATATGCCAATTGCTGGCCACGTGAAGTATACACTTTTATATCCATACAACTAAGATGCCACACACGTCAGAGAGGAAAAGTATATATATATATATATATATATATATATATCCTCTCATGAATTTTAAAGTTTCAACCTCACGGGGTCTTTATGGCCAAGGAACCACATCACTGTTTTATATGTAACCTTCATCTTCAAAATAATTAAGTCACATTTGAGTGAAAGATGAATTGCTTTAATCAAATTAAGATTTTTATCCACTTAGAAATTATAGTTGAAGAAAAATTATATCTACTTAGAAATTGTAGTTGAAGAAAACTTATATATATTTTTTCTTAAAATCTAAATATTTAAGAAAATTTCTGCAATTTGGTGATGCTATTTGGCGCAACCACGACGTCTAAACCCAACTTTTATTATATATAATATAATATAATATGATATATAATGCAGGATTATCAATAGAAAATTTTAATAGGTGTAATTCTTATAGGCACTAAAAATACAAACAAATCACACAAGTTAATAGTAAAATATGAACAAATCCAATATGAAGCAAAACAAAAAACAATGACAGATGCAATACGATAAGTGCAACTGCATTCGAATACTAATCCCAAAATAAATCAACTAAATGGTTCTATCACTTCTCCTAAAGATTAGGAGATATCTATTTATTGATAACTTCTACTGCTAGCCCAACTCTTAAAAGGAATTCAAATAATAATAGCTAACTAAATCTGATCTAACACAATCATTTATCATCTTAGGAGTTCTTCCTCTATATGCAACTTTTAACTTGATGTCTTCAACTTATAACCACGCATGACTCATCCTCCTAGAACATAACAAAATGACGTGCTGGGAGGGGAATGGAAAACAATAGTGAAGGGAATTGGGAAGGAAATTGGGATTTGGGGTGGCCATATCCAAATGGCTGACATGTAGCAGGACCTATTTGGATTGAGAGGAAATGGAGGGGAGTAGAGTAGAGTTAGTTGAAAACTAGAATATTACTATCGCATACCCTTGGTGCGATGGTCACTCCACAAATATAAGTACTTGTGGGGTGTGGAGAGTAATGGCTAAGGTTCAAGTCTCCAAGAAGGAGTTTTACACACATATACACATAGATTAAGAAATAGTAAAATTTCTATCTTGTATCAAAAAGAAAAGAAAAGAAAAATAGAATATTTCCCTGCCGATTCCACTTTACTTCCCTCCCTAGGGGTGTGCATGGGTCGGGTTAAGGAGATTTTTTGACCCAACCCACTATGGTGGGTTAAAAAAAATTCAACCCAACCCAACCCAACCCAACCTATATGGGTCGGGATGAACCCATGGGTTGGACAATTTTTATTTATTTATTACTATTATTATTAAATTGAGTAGGAAAAAAAATATAAATATAAATATATTAAAAAAGCCCAAAGATTAGTATTAATGTAATTTCTTAAAGGCAAACAACACTAATGACTAAACAACAATAATAATTTACTAGGGTTTGTGTGAACTAATTGGTTTTTATATAAGATAGGAAGAGCTGGTTATTTAAAAAAATTTATTAATAATATAATATATTTTAAATATATGGGTGGGTCGGGTTGGGTTTGGAATTTTATGACCCGAATCCAACCCAACCTACTATCAAAAAAAATTTTTGTAACCCAACCCAATCCACCAAGTCCTAAAAACCGACTCAACCCAATGGGGCTAGGTTGGGTCGGGTAGGGTTTGGCGGGTTGGAGGCACACCCTTACCTCTCCTCCTTTGATTTTGCAGAAGCCTAAAGAAAGCACAGACGATACTCTTTTTGATGGAACAAAAACTAAATTGTTAGTTTCTAGTAGTAAACTTCGAATCCACAAGGGGGTTTTTTTGAATCCACAAGGAGCTGGCTGGAATCTACCAAAGAAAAAATTTGACAAAATGCCTGTATTTTATTGATAATTATTTACTTTGCCTCTTACGGCTACAAAACATATAAATACTAAGGAAAAAAAAAAGGTCTAAAACCCTAATTTACACTAATTACACGATTAGATGACAAAACACCGAAATTTACCAAAAATGGCAAAATTGAGTTAAATGCAGAATTATAAACTACTAACCTTTAGGGATCATTCCAAAATGGATGGAACTTTATTTTGAATTTTAAACTAAAAGTTATTAAGGAAAGACAAATATTACTATAAATAGCAAAAACACTGTTTTCAGGGCTTTAGCGAAGGAATTCGCCTAAATTTAGGTGACACTTATAGATTATGAGCTTGGATCATAATGTCGTTTTCCTTTAACCTGCCAAATTTTATGCAATTCTGACACTATCGCCCCAATGGCCTTTACTGGCACCCCCATTTGATCTTGCATTGTGACTTCCTGTTGCTCTAAGAAGGCATGTGTTGTCTGTTCTACATTAGTCTTCCCTACTTGAAAAGAAATTGACCTCGAGTTTCCAATATTTGGTTCATCAGGAGGATGATAATCATATAAGTGAGCAACATTAAAGGTAGAAGAAATGCTTATGTCTAGAGGAAGACCAACCAAATAAGCATTGTTAATCTTCTTAGTAATCTGAAATGGCTCATATTTCTTGCCCTTCAATTTGTTGTAGGTACCAACAGGAAACCTCTCATTTCTAAGATAAACCAACACTAAATCCCCAACATTGAAGATCTTCTCACACCTCTTTTTATCAGTAGCTTCCTTGTACTTGGCATTTGTAGCTTCAAGTTTCTACCTCACCTCCTTTTGCATGACATGAATACGGTTAGCCATATTTTCTGTAGCTTGACTCACACCTAGAAGCTTAGGTAAAGTTACCAAGTTCAAAGCGTGTTTTGAGGGCATGCAATAGACGATGGCAAATGGAGACTTACTAGTGCTTTTGCTAACTGAGTTATTGTAAGCAAACTTTGCTTAGGATAGTGCAAGATCCCATTACTTGGGCTTCGCTCCTAAGATACACCAGATCAGATCCCATTACTCTGGCTGTCATTCTAAGGATGACTGGTGCTACTATAATTCAAGGAAGTGTCAAAATGCTTTCATAAGGTCTGCCAGAAGTGACTGATGAACTTGGTATCATAGTCAGAGGTGATGGACTTTGGTACTCCATGCAAATGCATAACTTCTTTAAAGAACAGATTGGCCATTCGAGTAGCATTTGAAGTCTTCTTGCATGCTATGAAATGGGACATCTTCTAGTACCTATCTACCATAACAAAAACAGAATCCACGCCTTTCTAGGTTCAAGGAAGACCTAGTATAAAATCCACAGAGAGATCCTTTCGTGGGACTTGTGGAACTGGTAAAGGCATGTATAAAGCAGTATTCTGAGATTGACCCTTCGTAGTTTGGCAGGTTGGACACTTCCTCATATGATTGCCAACATCCCTTTTGAGTTGTGGCCAATAATACCTCTCCTCCACCAGTGCTATAGTCTTGTCTTTGCCCATGTTTCCACCTAAACCTCCATCATGCAACTCCTTAATAATTTGCTCCCTTAATGAATTTTTAGAGATGCATAATTGATTACCCTAAAAGGGGAAACCATCCTGGATGTACATACTATTGATAGCAGTATGAGTTTGTTAACACTTACCCAAATATCACCAAAATCCACATCATCTTGGTATAGCTCCTTGAGGCAATTAAACCCTATAACTTCAGTATGTAGTGTGGTCAACAAAGATGCTAGCTTGCTAAGCGCATCTGCCACCTTATTAGTGACACCAGACTTGTGATTTAATGTGAAATGGAAGTGCTATATATAAGCTACCCACTGAGCATGCATCTGGTTAATGCTAGCTTGACTGTTGATGTGCGTTAATGGTTGATGATCTGTATATAATACAAACTACCTTTGAATCAGGTAGTGCTCCCAATGCTTAAGAGTTCGTACTACAACTATTAGGAAATTTAGACCCTAGTTGATAGAATTAACAAGTTTCAAACCCAAGTTGTTAATTAGATTTATTATGAATAAAACTTGTTAAAATAAACAAACATCAATATCATGCAGTGAAAAAATAAATAAGATAAGATATGATGATCCAAGAAAACTAATGAAACAAACTAGTTTCACAGTAAAAAACTTGGGGGAAAACCTTCCTGAAAAGTAATCCACTATAGTAAAGAGAAGTTTTAGATCTAGTACAAAACCTTTATCCCTAGACTCTACAATCTCCATAGATGAACTTGAAGAAAATGTTAGCTGCAAAGTTCTTCACTTCATCAACAATGAAGATCAAAAAGTACTTGGTTACAAAACCCTATGGTGTATAAACATAGCAACTTCTTCACAAGAATGATGAACTAGGGCAAAACTTCGTCTTCGGTCATAATATGCTTGAATAGACTTTGCTCAATACTTGTACAACTTGTGAACACTTTGACGGCCCTTAAAATAATCATTTTATATGTTTAGGGTTAGGAAAAAAGAAGGCTCAAAGACACATTCACAGATACCAAGAAAACAGAACAAAAAAATCCGTTTTTCTTAAACCTCGACAGATAGAAGTTGTCAAGAAGCTGTCAAGTAGCTGTCGAGCTTTAATAAACTTACACTTTTCATCTTGTTTCTTGGACAGACTTGAATGACTTTAACACTTGATCTTGAAACCTTATTTCTTAAAGTATTAAAAACACCTAGATTTACCCAATTACAAGTAAAGTGTGTTTTGTCAAAGGATTAGCCAATTACATAAAAGAATGACATATGTTCTTAAGAAGTGAAACACATATATCCTAACAACAACAAAGAACTCTAGCTCATAGACCGACCATTTACTTTGAGCTTTAAAAACTTTCTCACTAAAGAATGCTACTGGTCTGTTGTCTTGTGAAAGAACATTGCCTATCCCGACCATAAATGCATTACACTCTGCCTAAAACACCTTATTGAAGTTGGGCAATGCCAAAACTAGAGCGGTGCTCAACTTCTCCTCGATCTAGGTAAAGCTTTGTTCTGCCTCCTTTCCTTATGAGAACCTCCCTTTCTTCAGACATTTAGTGATAGGGGCTACTATGCTACTGAAATCTTGAACAAACCTTCGATAGAAGGTTGCCAGCCCATGGAAGCTTCGCACATCACTTATTGTCTATGGGGTTGACCATTCTTTGATTGCACGGACCTTGTCCTCATCAACGTGAATCCCATCCACATTGACCACATACCCTAAGAGCAGTAACTTATTAGTCAAGAAGCTGCACTTCTTCAAGTTGATGTACAACTCATTGGCCTACAATACCGTCAATACTAATCGCACATGATTATAATGGGTTGCTTCTATCTTACTATAAATCAAGATATTGTCAAAATAAACTACCACAAACCTCCTAATAAATGGTTTCAATACCTAATTCATAAGCCTTATGAAAGCGTTGTGAGCATTGGACAATCCGATAGGCATCACCATCTACTCATACAACCCCTCATTTGTCTTGAAAGTTGTCTTCTACTCATCTTCAGGTCGGATCCGAATCTGATGATACCCACTCTTGAGATCTAGCTTAGTGTAACACTTGGAACCATTCAGCATATCAAATATGTTATCCAGATGGGGAATAGGGAATCGATACCTGACTGTGATCTTGTTAATGGCTTAACTATCCACACATATATGCCAGCTCTCATCCTTGTTCGGTGTTAATAATGCTGATACTGCAGATGGACTCATACTCTCTTTGAGCTATCCCTTGCTCAGAAACTCATCCACATGCCCCTGTAGAATCTAACCCTCTTGAGGATTCATCCTGTAGTGTGGCAGATTAGCTCCAGGAACTAAATCAATGCAATACTGGATGTCACACATTGGTGGTAAACTTGCGAGCAACTCCTTTGGAAAAAGCTCCTCAAATTCTTTGATAAATGGTTAAATTGCCTCAGGTATCTTAGCAACCTTCTTTGGCTCTCCATCCGTCACCATTACTACATAAACCTATTTCATCTCCTTACACTCTTTGTCAATCTTATCCTTATTGGGTACATTGCTATCCTTAATAGGACCAAAGCCAATTTTTTTGCCATTCTTAAAGAACATATATACATTATCCTTACACCTATGAGTAGCATCTACATCATACTTCCAAGGTCTACCTAATATTAAATGACATGCATCCATTTCAACAACATCACAAACTACTTCATCTACATAGCATTTACCCATAGAAAAATTGACACTACATCATTGAGTAACAAGAGTTTTTGTACCTTTCTTGATCCAACCTATTTTGTACGTAGATGGATGTTTTTCTGTCCTCAGTCCCAACTTAGCAACCAAACTCTTAGATGCAATATTCTCTACACTGCCACTATCACTGATCAAGTCACAAACCTTTTTATTGATGGTGCAATGCACTTAGAATATCTCATTTTGCTAATCACTGTAATCCACCCTTGGTGCAAGCAACAACTCTAAATCACTAAAGACCTCCCTAATGACATGCCTTCCTCATTTTCCTAAATGTCACTGGGGTTATAGGCATATGAATCAGTATCATTATACACCTCTTCACCTTCCTTTTTGCCTTTTGCCTTCACCAGATTCACTGCGGCTCGTTTAGGGCAAGTACTAGATCGATGCCTTGGTTCTCCACACTTGTAGCACTTATTTCCAGTTGGCCGAATATAGGGGTTGGTGTTCGCTATTGGTTGTATTACGGAACCTGCCACTGCCACTGTGGAATGGTTGAAACCACTATTCTCCCTAACCATAGGTTGTGATTGTGGTGTAAACATGAGCTATTTACTTTTGTTGGCAGTGGAACTAGATGAATCCAAACTACAGTTGGAAAACTTTGAACCTGCCATGAGATGTTGATTTTCTATTTTCTCAGATAGGGTTATAGCCTCATTTAAAGTATATAAGGTTTGTAGGGATACCTGATCGCGGATGGAAACTTGCAGCCCGTGTACAAATTTGGATATCCATTGATCTTCAATTTCCTCCAAATCATTGCGATTTGCCAATCTGTCAAACTCTTCCATGTAATTATTAACTATTTAAGTACTTTACTTGCAATCCTGGTACTGTTTGAACAACTCATGCTAGTAATTTGGTGGTAAGAACTGATCTGCCATTAATCTCTTTATCCTTCTCCATGATCATATTGGAAGCTTTCATTCACGAGTATGGTTTAATTGAACACAATCCCACTAGGCAGACACTCCGCCCTCAATTGTAAGCTACCAAACACATCTATTTGTCCTCTACAGTACCCTTCAATGTAGACATTACCATTAAAGGATGGTAACTCTGCTTTCATCTGATAGTCCCTCTGCTCCTGATAATCTCGGCCATTATCCCTCATAAGATCACAATGATTTCTTTTTGCATACTTCTTGTCCTTACTGTTCTCTTCGTTGTAGTCTTGCTGCCTGTTTTGATTTGGACCACGATGGGAAGGGCCACGTGCTCGGTTATCATGTCGCTTTTCGTCATCACGATTAGGGTATGGCAAGTGCTTCTTGAATCTTGTCTAGAGTTTGTTGGGTTGAATCATGAAACTGTTGATTTTCATCACGAAAATCAAGGAACTTAGCCCTAGTAAGGACTGGGTTGTTGACATTGTCACCGCTGTCATTGTTTTGGTGGCCACCATTTCGTTGATTAGCCATCAGACCAAGGTAAGTCAAGTCTCTGATACCAACTGATATCGTGGAAGTTTGAAGAAAGCACATATGATACTCTCTTTGATGGAACGGAAACTAAACTGTTAGTTTCTAGTAGTAAACATCGAATTTACGAGGGGTTTCCTTTAATCCACAAGGAGATAATTGGAATCCACCAGAGAAAGAATTAAACAAAAAATTTGTATTTTATTGATAATAATCTAATTTGTCTCTGACGGCTACAAAACATATAAATATTGAGAAAAAAAAAAGTCTAAAACCTTAATTCGCATTGTTTTCAGGGCCTTAATGAAGTAATTCGCCTAAATTTAGGTGACGCCTATCTATGTGATTCTGGATCAAAATGTTGTTTCCCTTCAACCTGCCAAATTTTATGCAATTCTAACATTGTCGCCCTGATGGCCTCTACTGGCACCCCCATTTGATCTTGCATTGTGACTTTCTATGCCCCTATTGCTCCAAGAAGGCATGTGTTGTCTGTTCTAAATCACCCTCCCTCTCGGGTGGCTAAATCCAAATGACTAACATGTAGCGGGGTCTGTTTGGATTGAGGGGGAGTGGAGGGGAGGGGAGTAGAGTAGAGTTAGCTGAAAAATAGCATTTGATGCATATCATTAAAGTAGAGTTATCTGAAACTGAAATATAGCATCTGATGCACATCATCACTAAAATTTTATCACACTAGATAAAAAGAAAGAGAAAAAGATGAGAGAAATAAAATGGGTGCATATGTGAGGTAGAGTTTTGTGACATAAAAAAGTGTGTGTGTGTGTAGAGAGAGAGAGAGAGAGAGGCGGGTGGGTCGGATTGTGGTGGGTTAGAAATATCTCAACCTACTTTCAACCCAACCCACTAAATTATCTATCTAACTCACCTAACCAAACCCGCCTCACTTAATGGATCCGCATGAGTTGAGTCGGGTCAGGCAGCCCAAGCTGTTTTTTTGCCTGCTTTAGCTTAAATTCTTTTTATAGGCTTCACAAAATGTAAAATCAAGCTCTTTTTTCCTCCTTTCTCCTACGCGAAATCACCCCCAAGACCCAGAGTCAAGGATTTTTTTTTTTTTTTTTTTCCTTTTTTTACTCATAAATCATGCATTGGAAGTTTTATTAGTTTTGTTTGGGACTCTTTTGTAGGCTTTTGGGATCAGTTGGGTATTGGGACCCCCGACCCCCCAGGCACCCAGCCTTATCTGAAAAACCACAACAATCTTGACTTCTGACGTGGCCTTATCCAAAGTATTAACACATAGCAGTATTAACACAGCAATAGGCCAAGCCCTGAATGATTTAAAACATGGAAGCGTGTCAGTATAACATCCAACAACTCAAACCCTGAATCTCTGCAACCCATTCAACTGTACAAAGAACATTAAACACCATGGCATCAATTGCTCCTCTTCAAGCCATCTTTACACACAGGCCATCACCATCAGCATTTGCAGCTAGTCCCCTTCATGCATCATCATCAGTAGCTGGTTCAACAGTCATTCCATGGAAGAACAAGAATGAGATAACTAAAAAGAGAAGATCTTCAACTGTGGTTGCGGCCGTTGGAGATGTATCCGCTAATGGCACCACCTACCTTATTGCCGGCGCTGCTGCAGTGGCCCTCCTTGGAACTGCCTTCCCTCTCCTATTTTCTCGCAAGGACTTGTAATTACATTTTCCCCTCACATTGCTTTTTTATTTTTTATTTTTTATTTAATTTTAATTTTTATATAATTTGATGGTCCCAATGAGGGAATAAAGATTTGATCTCGGAATATATCCGTTACATAAACAAACAGAAAGTACGTAGTTTAGCTACAAGGTTTCCCCTCTCATTGTTTTAGTTTTTGCCCTTTTCTCTTATGATGTTAGTTTTTGAATTGATTTCATAAAAATTGCCATTAAGATACATGTTGGTTGTTGCTCAAAAACAATAAAGATGAAAGCAAAACTAAGATAATATGTTTTTAAGAGTACAGCAAATTTTGAACAACCTAACCTACCACTCTGCTGGGCTTTGCTAAGCTTCATCCTATTTTATGTAGTTTACAGTTTACTGTTTTTGTGTGGGATGATTTGTTTGTTTGTTTTATTTTCATTTTGTGTTTGCTTCCCAATGCTCATCACAGGTGTCCAGAATGCGATGGAGCGGGTTTTGTCAGGAAGTCAGGGGTGACCTTGAGGGCAAATGCAGCACGAAAGGACCAAGCTCAAATCGTGTGTGCTCGCTGCAATGGTCTTGGCAAGCTCAACCAAGTTGACAAATAGTGTCCGATGTAACTTCCTTTTTGCTTTGCAATAATTATATTATGATCATACTTCGTCTTCAATTATTCTGAAGCTATGAGATTATGAGGTCCCTTTTAACACGGTTAGATCTCCAACATATTACATGTATGCCAAGTGTAATTTACACGGTATATATTTGCCAGTATCTAAAGCATGCTAGTCTTTGATTATTATTTGAATCCGTGGTAAATAAGTGAACAAATTCTCATTTTCGAAAATTGACAAACAAGTCAATGTTGTGGCCCTTCCACAATGCCTCATATTACTAGAGTCTAGTTATTTTCATCAAATTATGCTACCAACAAAAGGACGTTGGTTATTTGTGAGGAAGCCTTTCCCTATTGGTGTAGTTAATAGTTATTACACAATTGTGAAGGGGACATACATTCAGACTATTGGCAGATATATAATCGCAATTGTAATCTCGTTTGGCTACATAATGAATGGCCTGATATCCTTGGACCTCTTATTGGGCATAAACTTGGGATATTCTTCCAGCGCATGGTTCCATCCATGCTAAAATATGAAATTTACGGGTACAAATGATAGTTTAAGAGTGATAATGACATCTTTTATAGTGTCATAACTCTGGTTCAAATCTCATCTACCTTCTTTGCCACTACCTTCCTATAAAAAAATATGTTAGGTTTACTAAACCATTGGCAACTGAACTTCCATAAAATCATGATGAAACAGTATAAACTTCATCATGAGGTACTACTAGGATTGCCTAAAAAAGATATTATTACATACAACAATTTTCACAATATTTTTTAGCATAGTTGAGTTGGCAAGTTTTTATTCTACTAACGCGACTTTAGTACTTATTAACAACTTGACATATCTATAGTAATGAAATTTTTTTCTAAATATTTTGCTTCTTGGGATACTATTGTTATCATCCATGTAGTGAGAAAAGCAAAATTGAACAGATTTTGACTAACCTAGACAAGAGCAATGCTACATACATACAAAAATTCACAACAATTTTTACAACATTTGAGTTAACAAGTTTTTACTGGCTATTATTTAGATCCACCATTAACATCGCTTTTTTATTAAATATTAACAACCAGTCACACTTGTGTCTAAGGACTTTCTTCTTAGACAAATAAAACTAACAAAATGCCAGAGTGTCCTAGACTGCATACTATCAAAAGAGAGAGAACCTTAAATTGCATTTTGTTCACACCTAGTTGCACAAGCATGGCATCACCTGTTTGTAGCGCATGATTACCTCACACTTACCTCATTCATTGTTGTGCGATCATCAGCCCATTACCATTAGGCCTAAATGGTACGAATGGGATAATGACTCCCTAGCAGTTGTATCGACCAGTGTCAGACATCCCTAAACAGGAGCAGTATGATAGGAGGGATTAGGAATTGGAGTGCCTACGTAAACAAGTGAGAGATTTGGAGTTAGAAGTACGAGGTAGGCGTTGTAGGAGGAATCGCGGTGAATCCCCTGAAGGGTTTGGCAGTATCGAGAAAAGTCAAGGAAAGTTGTCCCACCAAAGCGGTTCTTGCTGATCAAGAGAGAGATCGTGGGATTTTGCTGAACGATTGTCGGTGTCCCTCGAGCGACGCAAGCATCATAGCACGACGATGGACGTAATGAGTCGGGCTTTACGTAGAGTAGCCCGATCACCATTTTGGGACAAGATTGAATGAGTGTAAATGCTAAGGCAATTTAGTAGACTGCTGTTCATTTTGTATGATGGTAAGGCTAACCCCGTCAAACATGTTAGCCATTATATTTAGATGATGTCGCTGCACAGCCAGAATGATGTGCTTATGTGCAAGGTATTCCTTTCCAGTTTGGAGCCTATTGCCATGAGATGGTTTAATGGGTTAAGGAAAGGATCAATTCACATTTTTGGTGAGTTAATTCAAGAATTCGGGGCATGGTTTATGACTTGTAGTTAGGTACTGCAGCCCGTGGACGCGTTGCTATCTATGAAGATAGGGGCTGGGGAAACTCTTCGGAGTTACACTAATCACTATTGGGAGAAGTACAATGAGATTGGGGGAGGCAATGAGAAGGTGGCTGCTAGCACCTTTGGATAGAGGCTCCTACAGAACTCGGAGTTGAAAGACTCGTGGACTATGAGGCCCCTCGAGAATATGCATCAGTTAATGAGGTAAATTAAAGAGTTTAAGATGTTAGAGGATGACTGGCAACAACAAAGTAAAGGCAAAGCACTTGCCACTTTGCAATATGCGAATGATTCTTGTTCAGGGGGTTTTCAGTCAAGATCAAGAAGGGAGCTAAGAATCCAAGAGCCTAATGTTTGGACCTGTGAGATTAATGTGGCGTTCAAGGAGCCCATCCATAAGATTCTAGAATGGATCCAGAACGAGCCATACTTTCAAAGGTCGAGCAAGATGGGGGGCGACTCAACGAGAAGTAATCAGAACCTATACTACACATACCATCAAGACAAGGGGCACATTACTGAACAGTGTTGGGTATTTAAGGATCATTTGGAGCAGTTGGTGAAATCCGAGCATTTAAAGGAGTTTGTAATGGCACTCGAGGGTTGCACCACAGGGTAGTCATTAAGAACTCAGGGTAACACACTCCTATTGCCATAGGGATAATCAAAGTAATTCATGCAGCTTCAATGGGCACAAGTGTAAGTCGATGCAAGGGGGTGTTAAGTGTAGTCTTGGTGGAGAATGCTGAGGGTGATACTCAGCCCGAGAAAAAACTGAAGTTGAATTGGGGGCCAATTGAGTTTGGGGATGAAGATTTGGAAGGGACGACCCAGCCTGAAAGTTCAATATGGGTATGAAACACCCTTGAACGTTTAGACCCCAAATTACAAAAATACCAATTCAAGCTTTATACCAAATAATTAATGTGCGGAACATGATAATAAGCTTATAACAGAATTGATAAACAATCTTAACTAAATATAAACATATCCACAGTAGTAAATATAAGGAAAAGATAAAGGGAAGAAAGATACAAACACACGGACAACACACGATGTGTTATTGAAGAGGAAACCGAAATCCTCGGCGTAAAACCTCTCCGCCGCACTCCAAGTGGTGATAAAATCCACTAAAGAATATAGTTGGGATACATGAACAGCAGAAGACCTTCCAAGCCTATTCTACCCAGGTACCTAAACCCTCAAAGCTTCTTGCTTCAATGAGATTACGGTGAACCTATTTCTTCTTTAACTTCCCAGATTCCACTACTTGACATAGCATCAACCAATGCATATTGGTTCCTTCCAAATTGCTTTCCTCAGCACCAAATAAACCTTTTCATAGATGTGGGTATGGTGAGATAAGGATTTGGTAAAAGACATTTCAAGGGTATGACAATGGAGAGGAAGAGAGTAGAGGAATTTGTAGAGTTTCTTAGATGAAGATTGGGGATGAGGCAATCTTGTTTTTCTCTAGGGTTTTCTCTCACAAAATTTTCTCTGGAAGCTCTCCCCATTTAGTGGGTATAAAGGTCTATATATAGTGAGGTGAGATGAGAATATGAAGAGACAGATTTTTGCCAAACAGGGTAAATTGGTGGCTTGGTCTTGCGGCTTGTCCAAGTCGCGAAATCAAGTCGCAATGTAACAGTTTGACTAGCCTGGGAGTTTTGTCTTGTAGTACGACAGTTAGCGCGACCCTTTAACTTCTCTGCGTACATCTGACGTACCTGAAGTTGGCAACTTGCACCCGCGAGTCCTAGCTGCGAAGCTCTACTTCTTTGCACATACTTGAACTTTTCTTCACAACTTCTCACACACTACCCTTACAATAATCCTACCTAAATACAGGGTTTCTAAGTGCTTAAATTACAAGCAAATTGGCACGAAATATACCCAACAATATGGTTGATAAATTTCAACCTTACACAGCTGCATGATGACACTCTAGTAGTTACTGCTAGAATCAATGGCTTTATAGTGGAGAGAGTATTAGTAGATTAGGGAAGTGGGGTTGAAGTGATGTACCTTGATCTATTTAAGGGGTTGGGGTTGAAGGCGGAGGACTTGTCTAAGTATGACACCTCCCTGGTGGGGTTTGATGGCAGAGTGGTGATCCTAGAAGGGCAAATCTCCTTGCTCGTGAATACTGAAGGTAAAGAGGTAATGGTAAACTTCATTGTGGGAAGTTCCTTTTCCCCGTACACTACAATTCTCGGTCGACCTTGGATCCACACCATGGGAGCTGTACTGTCCACTTTGCATGTAAAGGTGAAGTTTCACACCGATCATGGGATTTCCGTGGTAAGAGGAGATCAATAGGTAGCGAGACAATGTTTGGTGGTGGCCGTCAATCGAGAAATTAAGTAGAAAGAATCAGCTGAGCATGACCTATTGTAGCAATTATAAGAGCCCGTAGAGGGCCAAAGGGTAGATAGTGCCGAGGAGTTGGTTAAGGTAAGCATACTTCTGTACGAGAATAGGAGTTTCCAAATTAGGGCAAGTATGAAGCAAGAAGATTGGGTGGATTTGTTGCTAGCCCTAGTACAAAATGTGGACATTTTTTCTTGGAGCCCGTACGACTCCCCTCGGGTGGATCTAGAGTTTATCACACACAAGCTAAATGTGGACTTGTCATTTCCCCCAAAAAAGCAAAAACTAAGGAGGTCGGCTAAGCAACACGTTGAAGCCATGAAGCAAGAATTAGAAAAACTAAAACAAGCAGGGGCAATTCGGGAAGTCTTTTTTTCGGAGTGGTTGTCTAATACTGTAGTGGTTAAGAAGAAGAATGGTAAGTGGTGGGTTTGTGTGGACTTTACTGATCTTAATAGGGCATGCCCCAAAGATCCTTTTTCGATTTCGAAGATTGACTTGTTAGTAGATGCTATGTGTGGACATCAGAGGATAAGTTTTTTGGATGCTTTCTAAGGATATCATCAGATTGCTCTAGTAGCTGAGGATCAAGAGAAGACCTCTTTTATAGCCCTCGAGGTGAATTACCACTATAAAGTAATGTTTTTCGACCTTAAGAATATAGGGGCCACTTATCAAAGGATGATGACCAGGATGTTCAAGGGCAAGATTGGAGGCATGATAGAGGTGTACATAGATGACATGGTTGTGAAGAGCGAAAGCTAGAAGCACATAAGCGATCTAATAGAAGTTTTTGAGATACTCCGGCGGCATAAATTATGCCTCAATGCCAACAAATGTGCTTTCGAGGTGGGGGCTGGAAAGTTTCTAGGGTACATGATTACTAGAATTAAGGTTAACCCTGATCAAATAAGTGTCATAGAGCGGTTCAAGCCACCAAGTAACCCGAAGGATGTGTAGAAGTTAACTAGGATGATAGTTGTGTTGAACTGATTTGTGTCAAAGTCAGCAGATATATATTGCCCTTTTTATCAATTGCTAAAGAAGTGGAAGGGGTTTCGCTGGACTGAACACTACGAAGAGGCCTTTCAAGATCTGAAGAAATATTTAATGAGTGCGCCGATATTATCTTGTCTGGATCTAGAGGAAGACTTGTATATGTATCTAGTAGTATCCGAGCATACCGTGAGTGTAGTATTATTGAAGGATCAAAGGGGGATTCAAAGACCAGTCTATTACATCAGTAAAACCTTGGTCGATGCGGATACCAGGTATCTACCATTGGAAAAACTCGCATTAGCATTAGTCCATGCCACTAGGAAGTTACCCCACTATTTCCAAGCCTACACGGTGTATGTGTTAACCGAGTACCCCTTGCAATCCTTACTTAAGAGATTTGACTTCACAGGCTAAATAGCTAAATGGGGAACCAGGCTTGGGTCGTTTAATATTTGCTACAAGCCTAAAAGTTCGATGAAAGGACAAGTGCTTACCGACTTTGTCGCTGAATTTACTCCCCGGGAAGGTGTACGTGGATGGCACATCCAATGCAAGGGGTGCAGGAATTGGAATTGTGATCGTGTCCCTAGAGGGAGTAAAGCTAGAACATTCTTTGAGGCTAGGTTTCCGAGCACCCAATAATGAGGCTGAATATGAGACATTTTTCGCGGGACTTAGAGTCGCACTTAGCCTTGAAGTAGTTGATTTGGAGATACATTTGGATTCTTGGCTAGTAGTTAGTCAAATAGAGGTGTTGAGGACGAAAATTTGACAAGAAAGCTCATTCCATGAAAAGTAAGAAAATTCCATGGGCCTTAACAAAAGAAGACCTAATTCATGAAGTTAAGAAGGACCATGAAGGCCTAAAGTTCTAAAAAGAAGGAAAATGAAAGAAATAATAATAATAATAATAAAGAAGATGACCCAAACTTGGTTAGGCCAGAGGATATGCAGCAAGAAGAATTAACATTAAGGCCCTAGGACCTTGATGTGTCCTTTTGAAGTCTTAAGAAGAGGACCTTGACTGACACATGGAAAAACCAAGGTGTATGTTCAAATTTCTAGTGAAAGCTATTAAAAAGTCCAACAAAACTAGGTATTATCTTTGTAACTCATGGTCCAAGCCCATGGGATTCTGAGTTAGTAGTAAGGGAGAAGTGGTTTGGTCAGTAGGGGAGTGATTTCTAGTGAAAGGAGGATCCTGAATGTTTCCCTTGGTTCATATATTTGCTTGAATGCATGAACCAATGGAAAACTCAATTCCTCCATGTGCATGACATCTCCCCACAATTTCCTCTCAATTGTCATTTTCAATTAAAACTGTCATCCATTGCATTAAGCAACTCACCCACTCCTGTGACTTTCCAAGAAGGCATCTTCCATTTATAGCTAAAGCCAAACACCTCTTCTGAGTTATAATTGCCTATTTATGCTAAACTTCTGCGCAATGCACTTTTTTAGGTTCCTAAGGACATGATTTTACCCAGTAGACCAAGGATGTCCTTGCCTGGGGTACTAGACCATGTCCATTATAAAAGGAACACAAAGGCATAGCAGAAGGGATGGGGAGAAAAAGGGAGATTCAAATGGAGAAAAAAGGGGAGAGTTCAGAGGTTCAAAAAGATAATTCTTAGAGCTTTAAGAGCTTAGCAAGGGAGAGAGGAGAGAAAAGAAACAAAATAAGAGAGCCAAAGAGGAGGAATTCATCCCATATCCTTGAAATCATTCAAAATATCACTTAGCCTCCAAAGAAATATATGCCAAAACATGTACACATCAAATATCACTCTCTCCCACAAAATCCTCCTCACTTGACTATCTTGGAAGGCAATGCCCAAGCAAAATTACTTGGACTTGAGTTCCAAATCCCACAAGTCTTGTGCAAAAGTACTAAGTCTGTGAGAATCAGGGCCAGGATCCTCACGGTTGACTCATTCCTATGAAATTCATTTATATATATATGTATATGTTTTAGAATGTGTATCCTAATCTGAAGAACTGACTATTATTTGAAGATATGTGTATTGTATAATTGTTCTTTTGCAAGACCTATAGAGGTAAAGGGAAAGGACAAAACTCCATTGCATAATAATCATAGAGAAAGATCTTACAGTTTAAGGAACTAGAGATTCTGGGTTCCATGGATTATAGACCTAGTACTCTTGAGAGCCACGACATCACGCTTGGGGAACCAAGTGAAGGAACTCTTTTAAATGTTCACACACTAAAAGATAAGCCCTAAACCTTCTATTTTAACCTCCTCTCAATATGAACAATATGAATAATTATTTTACTTATTTTGTAAGAGTAACAAGTTATTTTACGACACTAAAACACTTACAATGGTATTTTATTGTTTAGGAGGAAATCACATTTTTGCCTTGAGGGGCTTTATGTGCCTTACGCATAAACTGGTTCATATAACAACCCCAATAGACCATAGAGAACCAGACCCAGTCCAATCACCCATCTTTGGAGGTCCAAGATCCCTTGTCATCAATGGACTTAGGTACCATCCAAAAAACAAAGAACACACAGGAGGGAAACTTTAAAGCCAAGGATTCTCAAATGATTGAGTATCTGAGGTTAGTGAATCAGATGATGAGTAAGTTTCAGAGAGTGAAGATAGTCCAAATCACCCGAGGGTAGAACAGACATCCTGACTCTTTAGCAACACTGGCGTCTTCACTAGCCAATGAGATTCCTCAATTGATCAAGGTGGAGGTAGTGCATGAAGGCAAAGAAGTAGATAAAGTGCGGAGGGTTGTTGCATGGTTCTAGTTATCCCAAGATTAGAGATTATACAAAAGGTCCTTTGGGGGCCCCTAATTGTTGTGCCTTCACTCTTCTAAGGTTAGAGATCTTTTGATGGTTGTTAGGTTCTAAATATTTAGGCATTTATGTATTTAAAACTCTAATATGTAATGTTGGCAAACCATGATCAAAATATGTTGTTTAGTCTTGTTTATACTTGCTCAAAGTTGTGTCTTTTATATAAAGTTGGAATTGAGCTGATGCAGAATTCACTATGCATTTCGGCCTGGCTTGATTGATTGAAGCTTAGGCTCGATCAATCGAATCTCGGACAGAATACGTTTTTATTGCATAATTCCAACTTAGCCCTAACTCTTAAAACATTTAGGGTTTTTTTGTTTTGCCCTAGGTATATAAGGCAAACCCTAGCCATGTCTTTATGTTGCTCATATTGTTGTTTATGTGAATATCTTGTGAGATCTGTGAGGAGTTTTCCTTCACACAAGCTTAGGATTATCAAGAAGGAGATGCGTTTAAGAACTTGATGATCATTCAGTTGCTACTATAAGAGCTAAAAGATACACAAGCGGGTGTGCTTGTACTTGCTGGAGAATCCAAGAAAGAAGGAATCCGTGGATTCGGAGCTTGCACGTGATCGTGTTAGTAAGTTCTACTGATGGGTAGCAATAGGATGTTAGTGGTCTAAGTCCTATTTTATGAACTTCGATTCTTTCATATAGTGGATTCAAGTTTACCTTGAGGATAGTTAGGTTAAATCCTCCCCAGATTTTTTACCAGTTTAGTTTTCTTAGGTAATCATATCATTGTATTATTTATCTTTCTGCTGCTTATACATGATATGATTGTTTATTGTGATAACCTAGATTTGCATAATTTGACTAAGTTAATCACCTAGCTAATTAACTAGGTTAATCCATTTGTTGTTTTAAGGGGTCTAAAAACTCACAAGTGGTATCAGAGCGGGTAGCTCTTCTGTTGTAGATTTTTTGATCTTTGAGCTGATCCTTAACCTCTGTTGTCATGTAACATGGACACTCAAGTTATTCCTCCTCACTTTGATGGGAATAATTATGCCTACTGCAAAGTAAGGATGAAAGCTTTTTTGAAATTCATTGGTGAGAGAGTTTGGAATTCCGTTGAGTACGGATGGGAGAAGCCCACTACTCCTGTGAGTGAGTGGCAAACTTCTTAAAAAGAAGCAGTTGCGTTAAATAGCAAAACTATGAATGCTATCTTTAATACTGTTTATATGGAGGAATTTAAGAGAATCTCTAATGTTGAGGTTGCTCACACTGCTTTGAATATCCTTCAAATAGTGCATAAAGGCATAAAGACAGTTAAAATTAATAAGTTGCAGCAATTAACATCTAGATTTGAAAGTATTAGGATGTCTAATGATGAAACTTTTGATGAATTCTATGCTAAGCTTAATGACATTGTTAATTCTGTATATAACTTGGGTCAAATCTATGATCAACCTAAAATTGTTAGGAAGATTCTTAGATCTTTAATTAAAGACTTTAGACTCAAGGTGACTGCCACTATTGAAAGCAAAGATGTGGATTCCATCCCTGTTGATGAATTTGTAGGATCTCTTCAGTTATATGAGTTAGACCTACCCAAAACTAGCAAAACCAAGTCAATGGCTCTTAAGTTAGTTGTTGATGTTGAGGTTGGTGAATTTGATGATGAGCTCTCTGTTACAGAGATTGCTTACCTTGCCAAGAACTTTAGAAACTTTCTTAGGAATAATAACAGAAAGACAAGAGGTACAAACACTACTGAATTGAGAAATTTTAAGAAGAATGATCCCACTAAGGTTAGTAACACTGAAAGACCTAGAAAAAAAGTAGGTCAATCTCCTAATAATTTTATGGGTTCTCAATGTTTTGGATGTCAAGGGTATGGTCATGTTAGATCTGAATGTCCTACATACATGAGGTCTAAGGGTAAGGCTATGATTGTAACTCTTAGTGATAATGAAGTTTCTGATGATGAGTTTGGGTGTGACGAGAATGGAAACTTCATGACTTTCACTGCTATAGTTGTAGTTAATAGAAGTGTGTCCGTTGAAGAGAACTCTTCCGATGGGGAACTCTTTAAGGATGCAGATCTTCAAGAGGCCTACAATAAACTTTGCAAAGTTGCTACAAAGGATGTTATGAATGTTGAACTTGGCTTGAAGAAAATTGAAACTCTTGAGCTTGATAAGAAGAATTTGCTTGTAAAACTGTTTGATGCTAATGAACTTTTGAACAATGTGAAAACTGAGAATATGCTTTTTCTTGATAAGGTTAAGAAATTAGAACATGATTTATCTGTTGCAAGATCTGCTAGTTTTAAACTTGATCGTATGCTGTGTGTTTAAAAGTCTCATTCTGACAAATCTGGATTAGATTTTGTCAAAAGCATCTTTGTATCTGCACCTCATTCCACAAACTTTGTTCCTTTGTTTTCTTCTGAACCTTCTGTGAGTGAGGTTATGAGTGAAACAGTCAAACCCCTTATGAGTGACGTTATCCAACTTATAGAAGTTTCACCATCTAGGAAGATTAGGGTTGATCTGAAAGAGTCTAAACCTAAGGAGTCTACCTTTTCTAAGGACAAGATGCATGGTAAACCTGCTTGGGTTTGTCATTTTTGTGGAAAGTCTGGACACATTTGCTCTAATTGTTATAAGTTTCAAGCTGCTAAGAGAGCAAACAAACCAAAAGTGTCTGTGCCTCAAACACAAGATCCTATGGCACTTATTGGTGAATTCGTAAAGACACTTAACCTTTATTCCAATCCTATAGTTGGAAATCACTTTAATGTGAATAAGAACTCCAATGCTTGTAGTGCATCTAAAAGGTTTTTGTACAGTTTTAAACCCCTTAAACCAACCAGATTAACATAGTTAGTTAGCCAAGTGATTAACTTAGTTAATTTATGCAATTCTAGGTTATCACAAACATATAATCATGTTAAGAATATAAAACAGCAGAAAAGTAAATAACACAATAATATGATGACCTAGGAAACCACATGGTAAAAACTTGGGGAGAATTTGACCTAACTATCCTCAAGGTAAACTTGAATCCACTATGCGAAAGAATTGACGTTCATACAAAAGGACTTACAAGCTCCCCACTTGACTTCCTAATACTACCCACTAGTAGAACTTACTGATACGACTACGTGCAAGTTCCGAATCTATGGACTCCTTCTTTCTTGAATTCTCTTCTAAGTACAAGCATCCACACTTGTTATTCTTTAAGTTTCAATGACAGCAACTGAGTTGATAATCAAGGTGTTGATAATATCTTCTCCTTGAAAATTCTAAACTTTGTGTAAAAGAAAGTTGCTCTAGATCTCACAAGAGATTTACACAAAATAACAAATATGAGCAACAAAGACCTTAGAGAGGTTTGGGTACAAAACCTTAGATCCAAAAGAGGTACTCTCTTCTCTCTCTTAAAAGTCTAAAAAACGTGGTTTAAAGTTCCTTTATATAGTGAGAGAAGTAGATCTGAAACCCTAATCCTTAATGGGCTTAGGCTGAGTTGAAAATTCTGCAGAAAAACATTCTGGCCGACTTTCGATTGATCGAGTCTATCATTCGATCGATTGAGCCAGGCCAAAATGCACTAATACATCTGCAGCCTCTCGATTCCAACTTTATATGAATTGCACAACTTTGAGCGAGCCTAAACAAGACTAAACATATTATTTTGATCATGATTTACCAACATTACACATTAGAGTTCTAAATATATCAAATCCTAAGTCTTTAGAACCTAACAAACTCCTCATTTGGCAATTTGTGACAAAACACAAATTAAAAACTCAAAGTTTACAAATAAAAACCCTTTACAAAAAAAAAAAAAAATGCCCATTATAACAAATCCAATCCCAACTACTATCTATCAGTTGCAAGTGTAGATAGCAGCTCAATTAAATCAACCTGTATATTTTTTGAAACACTAAACAAAATGCATAAATGCATGTGTGACAGAAAAACAGTAAATCAACAAATATGTAAACTAACTCTCCTCATAAGTTAGATACATAAAAAACAAAGTTAACTCTCCCTAGACATAACATTCTTGTATTTTCCACATATATTCCCACATTTCAAATAAATCTCCCACTTTTTGTCACGTATTGACAAAGACAACTCATACAAAGAGTAAACAGTCAGTATATGCAACAAAAGATAAGAGAATCAACGGAATACAAAACAATACAACTCTATAGAAAATAGAGACAACTCCCACTACGAACAACAAAGGGTAAAAACAAGCTCCCCCCCCCCCCCCCCTCCCAATAAAAATAGGAAACACAAAACAAGTGTTGGGAAAAACAGTTTTGGGAAAACATAAGGAGGGGGGGGGGGGACATAAACCAAGTTTTAAAAAACTAAGTTGAGGATACACCTGAAAAAAAAAATTTTCTCTTTCAATAAAATGCAAATATGGCATTATGTGACCCATAAACAATTGCACGAGTAGATAAAATATTTGCACATTGATTATCCATCATATCTCTTAAGAAAAATATTTTCTACAGTTCACACATTAAAAAAAACATATACTAGATAATACATAGCTCAAAAATTAATTAATCTATTTTTTGATCAAGTTAAGTACCCAATGTAGCAAAGTCTATGCATGTTATGTGTGAAAACAATGAGAGATATGGCTGTAAAACTACAAGATGGATACAGAAAACAATGCAATACATGTGAATCCTAAACATAAATGATGCATAAAAAAATATGTCATGATGTATGCTTTAATGCAGTGAAACTAAGTTCAATATAAGTTCAAATTCACAAAATTGGCTTGAGCATAGAGTTTCTAACAAAAACTCCAAAAAATTTGAAAACCACTTGAATGTTTTGAAATAAATTGACAAATTGATCATTACACATGAGAGAGAACATATAAGAATGATCAATTACATCAAAACAACAAGCCAATTTCGTCAATTAAACCTAATTTGAACAAAATTCCCAATTCAAGTACATTCAAGCTCTAGAATTTTCAATTTCTCAAACTTTAAACACATTTTACATTAAGATCAAAGAACTTTTAATCTTGGATGGTCACAACAAAATCACACACACTATAATGTACCAAGTTTAGTAAAGAGTAACTTGTGTAATGTGTGCGACTAGCAAAAACTTGAGATACATGAGGTAATATGTGAATAGAAATCAAACATAAAATCTACAAAATTCATCACATAGAATTTGAAAGAGACTATCACCTAAAGAGTTATATCGTATAACTCTCACATCTCCTAGATCATAAGTTTGCAATCATGTAAGTTTCTTAAATTTACCTCATATTGTACACACCAATTTTAATTATGTGATTTGACATCAAGCCTAATAGTACACACTAATTTTAAGTAATAAGCAATTAAACCGAGGCTACACCTTATGTTCTTTTTGTGCATGTGCTACACATTTTCGAGCATAAAATCTTACAATATGCACTAAGGTGTTTATGATTGGCTAGTGAACAGTGGTGAGATGGTTATTTATGCCTTTCTCAAAAGGATCAAGTCCGACAGTCAAATAACATGTGACTTCAAGATTAAGACAAAGTGATAAACACTATAATCATTTTTCCCACACAACATGCATTACAAAGTTTCAACTAGTTAAGTGCAATAAATAAGCTCATCAATCCTTGATTATAAATCCAAGATGTGAAATACAAAACACAAAAATATTTTTGGTTTTAAAAACTGTATGACCGAAAACAAAAAAGCACATATTATGCTAAATGAATAATGCAAATGCAATGCATGATAGTGCTTAACTAAGTTATAGAGGGTACACAAACAAAAAATATTAATTTCTTAATTAACTCATGAGTACATGTACACACTAGTACGTACTCACACAAAATCACAAATAGCTTAACACTTATATAACACATACTATTCAAGTTTCTCCACAATGTCAAGTATGTTCTAAATCAAGAAAGAGATATCATAGTTCATGTAATCCTTAAAAAGAAAAACTAGACATAAAAAAAATATTTTTGTCTTTTTGAAATTTTTCAAAAACAACCAAAACAGAAACAAAACATGTCCACAATAAATTGAAAGAATTAAATCAAAGACAAGTCAGTAACACTCACCTTGGAGAATCTTTTCTCACCCATCTAGCACAAGTCTTCGGCTTTGTTGATGAAAATTCATGTGAAGCAGAGTGTATTTGAGAGATTACACCAATTTTCTGAGAAATACTAAAATCCTGTATATTCTTTTCACAAGCCAACAAGTTTAAATTTTTCAAAAGAATATGAAACAATTTATTTGGACTTGTGGCAGAAGAAATATCAACACATATCCTAGATTGAAATACAGAATATTTAAATTTTAATTTATGACAATTAGAACGAATGTAACTATAGACACCACAATAGTGGCAAACATGAACAAATTTAGGAACATCAGCATTCCTAACAACAAATCTAGTCTCAAATTTCGGTTTTTTCCTCAACAAATAACAATTTGGTCTAATATGACCAACAACACCACAAAGGTGACAGGTAGACACAAAAACAAATTTATTATGCTTTCTAACAGTAGGTTTAGACTTAGGTTTAGAAACTTTAGCATCTACATCAGAACTTTACCTTTGTCTAATCTAGCAAAATAAGCTTTTTTTTTTTTTTTTTTTAAATTATTCCTCTTGAAAGGGGAGATATAAACTTCCTCAGTTTTAGGCTTAAGAGAAACAGAAACATTTCTGTTATCAACAGCAGGCTTAGTACTAGTCAAATTTTCAATTTTAGCTTTAGATTCAACTAACTCTTATTCCAAGTTTTTCATCTTCTCATCTTAAGAGGAAATTTGATTTCTTAAAAATTCATTCTTTTTATTAGATTCATCTAATTTAACAATCAATTCATCTTTTTCAAGATTATCCAATTTTAACTCTTACTTAAATTTCTTAGAAATTTTCAAAAATTTAGACAATTCCTTACAAAGAGTTTCATAGACATCAATAAAATCAACGAAAACAACAGTATCCTTTTCATTCAAATCATCACAAATATGAGCAGAAATATACTTCAAATTATCCATAACAACAGGGGTCAAGAATTAGCTCTTTGATCAAAATATCTAAAATAGAAGAGCTACCCGCTCTGATACCACTTATACGGTTTTAGACTTCTTAAACCAACTAGATTAACCTAGTTAATTAGCCAAGTGATTAACTTAGTCAATTTATGCAATTTTAGGTTATCACAAACATACAATCATATCAAGAATATAAAACAGCGGAAAAGTAAATAACACAATGATATGATAACCTAGGAAACCACATGGTAAAAACTTGGGGAGGATTTGACCTAGCTATCCTTAAGGTAAACTTGAATCCATTATGCGAAAGAATCAAAGTTCATACAAAAGGACTTACAAGCTCTTCACTTGACTTCCTAATGCTACCTACCAATAAAACTTACTGATACAACAACGTATAAGTTTCGAATCCACGAACTCCTTCTTTCTTAGATTCTCCACCAAGTACAAGCACTCATGCTTGTTATTCTTTAAACTCCAATGGTAACAACTAAGTTGATAATCAAGGTGTTGATAATATCTTCTCCTTAAAAATCTTAAACTTTGTGTAAAGGAAAGCTCCTCTAGATGTCACAAATAATTTACACAAAACAGCAAATATGAGCAACAAAGACCTTAGAGAGGTTTGGGTACAAAACCTTAGATCCAAAAGAGGCACTCTCTTCTTTCTCTTAAAAGTCTTAAAAACGTGGTTTAGGATTTCCTTTATATAGTGGGAGAAGTAGATCTGAAACCCTAATCCTTAATGGGCTTGGGCTGAGTTGGAAATTCTGCAGAAAAATATTTTGGCCGACTTTCGATCGATTGAGCTAGGTTGAAATGCACTAATATATTTGTAGCCTCTCGATTTCAACTTTACATGAATTACACAACTTTGAGTGAGCCTAAACAAGACTAAAGATATTGTTTTGGTCATGATTTGCCAATATTACACATTAGAGTTCTAAATACATCAAATTCTAAGTCTTTAGAACCTAACAACTTTGGATGCAAAAGGCTCGATTCAATTGAGTCTTTTTGACATGGCTTTTATGCTTCTTTGCTTTACTCTTTGTGACCATTGTTCGTTGGCTTTTGTTTTTTGTTTTTGTTTTTTGTTTTTGTTTTTTTGTTTTTGTTTTTTTGTTTTGTTTTTTTTTTTTTTTTGTTTTTTGTTTTTTGTTTTTTGTTTTTGTTTTTGTTTTGTTTGTTTGTTTGTTTGTTTGTTTTTTTTTATTTTTTTTTATTTTTATTTTTTTTTATTTTGTTTGTTTTCTGTTTTTTTTTTTGTTTCTAGGATTTGCATTGCATAACATTCATACATTTCATTCTAGGATTTTTTTTTTTTAAGGGAAGCAAATTGAGTTTTGTATTTATTTTCTTGGTTTTGAAAACAAGGTTGGTCAATTTATTTTCACATAACATGTTTTTGTACCTTGTTTAGCCTAGATAAGCTTATTTATGCATTTTACTAGTTGAAACTTTGTAGTGCATATTGTGTGAGAAAGATGTTTATGATTTTTGATCACTTTGTCTTGATTTTGAAGTCACATGTCTTTGACTATCAGACTTGAACCTTTTGAGAAAGGTATAAATAACCATCTCACCACTGTTCATTAGTCAATCATGAACATCTTAGTGCATATCATAAGATTTTGTGCTCGAGAAAGTGTAGTACATGCACAAAAAGAATATAAGGTGTAGCATCGGTTTAAATGCTTAAAATTGGTGTGTACATTATTGGACTTAATGTTAAATCAAACAATTAAAATTGGTGTGTACATTATCGTGGCTATTTTAATAATTTTCTGAACTAAAATTGGTGTGTACAATATGAGGCAAATTCAAGAAACTTACATGATTGCAAGCTTATGTTCTAGGAGATATGGGAGTTATATGATGTAACTCTTTAGGTGATAGTATCTTTTAATTTCTATGTGATGAATTTTGTAGACTTTGTGTTTGATTTCTATTCACATATCACCTCACATGTATCTCAAGATTTTGCTAGTTGCACACACTACACAAGTTACTCTTTGTTAAACTTTGTACATGTTATTGTGTGTATTTTTGGTTTGACTAACCTAGTTTGAAAATATTTTGAATTTTATGCAAAACAAATTTGTTGCTTGAGAATTTAAAGGGAGAATGTTTAAAAATCTAATTTTTGGGAAAACTGGGTTTAAATCTTGTGTTTTTGAAAAGCATTTCATCTCATACTCATGCATTTTATACATAAAAGTCAATGCTTTGAGGAGAGTCTGCATCAAAATCAGTTGTTTTTCAAAGATTCATTTTTTTTTTTTTTACAATTTCGATCGATCGAACGAACCTATTCTTCGATCAATCAAAATTGCGATTGAAACTTTAAGTGAGCCTTTGTTTGTTTCGATCAATCGAAACTGATTTTCGATCAATTAAAAATCGTGAATCAGGTTTTTAAAATTCAGATCTTGACTTTTTCAACTTGCCTTTTTCAAAAGTTTTCAAGTTTTTTTTTTCTCTCTCTCTGATTCGGACTAGGCTCCACGTCAATTTTTGTTGTTTTCTTCTGAATTTTTTGCAAGGTTTTCCTCTCCCAACACCGGTAAGTCCATTTTACCCTTCTTTTTGCATTTTATTTCATGTTTTCATGCATAAATTCATGCATTTGTTTGGGATTTTTGGACCTTTTAAAAATTGGGGTTTTTGATGATTCAAGCAATATTTTCTGAAATTGATCTATGGGTTTTTGTTCTAGGATGTTATAAACTTGATCTTGATGGTTTAATTTGATCAATTTTGTGATTTGTGAGAAATTGAAAATTCTAGGGCTTGTAATTAATTCGAATTGGGGATTTTGTTCATATTGGGTTTAATTGATGAAATTGACTTGTTGGATTGATGTATTTGATCATTCTAAACTGTAATCTATATTGTTTGATGATCAATTCGTCAATTTTTTTTTTTTTTTTTTTAAAAACAAACAAGTGGTTTTCAAAATTTGGGGTTTTTTTAGAAACTCTATGTTCAAGCCAATTTTGTGAACTTGAACTTATATTGAACTAGGTTTCACTGCATTAGAGCATGCATCATGACATTTAACTGTTCATGCATCATATAAATTTTTGCTATATTTTTTTTTTGCTAACTTGCAGTCTGTCTTTGGTTTTTCTTTTTATTCTTTTTGGTTCTGCTTTGTGTCTTTGTCCTTATTTTTAGCACCATGCCTAGGAAGACTAGAGCCCATAGGACTCCCTCCACTTCTTCTGAGTCTCCCTCTAGGAGTGGGTAGTTTAAGAATGACAAAAGCAAAGAGACTTATGATAAGTTGGACAGTAATAGGAAAATTTGGGTTGAGCGTTCTATTATGCTAGATGAGATAGATCTTGCCATTAGGGAAAATTTTGAGAGTAGGTGTCACGACCCAAATCCATGGAACATGAATTTAGATCCATGACTAACTTGCTAATCTTGCACAACTCAAAGTAAAATTAATCCAAAATAATTTAAAACTCCAAAGAAACAATGCTCTTAACAAATAACCTCTTACAAAAATCTAAACTCCACAAATTGGAAAATAATCTCCAAAATATAAATCATGAATTACAAAAAAAAGGATAACTAAAATTCTATAAGTCTTCAAGTAATATAGAAATCGCCTACAACTTCCACGCTCAACCTTGCACCTTACAAAGCGATCAGAAGGTCCTATATTCCCAACTATACTTCAATCTGAAAATAGTAATTGATGGGGTGAGCCACATCTAGCAAGTAATTATACAAAATATACAACAGAATAGAGTCAAGCAAAGCACGAGTATTTTGAATTTTCATAACTCATTCAATGGTATCAAAAAAATAATTATTCTAAAACATATAACGAATTACTTAATACATATGTAATCACATCTTAAAATTATTAGAAAACACATACATATAATTGATCAAAGCACAGTGTCATATATACACATCACATATTTTTACATACAATCCTGTGAGCAGATACCAACATCTAACCCCTGCTGGTGAGGGATCAACACATATTCTTGTATACAATCCTGTGAGTGGATTTATACATATATCTGATATATCTAATCAATTCTAAAAAAACACTTATTTTGAGTCATATATCACAAAGCAAAGTTAATACAAAATATAATAATTTACTTGATATTAACAATTTCTTTTCAAATACAAAGGCATATCAAAGATCACGATATCGAATAAAACATAAATCAAAGGATGCTTGACTCTCTTAGGGAATGAATAAGAACTGAAGAGTTTATATAAATATTTTACAATTCTTGAGTAAATTTGAAAATTAAATTTGCTAAAAGAAATACTTTAAATACCATTTGGAGAATAGGAATATGACTTTGAAATCACTTGGTTTTAATAAATTTTAAGAACAGGAACCTTTTTAGAAAACTTACTTTGAAAATCAATTATTTTTGGAAAATAGTTTAGTTTAGGAGTTATCTTTTAAATGAGATTCAGACATTCAAAATGTGATTTAAAATTCAAAATTTCTCTTTAAAACATTATTTAAAAAGAAATCAAAGTTTCTCTTCCAATGATGTAAAAATGCTTTCAATAAACTTTAGAAAATGTAAGCTTAAAAATATGACTTTTGAAAACCTTTGACATCTAAGAACCTAAATGACAAAACTTGTGCATATTATGCATAATTACTTACCTCTCTTGCTAATACTTCTGAACACAGTTGAACACTTTAATCTTCTGTAAGCTCTAAACAAAAGAATGCTTTAATTAGTAAGCATGGAATCTAATCCTTACAACCCTTTTCTTTCCTACTGTCCTACAAAATCAGGTATGAAACTACTTTCGTATATACCATTTAATTAAGCAATTAATATTCCTTATCAAAGTTTCACCGCAACAATATTTCCCCAAAACTAATCTGTACTAGTAGAGTTCAAACAAATTTCTATAGCCACAATTGATATTCTAGGCCAATAATGTTTCCTTGCATTGGGTCAAATCTCATATTACTATTTAAAGAAGCATCAGTCGAAATACCCTAGGCCTTAGATTAATGTTCCCATTGAAAACGTAAAGGATACGGGGCCATCTTTAGGATTAAAAGTTATAATTATGAAGTCTATATTCGAAGGAAATCTATAGGCAACTCAATGAAATCATGTACTCACTTTTAGGAATTAATCTAATATATATAGTCCTTTACTAGACCCAATGTCCTCAATTTCAACGGGTAATCAATATAAAATACAAAAGTACCATTAACTTAAGAGTATTACAATCGGATCTTTACATGAATAACACTCATATATATAACCATCTTTCCATTGAAATCGATTAGTCGAATAGTAGACATAACGGAATCTTATCATGTTGCCAAAATCGTAAATATATCACAAGATTTATAAACAAGATAGAAATATTGGGATGAGGTTCTCACCTTGATTTTGTGTCCAAACAATATGCCCCAAAACAATTCTGCCTCTTCAATTAACTCTGAGGAAAAAATATACCTCCTAGCCTCCTTAGTGATGAAACCCTTCTTATAAAAACCCTAATTATCGTTTCCTCCAACTTATATTTTAACACATCAGAAATGTGGGCTTGGTGGGGTAGTGGGCTCGGGTTTAAAATCCACTTAAGCTTATCTCTTTCGTCTCCAAGAGGCCTATAGAACATCTTTCTCTTTTCTTTTTATTTATTTTAATTGTCTTACTAACTTGTATGCACTAAAACTTTAATTTCCTCACTTAATTGTAGCACCACAAAATTGTCTACTCCCATCTTATTGTGCACACACTTATAGTACATCAATTCTATATTGAAATGATAAGGTACGGTGATAATCATAAAGAACAAAATTTGGGGTATTACAGTAGGGGCTGGTTGTCTTTGTTGGAGATAGATCATCCACCCCCGACCGCCCTGATTAGAGAGTTCTATTCAAATCTCTCTTACCACATCCATGATTCCAACACCCTTTTTCGAAGTTGGATGTGAGGTGTTGAGTTCACCATTACCCCTATGGTAGTGGCTGATGCTCTTAGGGTTTCGGTCATTAGGCAGCTTGTCTATCCTTATGAGGAGTCTCTACCCTTAGATGACGTCATGTCATACATTACTGGGTCTTCTATCTAATGGGTCACGCTCTTGGTTTTGTTGGTTACATTCTTGTTCATCCTATTTTCATTCATAGAATTTTGTTATATTTAGGTTTAGATGGTTTCCCCGCGTCTGAGCTTGCACACATTATTGGTCCCATAGGTGCCATTTTCCTTCGGCGGAGGGCTACTCACTTGAGAGCTGGAGTTAAGTCTTCTGGTGCTGTCCCCCCTCCTCCCACTTCTACAGGTGCTGCACAGGCTGAGGCGTCTGGTTCTGCTGATGTTCCTCCATCGACTACTTTGGATGATTTAGACATTTGATGTATGTTGGATCATGTTTTGATCGTTTAGGCGGCTCATGGACAGATTTTGGTGGACTTGCTCGATGAGATTTGTGCTTTGCATGCAGAGTTGGTGCATTTTAGACGGTCTCCTAGGCCACCTCCTTTTGATGGTGGATTCTGATTGCCCTTTGTCATTCTGTCACAAAAAGGGGGAGTAGCATGTTGAGTAGCGCTTGTAGAGTTTTTGTTGATAGGGGGAGTTTTGATTGTTTTGGAGAGTCTGTGGTGATTAGATTGTATCTAGGAGCTGTACTTTGTATTTACATTTTTTTTTGGCTCTTGATGTATGGTTTTGGGCTATTCATGTTAAGGGAAGATACATTTATTTGGTTATATATGTTTCTTGTTTCACTGCTTATTGATTTATACTTATGATGTTATTCATTGATATATGTCTTTATTTTGTGTTTTGTGAAATCAAGATTTTATTATGTTTACTTGTTTTATTTCCACACGTGTTTATATGTTTTGTTTAGTGTTTTAGGAAATATACAAGTTGATTCAATTTTGCTACTGTCTACACTTGCAATTGATGAATAGTAGTTAGGATTGAATTTGTTGTAATGAGATATTTTTTGTAAAGGGCTTTCTTTGTAAACTTTGAGTTTTTAGTTGTGTTTTGTCACGGATTGCCAAAAGGGGAGTTTGTTAGGTTTTAAAGATTTAGGAATTCATGTATTTAGAACTGTAATGTGTAATGTTGGCAAACCATGATCAAAACAGGTTGTTTAGTCTTGTTTAGGCTTGCTCAAAGTTGTGTCTTTTATGTAAAGTTGGAATTGAGCTGATGCAGAATTCACTACACATTTCGGCCTGGCTCGATTGATCGAAGCTTAGGCTCGATGAATCGAATCTCGGGCAGAATGTGTTTTTACTACATAATTCCAACTCAGCTCTAACTCCTAAAACGTTTAGGGTTCTATGTTTTGCCATAGGTATATAAAGCAAATTCTAGCCACATTTTTATGTTGCTCATATTGCTATTTTTGTGAATCTCTTGTGAGATTTGTGAGGAGTTTTCCTTCACACAAGTTTAGGATTATCAAAAAAGAGATGCATTCAAGAACTTAATAATCATTCAGTTATCATAAGAGCTAAAAGATACACGAGCGGGTATGCTTGTACTTGCTGGAGAATCCAAGAAAGAAGGAGTCCGTGGATTCGGAGCTTGCATGTGGTCGTGTCAATAAATTCTATTGGTGGGTAGCAATAGGATGTTAGTGGTCTAAGTCCTATTGTATGAAATTCGATTCTTTCATATAGTGAATTCAAGTTTACCTTGAAGGTAGCTAGGTTAAATCTTCCCCAAGTTTTTTATCGGTTTGGTTTTCTTGGGTGATCATATCATCATGTTATTTTGATGTGAATCTAATTTTAACTAGAATTGTAAAGAGCTAGAACTCTATGGCACAGTTGTTAAGAGCACTCACATTAGCCTCCTCAAATATTTAGATAAATTAACCCAAAATGCTCTGCTTTTTTCTGTTTAGCTATCTATTTTTTTCGTACACATACATCAGGCTCAATACACTATTTCTTACTTCTTATAAATATTCATTCTCTCTCTCTCTCTCTCTCTCTCTCTCTCTCTCTCTCTCTCTCTCTCTCTCTCTCTCTCTCTCTCTCTCTCTCTCTCTCTCTCAACGTATACTAGTATACCACAACGACCACAACACTATCATATACAACACCACCATGACACCAACATCAAAAACCCAAAAAAGAAACCCATGTCAAAAATCCCATCACAATCACAAAACCCACATCAAAAGCTTTGTAAGAAAAATGAGCAAATCCAAATCCAACCACCACAACACCACAACCATGGCACCACCATCAAGAACCCAACAAACCCAAAGCCAACAAAATCCAAATCTGAAACCCCATCACAACCACAAAACCCGCATTATAAACTCAATAAGAAAACCAAACAAACCCAAACCCAACCACCACCACTGCACCACCATGAAAAACCTAACAAAACCTGCATAAAAAACCCCCCATCACAACTGCAAAACCCACGTCATATAACCCATATAAGTCGAAAGCCCCAACACTGCTGCTCTCCGATCTCTAGAACACGACTGATAGCCGTAACCCAATGCATCTACTCTGATTTGCTCCAATCTGTGGGCTAATATGAGAGGGAGAGGGCAGTTGAGAGAGAGAGAGAGAGAGGAATAAAATATGTTATTTTTTAACTTTGGCAATGAATAGTATAGCGTTACTTGTGCAATTTTTATATGCTGTACCCGGCATCTATGCCGGATGCCTCACATAGAAGGGGGTCCCATAGTGTGTGGGACCCGCCTCCCTATGAGGTACTCGGCATATATGCTGGCTACAGCATATAACACCTCCTACTTGTGGCGTGGTACTGTTCATTGTTAAGGTTTTTAGACTAGTTTGACAAGATTGATGCGTGGGCTTTTGTGGGTCTTTAGCTATAATTTTTTTGAAATGTTAAAATAGCCACATTGATACGCGTGCTTATAAAATCTGTGATTAGGGTGCTCTGTTACTTGTTTTGCTGCCTCTCTCTCATGTGTGTGCCATCAGGGTTCTTATCTGAGCTTCTAGGCAAATCCACTGCTTTAATACCAAACATCTTTGTTTATAATCTAACCATGCCTAATCTAGTGCTGAATTTCTAAAGAACCTGCATCATTGTACTTGACATATTAGCAAATGGTGCCCATTAGTTGGACATAACACTACTAAGAATAGTGTATCTAGCAATTTGGTAAAGGGGTATTCTGTATTCTTTGTCACATACAATTAAATCACCTGAAATTATTTGGTGGCTGACAGATAAACGAGATTCTTCAGCAATTTTTATGGTTTTCACTTTATTTATTTATTTGGGCATGTCCATACTGGCTTGTCTTTGAGTACTTGCTGTTTGGACACTGAGTATCTACCAATACAAATGTCTTCTATCTTTTATTACTTTGTTTTGTGCTTCATTCTGAGTGAAGTTTTGTTTGGATTTGAGCAGGAGGAGGAACTTGTCGAGAGGCATAATGCGTGGCTTAATGATGAGTTGACAGCCAAAGTTGACAGCGTTATTGAGCTGCGTAGGAAAACTAATAATCTTGATGATGATATGTCCACTAAGCTTGCAGATGTAAAAATAGTTTGCTTATCATATACCTTAGGTCTCCAGGTTCTGTGATTGATCTACTATTTTGGTGGTCTTCAAGACATGTTTTTACTTTGCTAGTTGTGCATGTACCTTATTGTATGGCTGATCTTCAGGTGGTATAATTTATGATATCATCTCTCAAACTATGAGGACTGCCATTTGACTTTTCTTTACCAGTAACTTTTCTTTCTTTTAATTCTTTATTACAAAAATAACATTTTTCCCAAATATCAAAATATTAATAGCCTAATAAACTACTAGGACCTAAAACATAAAAATACAATTGACTTATGCAAATATAAATAATACTAAATAAAAATTTTCTTACATCTCCTGCATCAAATGATTATTCCATTATAGGGAACTATTTTGTATACCAAATGTACCTATTTCGTATACCAAATGCCACCAGAAGCCTCTTTGTTGCAGGTGGAAAGACTTCCAAAAGTACCACCTACCCACACTATATCTCCCTCCAAAAATACGAACATGATTACCAGTGCCCACCTCAAACATAACGAAACTAATGAAGCTCCCCCACCCATTACAAATATGTTGAATGGTTTCTCATAATTACCTTAGGATGAAGAGTTTCAACCTATAATAACTCACGGACCAAAGGGAAAATTGCATCCTCAACCATCCCTTTGGCTCTATATATGTTACAAGGCTCAGTTTTACCTCTTCATTTAACCACCGGGGTTTAGATTTTTCAGGAGGTAGTTCAATAGAGTCTGCACATATAAGCCAATAGACATCATAAGAAAAGAACATTTCAAAATGAGATACCAAAATTTTTTGGAGGAGCTAGCAACGAAATTGCTTCATCTTCTTTAGCTTCTTCTACAAGGAGGAAAGCCAAAGTTAATCTGGCATCAATATTGTCCTCAAGCATTTGTAGAGCTGAATTGGATTGGAAAATTAATGGTGCGGACATAAGGTACAAGCTCCTAATTACACACATGTATAGGAGGAAGTGTAAAAAGAAGACGGCCCAATCTTATGACCTTATGGATGGAGCCTATTAGTTATTGGGCTTGAGTTTGAGCAAGCCCAAATATTTAATAATTAGGGTTTCTTTATGTTAGCTATTTAAACACTTTTTCAGATTATGGTAAGATAGTTTTGAGAATTATTAAAAAACGTATATTTTTTTTTTTACTGGTGCCGACTCCAGTTTTGCTTGGTGTTAACTCCTAGGGTTTATCTTTTTATTCTATTGTTGTTTGTGGTTGTCCTATGTCAGTTTTGGTATCAGAGCAGATTTCCTGTCCATATAACACAACCGTAGACAACCACTTGAAAGCAAAACCATCAAAAGAGCAAACTAGCCAAGGATGACATTACCTTTTAAGTATTTGCTCCATGAGATCTTGAACAAGTCCAAACCAGCCCTTGTAATCTGTATATACCTCGCAGCCCCAAATGAGTTTTTCATCCCCAAGCCAACAGAGAAGCCAGTGACACCTCCTAAGCTGGTGACCACCATCCGTGCTCGTCTTTGATCACAACCCACACCCACAAACCAAAAAAAACAAAAAAAAAAAAAAAAAAAAAGACCTACACCAAGACACATCGACCAGCTTGATCCACCACCGCTGAGATTGACCCATTAGCTGCTGAAACCTCCAGACCAGCACCTGGCCGCCACTGACACCATCATCACTGTCAACCGCTGCTGCTGAGGACGTCGACCACCGCCGTGTCCCATGCTGCTGTTGCCTTCCCTGTCTTCGTGCAGCCATAATTGTCGGCCATACCCCACTGGCTTACCCATTTTGTGCTTAAGTTAGCTATTTTATTATTTGTGCTTTCTTTTAGTATCCATTCTAAAATTTCAAAAAAAAAAAAAAAAAAAAAATCTTTAAGTATCTAATTCTCATTATTAATTGTGGAGCTTATTGGAATTTGACTTTTATTTGGGCTATCTCTCAATATTGTGAACACTGTTACTGTCTGACTGCAATTTACTCCTTTAATTCATTGGTCTAATCTCTACATGCACTCTTGTTTGACCTTAATTTTACATTGAGAATTGGTTACTTGTGCTTTTGTGAATCTCAATTGCATTCATAAATATAGTGTGCATGCATCTGCGTAGTGGTCAAACAAGAGTGAATGGTCATACCTTTTGGATTGTCCAATGCTCCTAGTATCTTTATGAGAGTGATGACTCACGTGCTCAAGCCTTTTATGGGGAAGTTCTTGGTTGTGTACTTTAATGACATCCTCGTCTATAGTAAGTCTAGGGAGCAACACTTAGACCATCTAACTAAAGTTTGTACTACCTTTAGGAAGGAGAGTTTATATTGAAACCTCAAGCAACATACTGGCCTGTAGACGCCTCTACCTGAGCCAAACCGCTCGTGGTAGGATGTGAGTATGGACTTTGTGTTAAGTTTGCCCCGCACCATTAGGAAGCATGATTTCGTCTTAGTAGTTGTTGATTGCTTTTCTATGATGGCTCATTTCCTACCGTGTTCTAAGACTTTTGATGTTTCTAAGATTGCAAAGCCCTATTTTGATGATATTATCTAAATTTATGGTCTTCCCAAAACCAAAGTGTCTGATAGGGATGTTCGCTTCATGAGTTAATTTTAGAAGATCTTGTGGCATTTAGTGGTATACTCAAACTGATGGTCAAACTAAGATGGTTAATCATAGTCTGGGTTTAGGGTTTAAGGGTTTAGGGTTTAGGGTTTAGGGTTTAGGGTATTAGGGTATTAGGGTATTAGGGTATTAGGGTTTAGGGTTTTGACTTAATTTTAGAAGATCTTGTGGCATTTAGTGGTATACTCAAACTGATGGTCAAACTAAGATGGTTAATCATAGTCTGGGTTTAGGGTTTAAGGGTTTAGGGTTTAGGGTTTAGGGTTTAGGGTATTAGGGTATTAGGGTATTAGGGTATTAGGGTTTAGGGTTTAGGGTTTAGGGTTTAGGGTTTAGGGTTTAGGGTTTAGGGTTTAGGGTTTAGGGTTTAGGGTTTAGGGTTTTAGGGTTTAGGGTTTAGGGTTTAGGGTTTAGGGTTTAGGGTTTAGGGTTTAGGGTTTAGGGTTTAGGGTTTAGGGTTTTAGGGTTTAGGGTTTAGGGTTTTAGGGTTTTAGGGTTTAGGGTTTAGGGTTTAGGGTTTAGGGTTTAGGGTTTAGGGTTTAGGGTTTAGGGTTTAGGGTTTAGGGTTTAGGGTTTAGGGTTTAGGGTTTAGGGTTTAGGGTTTAGGGTTTAGGGTTTAGGGTTTAGGGTTTAGGGTTTAGGGTTTAGGGTTTAGGGTTTAGGGTTTAGGGTTTAGGGTTTAGGGTTTAGGGTTTAGGGTTTAGGGTTTAGGGTTTAGGGTTTAGGGTTTAGGGTTTAGGGTTTAGGGTTTAGGGTTTAGGGTTTAGGGTTTAGGGTTTAGGGTTTAGGGTTTAGGGTTTAGGGTTTAGGGTTTAGGGTTTAGGGTTTAGGGTTTAGGGTTTAGGGTTTAGGGTTTAGGGTTTAGGGTTTAGGGTTTAGGGTTTAGGGTTTAGGGTTTAGGGTTTAGGGTTTAGGGTTTAGGGTTTAGGGTTTAGGGTTTAGGGTTTAGGGTTTAGGGTTTAGGGTTTAGGGTTTAGGGTTTAGGGTTTAGGGTTTAGGGTTTAGGGTTTAGGGTTTAGGGTTTAGGGTTTAGGGTTTAGGGTTTAGGGTTTAGGGTTTAGGGTTTAGGGTTTAGGGTTTAGGGTTTAGGGTTTAGGGTTTAGGGTTTAGGGTTTAGGGTTTAGGGTTTAGGGTTTAGGGTTTAGGGTTTAGGGTTTAGGGTTTAGGGTTTAGGGTTTAGGGTTTAGGGTTTAGGGTTTAGGGTTTAGGGTTTAGGGTTTAGGGTTTAGGGTTTAGGGTTTAGGGTTTAGGGTTTAGGGTTTAGGGTTTAGGGTTTAGGGTTTAGGGTTTAGGGTTTAGGGTTTAGGGTTTAGGGTTTAGGGTTTAGGGTTTAGGGTTTAGGGTTTAGGGTTTAGGGTTTAGGGTTTAGGGTTTAGGGTTTAGGGTTTAGGGTTTAGGGTTTAGGGTT
>CP129451.1:45192499-45195692 GCA_030445155.1 Quercus variabilis
GGTTTAGGGTTTAGGGTTTAGGGTTTAGGGTTTAGGGTTTAGGGTTTAGGGTTTAGGGTTTAGGGTTTAGGGTTTAGGGTTTAGGGTTTAGGGTTTAGGGTTTAGGGTTTAGGGTTTAGGGTTTAGGGTTTAGGGTTTAGGGTTTAGGGTTTAGGGTTTAGGGTTTAGGGTTTAGGGTTTAGGGTTTAGGGTTTAGGGTTTAGGGTTTAGGGTTTAGGGTTTAGGGTTTAGGGTTTAGGGTTTAGGGTTTAGGGTTTAGGGTTTAGGGTTTAGGGTTTAGGGTTTAGGGTTTAGGGTTTAGGGTTTAGGGTTTAGGGTTTAGGGTTTAGGGTTTAGGGTTTAGGGTTTAGGGTTTAGGGTTTAGGGTTTAGGGTTTAGGGTTTAGGGTTTAGGGTTTAGGGTTTAGGGTTTAGGGTTTAGGGTTTAGGGTTTAGGGTTTAGGGTTTAGGGTTTAGGGTTTAGGGTTTAGGGTTTAGGGTTTAGGGTTTAGGGTTTAGGGTTTAGGGTTTAGGGTTTAGGGTTTAGGGTTTAGGGTTTAGGGTTTAGGGTTTAGGGTTTAGGGTTTAGGGTTTAGGGTTTAGGGTTTAGGGTTTAGGGTTTAGGGTTTAGGGTTTAGGGTTTAGGGTTTAGGGTTTAGGGTTTAGGGTTTAGGGTTTAGGGTTTAGGGTTTAGGGTTTAGGGTTTAGGGTTTAGGGTTTAGGGTTTAGGGTTTAGGGTTTAGGGTTTAGGGTTTAGGGTTTAGGGTTTAGGGTTTAGGGTTTAGGGTTTAGGGTTTAGGGTTTAGGGTTTAGGGTTTAGGGTTTAGGGTTTAGGGTTTAGGGTTTAGGGTTTAGGGTTTAGGGTTTAGGGTTTAGGGTTTAGGGTTTAGGGTTTAGGGTTTAGGGTTTAGGGTTTAGGGTTTAGGGTTTAGGGTTTAGGGTTTAGGGTTTAGGGTTTAGGGTTTAGGGTTTAGGGTTTAGGGTTTAGGGTTTAGGGTTTAGGGTTTAGGGTTTAGGGTTTAGGGTTTAGGGTTTAGGGTTTAGGGTTTAGGGTTTAGGGTTTAGGGTTTAGGGTTTAGGGTTTAGGGTTTAGGGTTTAGGGTTTAGGGTTTAGGGTTTAGGGTTTAGGGTTTAGGGTTTAGGGTTTAGGGTTTAGGGTTTAGGGTTTAGGGTTTAGGGTTTAGGGTTTAGGGTTTAGGGTTTAGGGTTTAGGGTTTAGGGTTTAGGGTTTAGGGTTTAGGGTTTAGGGTTTAGGGTTTAGGGTTTAGGGTTTAGGGTTTAGGGTTTAGGGTTTAGGGTTTAGGGTTTAGGGTTTAGGGTTTAGGGTTTAGGGTTTAGGGTTTAGGGTTTAGGGTTTAGGGTTTAGGGTTTAGGGTTTAGGGTTTAGGGTTTAGGGTTTAGGGTTTAGGGTTTAGGGTTTAGGGTTTAGGGTTTAGGGTTTAGGGTTTAGGGTTTAGGGTTTAGGGTTTAGGGTTTAGGGTTTAGGGTTTAGGGTTTAGGGTTTAGGGTTTAGGGTTTAGGGTTTAGGGTTTAGGGTTTAGGGTTTAGGGTTTAGGGTTTAGGGTTTAGGGTTTAGGGTTTAGGGTTTAGGGTTTAGGGTTTAGGGTTTAGGGTTTAGGGTTTAGGGTTTAGGGTTTAGGGTTTAGGGTTTAGGGTTTAGGGTTTAGGGTTTAGGGTTTAGGGTTTAGGGTTTAGGGTTTAGGGTTTAGGGTTTAGGGTTTAGGGTTTAGGGTTTAGGGTTTAGGGTTTAGGGTTTAGGGTTTAGGGTTTAGGGTTTAGGGTTTAGGGTTTAGGGTTTAGGGTTTAGGGTTTAGGGTTTAGGGTTTAGGGTTTAGGGTTTAGGGTTTAGGGTTTAGGGTTTAGGGTTTAGGGTTTAGGGTTTAGGGTTTAGGGTTTAGGGTTTAGGGTTTAGGGTTTAGGGTTTAGGGTTTAGGGTTTAGGGTTTAGGGTTTAGGGTTTAGGGTTTAGGGTTTAGGGTTTAGGGTTTAGGGTTTAGGGTTTAGGGTTTAGGGTTTAGGGTTTAGGGTTTAGGGTTTAGGGTTTAGGGTTTAGGGTTTAGGGTTTAGGGTTTAGGGTTTAGGGTTTAGGGTTTAGGGTTTAGGGTTTAGGGTTTAGGGTTTAGGGTTTAGGGTTTAGGGTTTAGGGTTTAGGGTTTAGGGTTTAGGGTTTAGGGTTTAGGGTTTAGGGTTTAGGGTTTAGGGTTTAGGGTTTAGGGTTTAGGGTTTAGGGTTTAGGGTTTAGGGTTTAGGGTTTAGGGTTTAGGGTTTAGGGTTTAGGGTTTAGGGTTTAGGGTTTAGGGTTTAGGGTTTAGGGTTTAGGGTTTAGGGTTTAGGGTTTAGGGTTTAGGGTTTAGGGTTTAGGGTTTAGGGTTTAGGGTTTAGGGTTTAGGGTTTAGGGTTTAGGGTTTAGGGTTTAGGGTTTAGGGTTTAGGGTTTAGGGTTTAGGGTTTAGGGTTTAGGGTTTAGGGTTTAGGGTTTAGGGTTTAGGGTTTAGGGTTTAGGGTTTAGGGTTTAGGGTTTAGGGTTTAGGGTTTAGGGTTTAGGGTTTAGGGTTTAGGGTTTAGGGTTTAGGGTTTAGTGTTTAGGGTTGAGGGTTTAGGGTTTAGGGTTTAGGGTTTAGGGTTTAGGGTTTAGGGTTTAGGGTTTAGGGTTTAGGGTTTAGGGTTTAGGGTTTAGGGTTTAGGGTTTAGGGTTTAGGGTTTAGGGTTTAGGGTTTAGGGTTTAGGGTTTAGGGTTTAGGGTTTAGGGTTTAGGGTTTAGGGTTTAGGGTTTAGGGTTTAGGGTTTAGGGTTTAGGGTTTAGGGTTTAGGGTTTAGGGTTTAGGGTTTAGGGTTTAGGGTTTAGGGTTTAGGGTTTAGGGTTTAGGGTTTAGGGTTTAGGGTTTAGGGTTTAGGGTTTAGGGTTTAGGGTTTAGGGTTTAGGGTTTAGGGTTTAGGGTTTAGGGTTTAGGGTTTAGGGTTTAGGGTTTAGGGTTTAGGGTTTAGGGTTTAGGGTTTAGGGTTTAGGGTTTAGGGTTTAGGGTTTAGGGTTTAGGGTTTAGGGTTTAGGGTTTAGGGTTTAGGGTTTAGGGTTTAGGGTTTAGGGTTTAGGGTTTAGGGTTTAGGGTTTAGGGTTTAGGGTTTAGGGTTTAGGGTTTAGGGTTTAGGGTTTAGGGTTTAGGGTTTAGGGTTTAGGGTTTAGAGTTTAGGGTTTAGGGTTTAGGGTTTAGGGTTTAGG
>CP129452.1:0-2500 GCA_030445155.1 Quercus variabilis
ACCCTAAACCCTAAACCCTAAACCCTAAACCCTAAACCCTAAACCCTAAACCCTAAACCCTAAACCCTAAACCCTAAACCCTAAACCCTAAACCCTAAACCCTAAACCCTAAACCCTAAACCCTAAACCCTAAACCCTAAACCCTAAACCCTAAACCCTAAACCCTAAACCCTAAACCCTAAACCCTAAACCCTAAACCCTAAACCCTAAACCCTAAACCCTAAACCCTAAACCCTAAACCCTAAACCCTAAACCCTAAACCCTAAACCCTAAACCCTAAACCCTAAACCCTAAACCCTAAACCCTAAACCCTAAACCCTAAACCCTAAACCCTAAACCCTAAACCCTAAACCCTAAACCCTAAACCCTAAACCCTAAACCCTAAACCCTAAACCCTAAACCCTAAACCCTAAACCCTAAACCCTCAAACCCTAAACCCTAAACCCTAAACCCTAAACCCTAAACCCTAAACCCTAAACCCTAAACCCTAAACCCTAAACCCTAAACCCTAAACCCTAAACCCTAAACCCTAAACCCTAAACCCTAAACCCTAAACCCTAAACCCTAAACCCTAAACCCTAAACCCTAAACCCTAAACCCTAAACCCTAAACCCTAAACCCTAAACCCTAAACCCTAAACCCTAAACCCTAAACCCTAAACCCTAAACCCTAAACCCTAAACCCTAAACCCTAAACCCTAAACCCTAAACCCTAAACCCTAAACCCTAAACCCTAAACCCTAAACCCTAAACCCTAAACCCTAAACCCTAAACCCTAAACCCTAAACCCTAAACCCTAAACCCTAAACCCTAAACCCTAAACCCTAAACCCTAAACCCTAAACCCTAAACCCTAAACCCTAAACCCTAAACCCTAAACCCTAAACCCTAAACCCTAAACCCTAAACCCTAAACCCTAAACCCTAAACCCTAAACCCTAAACCCTAAACCCTAAACCCTAAACCCTAAACCCTAAACCCTAAACCCTAAACCCTAAACCCTAAACCCTAAACCCTAAACCCTAAACCCTAAACCCTAAACCCTAAACCCTAAACCCTAAACCCTAAACCCTAAACCCTAAACCCTAAACCCTAAACCCTAAACCCTAAACCCTAAACCCTAAACCCTAAACCCTAAACCCTAAACCCTAAACCCTAAACCCTAAACCCTAAACCCTAAACCCTAAACCCTAAACCCTAAACCCTAAACCCTAAACCCTAAACCCTAAACCCTAAACCCTAAACCCTAAACCCTAAACCCTAAACCCTAAACCCTAAACCCTAAACCCTAAACCCTAAACCCTAAACCCTAAACCCTAAACCCTAAACCCTAAACCCTAAACCCTAAACCCTAAACCCTAAACCCTAAACCCTAAACCCTAAACCCTAAACCCTAAACCCTAAACCCTAAACCCTAAACCCTAAACCCTAAACCCTAAACCCTAAACCCTAAACCCTAAACCCTAAACCCTAAACCCTAAACCCTAAACCCTAAACCCTAAACCCTAAACCCTAAACCCTAAACCCTAAACCCTAAACCCTAAACCCTAAACCCTAAACCCTAAACCCTAAACCCTAAACCCTAAACCCTAAACCCTAAACCCTAAACCCTAAACCCTAAACCCTAAACCCTAAACCCTAAACCCTATACCCTAAACCCTAAACCCTAAACCCTAAACCCTAAACCCTAAACCCTAAACCCTAAACCCTAAACCCTAAACCCTAAACCCTAAACCCTAAACCCTAAACCCTAAACCCTAAACCCTAAACCCTAAACCCTAAACCCTAAACCCTAAACCCTAAACCCTAAACCCTAAACCCTAAACCCTAAACCCTAAACCCTAAACCCTAAACCCTAAACCCTAAACCCTAAACCCTAAACCCTAAACCCTAAACCCTAAACCCTAAACCCTAAACCCTAAACCCTAAACCCTAAACCCTAAACCCTAAACCCTAAACCCTAAACCCTAAACCCTAAACCCTAAACCCTAAACCCTAAACCCTAAACCCTAAACCCTAAACCCTAAACCCTAAACCCTAAACCCTAAACCCTAAACCCTAAACCCTAAACCCTAAACCCTAAACCCTAAACCCTAAACCCTAAACCCTAAACCCTAAACCCTAAACCCTAAACCCTAAACCCTAAACCCTAAACCCTAAACCCTAAACCCTAAACCCTAAACCCTAAACCCTAAACCCTAAACCCTAAACCCTAAACCCTAAACCCTAAACCCTAAACCCTAAACCCTAAACCCTAAACCCTAAACCCTAAACCCTAAACCCTAAACCCTAAACCCTAAACCCTAAACCCTAAACCCTAAACCCTAAACCCTAAACCCTAAACCCTAAACCCTAAACCCTAAACCCTAAACCCTAAACCCTAAACCCTAAACCCTAAACCCTAAACCCTAAACCCTAAACCCTAAACCCTAAACCCTAAACCCTAAACCCTAAACCCTAAACCCTAAACCCTAAACCCTAAACCCTAAACCCTAAACCCTAA